>OX419611.1:1989755-2354005 GCA_948473455.1 Teleiodes luculella | reverse complement strand
AAATAGATAGAGTGATTCAAGAGGAAGGTTTATATGTATAATACATGCATAATATACCTAAGGATAACCCACAATAACCATTTTCCCGTGCGGAGCCGGGGTGGGTCGCTAGTTAATTATAATAATAAAACTGTAGAGGTCGAAAATCTGTACATAGAAAAAAATGCTTAAAACCGAGTCGGGGGATCTAAGAAGTAATATAGATAATATTCAGATTTTTTTCAATTTTTTTTTCTCTGTATGTCTGTTTGTAGGATAGTTAAAATTAATAAGGAAAAGTCGGATAACATAACAACGCAAGCGTAGCCGCGGGCAGACAGCTAGTTATTGTACCGAGACAGGCTTGCTTGGCCTGCCCCGTGCATTCAATTTCCCAAAGAAAAGTTGAATATCTGTAGGGAAAAGTTAGCCTTTTCTAGTGCCATAAAAAAAAAAAAAAAAGTTAATCTTTCGCTAGTTTAGGAATAGCTTCATCAATCTGACGGTAGATGATGCTAGTTGTCATACATATATTCGCAGGTCTAGTTTTGAACAGGAAGTAACAAATTAGTTATATTTTATAGTAAATAGGCATTAAATTAGACAAAAATATTTTATAAAATAATTCCGAAATTATTTAATTTATTTCATGTAATTCTATTATTAATCTATAAGTAGTTTATTATGTATTATGTTGGTTTTACCTGGTGGGCAAGCAACGAACTACAAAGTAATTCGTCCATTTTGAATTTTGAAGACTCCGAGAAGCAACGCGTTCTTGTTAAAAAGTTTGAAAAAGTAATTTTAAAATTTAGAAAAATGTAGAAAAATAGTTTAGTACTTAAAGTTCCGGACATTCGTCGAGTCGGTGGTTGCAGTCTTCGTCTTCGGGATTCTACAAAAATTGAAAGCTAAGTACTAAGTAGTACTAAGTACTAAGTGGATTTTGGTGTGACACGATTACCTACCTACCTAATAATTTTCTTCCAAGTATTTATTCTATCTATTTAGTGTATTTCTCCAAATATCCGCCCTCCCACTATTTTAAGCGAATTTCAAATAAATGTGTATTTTCACAGGTCATGAAGCTCTTGAGTGCACCCAAGAATACCGACCTTGGTATTATTTCTACTTTTTTATATTTATTGTCCTATTTTAACCTTTCCTAGCCTTTCACAGCTCCCGTATATATGTGGAAACACCGAAATCATACTCCTCTTAAATTTACAGGTGGTACAATATACTTGAGTAGTATAGACAAAGTAGGAGACCTGATGGCGCATCACCAGGGTAGCAGAGGAGCAGCCAGGCACTAAGTACACCGGATGCCGGGTATGACAAATATTTTTTCACATTTACCTACTTTTATTTTGTGTACTTGCTTGCCTAAAAGGGAAATCCAACAGCTAGGTATTTCTATAATCACCTATTATCATAATCCATAGAATAGTCCATAAATTCAAGTAAATTCATCATTTTATTCTTTCTATAACTTAATTCAGTTTTCATTTCCTTTGTCATAATTTTCTCAATCTACCTTACTTACCTAAATCATTAGAAAGCAAATAGCAAATATAAGTGCATTCTTTAGGTCAATAACCACATACCTAATTAACAAATAATATACACTAAATTCTTCTTGTAAATATTGCAAAATTTGTCATATTATTGTTTTCTTAGTAAAATTTGTCACAATAATGAGATTTAACTACCTTCTATTTTACTATAAATAAATTATTACCTAGCTGTATTTCTATGAATTTATTAAGTAAATATGTCTCTTTTCATTATGCTATACATACTACATTCATTCAGGTTACTTATAAACTTTTGCTTCTTATAGAATACTTCATTCTTGATAAAGTTATACTGAAAGGTTATTTTGCATTAAAATAAAGTAATAGCATCTTCACTAGTTATTTGGGGTCTTGACTGAAGTTATAATATTAAATTCAAACCTAAGATTTACATAAAAGTTTACATACTTACCATCTATGATGTCTCTTAGTTTTACTGTAATTTTCAAGCGTTCAAGTTAGTCGTATAGTACCTATTTAGTAGTCCTTATCTGGTAATAGCTCTCACATTATTCTGGTTTACTTCTCACACAACGTAGAGTCCTATCACTTGACGAATCACTGGCCATATTATCACTTACTTAACACATTTTTACTTATTTACTTTATACTTACCAATTTTCATACATTTTAACCATCGCCGGGGTGGTTACAATTTGTTACAGTTAATACAGGATTATTTTTCACAGGTTTTACAATTAAGTTAGTTATTTAATTTTCTATCAAAATCTGCTCAGTATATTTTAGTGCGTTAAGCTAGGGAAACGTTATAATTTGGTGCATTAGGTTAGTTAGATAGAATTAGGTCCGGGAAGACCTAGGGATGGTGCCTTAGGATAGGGTAGGATTGTTACATTATACACATAAACCTTCATCTTGAATCACTCTATCTAATAAAAGAAACCGCATCAAAATCCGTTGCGTAGTTTTAAAGATTTAAGCATACACAGGGACATAGGGACAGAGAAAGCGACTTTGTTTTATTATGTAGTGATCTAAAAAGATGTCGTCATATTATTATTATTATAATCATATTATTATCAAATAGACGGTACTCACAGCGCAATGTATCATAAGCACTAAGGCCGCCTCTCCGTCGCTAGTCAACAACCGCTCGCACACTGCCATTGAAGCGGTGACTATGTGCGTCACTTGCGGCGAGCGTTGGTTGGCGTAGTACAGTAACGCTGTAGCGCTCCACGCGAATACTGACCTGGAAAATAATAACAGTAAATAATAAATCACTTTTGACCACCAGAGTACCATAAAATACCAGGATATTAATCTAGAATATACTGCTATTAATAAGGAAGGAAGAGCGGAGCTTCCCAACACGGTTATAATATTTGCTTAAAGGGAAACTCTATCCCCTTTATGATAATGTATGTACATTATTAATTCTATTAAACTATTTTGTATTTTTTTTTCCTGTAAATTATAGTCCCTACAGAAGGTTCACTCTGCGAAAAACAAGAAAAAAAAGTTCATGTAAAAATGTTGAAAATTAAACATACAAACACACACGCACACACACACAGGTAATTTTATTGAATTTTTTAAATTTAAATTTTATAAATACGCAAAAAAAATTGGTTGGATTTGATAATTCAAATAAATAGCAACCCTAGGTACGTTATGTTATAATAGAGTGCAATTCAGACCGCACGGCACTATTTCGTATTCATGGAAGTAAATGTAAATAAAATCTGTGCTGGACAGTAATTCTTCGTGAATTTTACTAGTGCTAGGGAAACCTTAAGCCGTGGTTTTTAATTTTAAGTTAGTAATAATAAATATTTGGGACATCTCCCACCCGGCCCCCTGCCCCCCGCCTGTACTATGGGTGTCAGACAGCTGATATACATACATATATAAATATACAACATCCAGACACAAGGCAAACACAAGTGCTCATCACGCAAATGTTCGCCCTGAGCGGGATTCGAACCAACACCCTGTGCTCAGTAGGCAGACGTACTACCAACTAGGCTATGGGGCAGTTAGAGCGTAGCATAGTTAAGTTATAATTTTATGATTATTTAATTAATATACGTACTCATCTCTGATCCTCTTTGCTAGTTGACAGCAGTGGTGAGCTAGTTGCAGCCCGTGTGTTTGCCTGTGCAGGTATAACAAGTGCAGCGCCGCAGGTAGCGCCGTGTGTAACGCCCAGCGCGCCGAGACGGGGAGATCTTTAATACAAAACAATTATTTATTTAATACATTATTACAATTTTGTTATATTAATAAAATTGTATAAAATAATCTAAATAAATAAAAATTAATTGCTGTTCGTTAGTCTGCTTAAAACTCGAGAACGGCTGAACCGATTTGGCTAATTTTGGTCTTGAAATATTAATGAAAGTCCAGGGAAGGTTTAAAAGGTAAGAGAAAAAAAAGAATTAAAAAAAACATTGAATTAAAATAAATTATATACCCGAGTGAAGCCGGGGCGGGCTGCTAGTAATTTATATTTTTGCAAAAATATTCTGACAAGATGCAACGCCTGTGGAGTTTCTTCCGGCGAGTTCTTTTCCACAGAAGACAGACACATTTCTGAACTCGCCACAAAAAAATATGTAACTGACTTAGCTAGGTGACTTAGAAGTAAATATCCTAAAGTTAAAAATAATACATAGTTTAGAAAACTAAAAAACACGCTTCCTGTCCGCCATCTTGGACGTCCGCCATATTGGATTTAAGTCCCGTGACTGTTTTTTTCGTATTCCTGACAGCAAACCCTTTCATTTGATACCACGGAGGACGGAAAAGAGAGGAGATGCCAATAGGGACATTCTCATACATTTTCGTTGTGGCGATGCGCGGGGTGGAAGTGATGGGAAGCGGGGGACGCAGGAAACGTGGCTCCGCCTATTTTTTGAGGCTCCACCTGTCGGCAAGAAGCCGAATTACAACCAAAAAACACACTTGGCTTGCTTCGTGAAAGTATCGCTACCCACCGCTAGGTGACACTTAGTGAAGAATTTAGTTAAAAGCCAAGTGCGAGTTAGCGAGGGTTCCGTAAGAGTTTGTTTCTAAGTTTTTAATAAAAATAAATATCAATTTTATACTCTTCCGACTTATTTCAATATATAATACTATATGATGACTAATTTCGTGATTATTACTCAACGGGTTGTACCTACTCCATATAGACTAGGAATAAAAATCTGAATTTTGATTGTCAGAAGCAAATCTTGTGACAAGTTGCTAAGAGTGCTTTCCCTGGGTTTCAAACATTTCTGAATCCGAAAATCGCTATACAGATATACGATCGCCGCTCAAAAAACGGCACCGTTACAACAAGGCTTCAATCAAGCATGGCCTTGTTTTTGACGGCACAGAATATTGACTAACGTTGACAGTAAAATAATGCCTAAGTGTGTTCCTCACTTTGGTTCGGACATGTTAGGATGAATCACCTGATTGCCCGAAAAGAAAGACGATTCCGTGCTTCGGAAGGCACGTAAAACTATTGGTCCCGGCTACTATTTACGGATTAGTATAGTATAGGAGCCATATCGATCTATAATTCCGACACCAGGGTTTGTCAGGTAGGTTAACCTCGAAACCCACACGTTAAGCAAACAAGCAAGGAACGACCGGCCATCACCGGCCATAGGTAGTTCTGGTCCATGGATGTCCATTGATTGACTATTGAACATGGAAAGATCATTTTGTGGA
Organism: Teleiodes luculella; assembly: GCA_948473455.1. Taxonomy (NCBI): domain Eukaryota; kingdom Metazoa; phylum Arthropoda; class Insecta; order Lepidoptera; family Gelechiidae; genus Teleiodes; species Teleiodes luculella. The sequence continues at coordinate 2,348,765 of OX419611.1, read as the reverse complement.
GTAGCTTTGACTATTGAAAAACAGTTAGTAAAAAACTTCAAGAAAAATATAATTTTTATTTTTCATAGTGAACCCTAAAAATTCCGTTTACAGAGCAAAGCGGGCAAGTTTATTTTCTACGATAAAAATAATTATATAATATCATCATTTTTTATATGTCTGATGCAACAATAAGAAAGCGTAGTATAATACCTGTGTCAGACAATCATTCCTGTTGTGTTTACTTGTAATTTAGTTACAAAAAACTTCAATTGAAATAATAAGCTTGTCCAACTTATTTGGAGAATGAGCGGGCAAGTCCATTATTTTCGATTCAATTTTATTAATATCCTGTCATGCTATTTAAAAAACGGATGTAACAACAAGAAAGTATAGTACAAAACCTGTAAAACAATCATTCTGGTTGTATTATACCCGTAATTAAGTTACAAATTACTGAAGTCCTAAATTTTAAATACGAATAGGCTTGTCCCTTTTCATAGGATGTCAAGCAAGCATACATTTTTTGGGTTGTATTTTAGTCGAATATTAACGTTTTAACTGTAATTACATGTAACTTTGTAAGTGTTTTATTCGCTATTATATGAAAATTGTTACTAACAAGCGTAGAAGCTCACAAATGCTCCAATTTTATTCATTTTCAATCATTTTAGCTACGCCATCTGGTGTCCAATAGAGTAATTTTCTCTTTATCACAAATTTTGAAACACAATTTACCGATTTACGTGAATATAAATTACTAACACGTGAAAAGAAAACTTTTCAGCAGTCTCGCCGGAGCGATCTGAGTGGTTGGAACAAAGCGGCACACAACATTTCATTTTCCGAACACTAAATTAACTAGAAATTCACGTAATTCGTTTCGCAAGCAGACGAGTGCATCAATCGTAGGTGAAGTACGGAATGGGAACTAAGCCCCGCCCACTTTGTGACGTCATGCCTAATTGGGTGGCACAGGCCTAATTCATATCGCCATATCCTCTCCCTTCCGTCATCCGTGTTTGATACCCATATCATGGGGGTGGATTTCAAACAGCCAGTTCGCCATCTTAGAGAGGCCGCCATATTGGATTTGTAATAACGTTTCTTAGCTAGTCATGTATTGTCATCAGAACTCAGAGCGTGTGCAAAATTTCATCCTAATCGAAGACCGGGAAGTGGGTCAAATTAAGATTCCAAGATTTTCTTACATACATAGTTACTTACAAGTGAAGCTAATATAAAGCGTGTAATAAATACTCCGAACCTCACTTTGAGCCTTCGTGGTCGAGTAGTCTAAAACTCGTTACGGAGGTTCCAGGTTCGAATCCCAGTGGGGATCCATCGAACAAATATCACTTTGTGAGACTTTCCCCAGTTGGCACAAAGATAGAATAAACTTTGGGAAAGAACATAGGCTAACTTTTATTGCGGGAAAATTTCTCATTCTCACGGGATAAACCATTAACGCGGGCGGAGCTGCGGCGGGAAGCTAGCTTCTTTTTATGAAATGTCAAAAAAATTGTTTATATGAAAAATTAAAGGGAATACTAAAGCACGGACGCGGAGCAGAGAGAATTTCGTACGTTGACCTCTTTGCCTACTGCCAGTGGTGACAAACATTTTTACTTAAAGTATGTTTTTTAAATAAAATGTTTAATACTGAAAATTTGTGGATATGCTAAAAACATATTATTCGTGGGAAAGACCTTTTCTATATCCCAAAAAGTCGTACAAATTACACTCGGAATGCTGTGAATTTCAAATTCACTTGGTAAAACTATTTAACTGCGTACGAAAACAAACGATCACTCACTTCACTAGCGCATTCGAGACTCGAATACTCGATCGCGATGACGCGTCAATCTTTTTCTTACTTAGCTAACCACTAAAAATCGTGTACAAGAACAATCCTTAATAATGCAGGTAAAAGGTTTGGAATCCCTTACGATAGCGGCCATTGCTTCTGTGCGAGCGCGACAGCAATATAATTACGCGGGAGTAAAAGAGACGGGTTAACAAAGTTCAATGGTCAAAATTCTCTCTGTTCGGCGTCCGCGCTTTAGCTTATGACGTCACAAGCTTGTATTGTAATTATTGTACGATTTTAATTTTGATTTGCCGTAACAAATCATAAAATTGACAAAAATCGCCCCTACATGAGATAAACTAGATTAATTACAGATGTTTGCTTTCCTACTCCACTCCACTAGGGCTCAATTCTCCGCTAAAATATCTAAATTTAAGTTGTTATGTCTCTTTCACGTTCCTAAGAACGAAAAGGGACAGGTGATTGCCAAACTACATTTAGACACGTCAAACATCGATTTTACGTGTAATTTAGCAGGAATTTAAAAACATCCCGACTAAATTAAGCTGAATTTGACAGCTGCGCTGCTTATTTTAAATATTGTTCATTCAAAATTAAATTCATTCATCTCCCCATCCTTTTCGATTCCCATATGAATTAAAGAGACCAACAACTTAAATTAAAGCCGCGATTAGACTACACAATTTGTAGGACACTTTCAGTTAGATTCCTTAGTAAGGACAAGTGTAATTGCGGGTGCCCCTTAAATTGCATAATATAAATATCCCTATTATGAAAATCCATAACAGACTTGCCATAACTTTAAATAGTATAACAATTAGAATCCATAATTTAAAAATACATACCATTATTTAGCATACTTATTAAAATCCATAATTCTATAATGTTTCGAAATCATAAATTTAAGATATTTTGGTAAAAAGAAACATAAGAGAAACAGCATTAATTGTGATAAAAAATAATAATTTAATAAATGTGGGCTGTATTTGTAAAATTTATATTTTTTAAATATTATACATACTAACAGTATTCATATTAAATTTAGGGCTATTAAATATATGTTTTTCAAAATTATGGATTTTAATCGTTATGACATTTACCGATTATGGATTTTCAATATATACATTTTCAATTATGGGTTTTAATGTAGACCCGTAATTGCAGTTAGTGTCCTAATTATCGGAGCCTTACTGCAATTACACTTGTCCTTACTAAGGAACTTAACTGAAAAAGTGTCCTACAAATTGTGTAGTCTAATCGCGGCTTTAGATTTTAGCGGCCACGGCAGAGCCCAGTGTAAGATCATTTATTGTAATACTAACCAGTGTGTTTGTGTATCAGTTTGTTCACATCGCTCCACATGCGAGCTGCTTTCACCATCCTCTGGGATGCTTCGTGCTCCTGTGGGAGGCTTCTGGTGGCGTCTGCCGCGTCTGAGTCACCTTCCTGAATACCAATACAATACAATAAACAAACAATAGGGAAATGTCTTGGAAAAAAGAAATCGATTCGAGTCGTCAGTTAGATTATCGAAAAATAATAAATACATAGTTTAAAAAACTAAAAAACACGCTTCCTGTCCGCCATCTTGGACGTCCGCCATATTGGATTTAAGTCCCGTGACTGTTTTTTTCGTATTCCTGACAGAAAACCCTTTCATTTGATACCCATACCATGGGGGTGGATTTCAAACAGCCAGTCCGCCATCTTAGGGAGGCCGCCATATTGGATTTGTAATGACGTTTCTTAGCTAGTCATGTATTGTCATCAGAACTCAGAGCGTGTGCAAAATTTCATCCTAATCGAAGACCGGGAAGTGGGTCAAATTAAGATTCCAAGATTTTCTTACATACATAATTACTTACAAGTGAAGCTAATATAAAGCGTGTAAAAAGAAATCGAATCGAGTCGTCAGTTAGATTATCGAAAAAAATTGAACACGTATTTTTTTTTTATTTGCCGAAGATATATAGCGATATAAAGTGGTTGTGGTTGAGCAAAGTGACGTATGAGAAGAGTGCTATGATGTCACTTGTTCCGTGCAATTTGTATGGCGGCGTGTCGTCACTGGAAAATTCAAAGTGCTGTATCGTCGGCATTTGTCGTTTGCCAGACAAAAAAAAAACGTGTACATTATTTTTTGGTAATCTAACTGACGGACTAATTAGATTTTTTAGGACACTTCCTTGTTGAAATACTGAAATTGTTTACAATATATAAAAATATTATTCTCAATCTACTATAGGACTTAAACAGGCCTAATACAGTCCAATAGCGCCCTCATTCGATATTCCGTATATTTACTTTCTGTTATTTGCCCTTTCTTTTCCGGTTTTATTTTATTTTACGTTTCTTGAAATTTTGTACAATAATATCTTACCTGCTCGATATATTTCCAGCTATATTTGATCGCCGCCTCTGCCAAGTCATATTCGCCCTTAAGGAACGTGAGCACAGAGTGGAATATCCTTTGATCCAAGCTCTCGGGGGGAGTCTTGTCGTAATCTTCAACAAAAATTAATTAATTAAAAACTGTCAAAAAATTATATATAAACTGAAATACTCTATCGCACGCAGACAAAATACAATAGTTATTTCGTTTATCATACATAACTACTAGCGACCCGCCCCGGCTCCGCACGGGAAAATGGTTATTGTGGGTTATCCTTCAGTATATTATGCATGTATTATACATATAAACCATCCTCTTGAATCACATTATCTATTAAAAAAAAACCGCATCAAAATCCGTTGCGTAGGTAGTTTTAAAGATTTAAGCATACATAGGGACATAAGGATATAGGGACATAGGGACAGAGAAAGCGACTTTGTTTTATACTATGTAGTGAAGAACCTTATTATAGCTTATACCTTTATCATAGCTAAGAACACTCTCGATTGTGAAACCTTGAAAACAAAAAAAAGCGGCCAAGTGCGAGTCGGAATCGCCCATGAAGGGTTCCGTAGCAGCCAGTAACATCATATAAAAGTTTTTGTAGTTCGTTGTGACTTTGGTCGATGTTTTAATAATAGTGAAAGGTAAATTGCGGTTTACGATTTATGACGTATTAAAAAAAAACTACTTACTAGATCTCGTTCAAACCAATTTTCGTTGGAAGTTTTCATGGTAATGCACATCATATATTTTTTTTAGTTTTATCATTCTCTTATTTTAGAAGTTAGAGGGGGGGGACACACATTTTTCCACTTTGGAAGCGTCTCTCGCGCAAACTATTCAGTTTAGAAAAAAATGATATTAGGAACCTGAATATCATTTTTGAAGACCTATCCACATAGATACCCCACACGTATGGGTTTGATGAAAAAAATTTTTTGGAGTTTCAGTTCTATGTATGGGGACCCCCTAAATTTATTGTTTTTTTTCTATTTTTATAAGAAAATCTTAATGCGGTTCACAGAATACATCTACTTACCAAGTTTCAACAGTATAGGTATTATAGTTTCGGAATAAAGTGGCTGTGACATACGGACGGACAGACAGACAGACAGACAGACAGACATGACGAATCTATAAGGGTTCCGTTTTTTGCCATTTGGCTACGGAACCCTAAAAACTAGATCAAAATCGGCGCATCCGTTTAGGAGCTACGATGCCACAGACAGACAGACACACACGTCAAACTTATAACACCCCTCTTTTTCGTCGGGGGTTAAAAAAAACATCCTCCGTGGTTGAGTGGTCAAAAGCTCGCCTGACGTTACGGAGGTTCCGGGTTCGAATCCCGGTGGGGACTCGTCGAACAAAATATCACTTTGTGAGACTTTCCCCAGTTTGGTTAGGACCACAGAACATTTAAAAGAGGTTAGAAAGGCGCTGTGGGCGGGGCCGGCGCGCCAAAACTATGAGCGTTCCACGCAAAGACGCGATCGCGCTGTCTAACTCACACATAGCTATAACAATGTACATCGGTATGCGTGCAAGCGTATGATTCGTTTCCATTTGAAATCGCGTGATTGAGCGGCGCTATGATTGGCTAGATTTGAAATTGCAAATATGTGCGTAAACTTCATCTTTATTGAAGTACAGATGTAGTGGAGGTGAAAGGTGGGGTGGAATCGGCGACACCGGATTTCATACGGACGGCGCATTATCGCCATTCTAACCTCTTTTAAATGTTCTGTGGTTAGGACATTGCAGGCTGAATCACCTGATTGTCCGAAAAGAAAGATGGTTCCGTGCTTCGGAAGGCACGTAAAGCCGTTGGTCCCTTACTATCTACGGATGTAGTCGTTATATTTCATTTCATTTCATTTATTCCAAAACAGTACATACTGTGTGCGAATATTATTTTACAATACTAATTAATTACAAGTAATATTAATAAATTCAAATAAAACACAATTCCATTTAAAAAAATACAAACAATCAAAATAACCAATAATAATAACATCACAATAAATTCAATTAATCTAAATATAACAACAAAATAATAATAAATTATGGAACAGATCTCAATTCTATAATGTCAATTCTATGTCAATTAATTAAATAAATGTCCGAATCAATCTTTAAATTATAAATCATTGATACTATAAAGAACCTTATCCAATAAAATTTTTTTTAATTTATTCTTAAAAGTTGTTAAATTAGTCATTCTTTTTAAATCCACCGGTAACCTATTGAAAATCGTTATAGCTTGGTACTTAGCACTATGCTTAACTACAACTAAATTGGGGTGAATCACATTCTTAAGATCGCATCTTCTAGTGTTTAGCCTAGTTAGCATTTCTTGATCCGATTCATATTTATGCCTGTTTTTAATTATATCAATTAATAGTGTCATAACATACAGGCCCGGCACAGTTAAAATCTCATATTTCCTAAAATAATCTCTACATGATTCCCACGGTGGGATCCGAGCTATTGTGCGTATCGCTCTTTTTTGAACAGTGAAAGCTTTAGTGATATTGTAATTATAGCTATTACCCCAATACCTAATACTATAGCGTAGCTTAGATTCAACCAACGCGTGGTATACGGTCCTGAGCTGATTTATCTCAAGTACATCTCGTAGAACCCTTAGGGCATAACAGGCCGAACTAATTGAGCTTTCAATCGCATTAAGTTCAAATTTCCAGTTTAGCAAAGCATCAATTTCAATACCCAAAAATCTAACAGACTGAACCAACTCAATCCTATTACCACACAATTCCAAGTTCATAGTTGCTCTGTTATTAGCCGTATTTTTAAACAGTATGGCGCTTGTCTTCTTTATGCTAACTTGAAGATTATTTGTTTCGAACCACTCATGAAGTGCCGCCAAAGTACTATTTGTTACTATTTCTAGCTCCTCTATCGTGGGCTTAGATAAAACCGCATTAGTGTCATCCGCGAAAATAACCATACTTGCCTCCGGAACAGCCCTCTTCATGTAACTAATAATATCATTGATAAAGACAATGAAAAACAATGGCCCCAGAATTGATCCCTGTGGAACACCTCTACGTAAATTAGCAAGCCCAGACGTTCCTACTGTTTCAGACTTATCCGATCTGACCTGTCTCACCTCAACATATTGCTTTCGGTTACTCAAATAGGACTCCATTAAGCAAAGTATTTTACCTCTAACGCCATAATGTTCCAGCTTACTCAATAGAAGAGAATGATCAACCATGTCGAAGGCGGAACTTAAATCAAGGAACAATCCCACAACCTTCTGTTTCTCGTTAAGTTTGGTTATGATATCATTTAGAAACATATCAATTGCATCAGCTGTCCCTACACCGCTTTGATAACCAAATTGTCTTAAATTTAGCACTCTATTTTTATTTAAATGAGCTAATAACCTCTTTTTAATTATCTTTTCAAATAACTTTGATATTGTCGGCAACAACGATATAGGCCTGTAGTTTTGAGGATCGAATTTGGATTTTTTTTTGTACACAGGTATTATTTTGGCTATTTTGAATTGATCTGGATATTGTCCCTCTTTAATACAATTATTAAATAAATGAGCAAGAGGTTCTGCTAGAAGATCAATATTTTCCTTAATTATAGAGATGGGGATATCATCATAGCCAGAAGATTTCTTATTTACGCATTTCTCAACAGTTGATTTTATCTCCTGAGCCGTAACTGGTCTGAAATCCATGTTTGTAACTCTCACCGAGTTATCAATTAAAAAATTTAACGCTATGTCATGGTTCCCATTTAATGGCAGTTGCCTCATATTGAACTCTTCAGCAAATATTTTAGCTTGTATATATGGATCCATAATTATTTTGTTATCTTTTTTAAGTACCAGGCACTCTTTATTGGTTTTTTGGTTTTTAGATCCCATACTATTCACAATCTTCCAAATGCCTCTAGAATTATACTTATCCCTGCTAATTTCACACTGAACTGCAAGAGATCTTGCTTTACTAAGTACTTTTCTGTATATCTTTAAATAATTGGCTTTAAAAGTAAACAAACTGGAATCATTATGTGTGCTATCCAAATTACACAATACTCGCTTCATTTGACTGGAAACTTTGATACCGTTAGTCAGCCAATTTAGCTTACCTACTCTATTTTTCTTCACTTTCTTTTTTTCTTTCTTAAATATAGATTTAAACTTACCTACAAAATTATTAAGAAAACCATTTATGCCCAAGTTCATCCAGTTTGTATTTAATATATAGTGTCTGAAATTCTCCCTATTCTTACTATTGAAAGATCTACGCTCAATAAACACAACGTTATCTTTCCAGTTTAAATTTTGCCTGCTGTCAACTACTATACCAGCTGAGATAGCCGCATGGCCGTCGGCTAGTCGATTGTGATCCACCAAAGAATTAAGCACAGAGTCCTCCGCTATGTTAGTTAGGATATTGTCTAAACAGGACTGAGATCCATTCCTTACAAAAGTGGCGTTATTAATCAAATGTCTAAAATTATAACTCGACAATACGCTAATAAATTCAGTCTTATTCTTAGATTCTTCCATAAAATTTACATTAAAGTCTCCCAAAATAATTACTTTTTTGTCAAAATATGATTGCAACATGAATTCTAGCTTACTAACAAAAGTTTGGAAATGTTTTCCATTTTGATAACAACAGAATATATATATATTTGTATCCAAATCCTTAACACCACAAACCTCAAAGGATTCTACATGTGCAAGTTTTTTGCTAGAAGTGATTTCCTCGAATCTCCGGTTATTTGTAGCTAATATTAGTGTGCCACCCCTAGCCATTTTATGCCTAGTATAGAATGTTATGAGTTTATAATTTTCAAAGTTAAGATACTTAACTGAGTCTTTATTTATTTATAGGAGCCATGTCTTGTGCCTAAGGCGGTTCTATAATTCCGACACCAGGGTTTGTGAGGTAGGTTATCCCTCAAAACCCAACCGATAAAAAAAATAAAAAAATAAACGCTTTAACTTAAATTTCATATGTCCATGTATGTGTTTATGTATGTTACGTCCCAGTCCGGTGAAGCTTGATTTGTCGTACCTTTTCGACACAAGCATAGGCCAATTAAAAAAATAAAAAAAAAAGTATGTTACGTTCTTAAGAACGAAAAGGGACAGGTGATTGCCAACTTAAATTTAGAGACGTCAAACATCGATTTTACGCGTAGTTCGCACTAGTTAAGCAGGCATGCGAAAACATCACACATAAATTAAATAAATAAATAAATAAAAAGGTTTATTTTCAGAGACACTTAGGCTAATAGAATATAAAACATACTATTTCAAAAGTCGTAGCCTAAGTAACTTAATAGAAGTAACAGGGGTCCCCAAACTAGGCAAAACCTGTATCTTGGGAGACCAAACCGACAGTAAATATCTGAATTTTTCCGAAAATACTTTAGAAGAAAGCAAGTGTGGCAAAACGTAAATAATGAATATAAAATAAATAAGCGCAAAGTTTAAAATGAACGTTAATTAACAGAAAATTGACTTATTAGAAAGGCAATAAGCTTTCTGTCTTGTCATAATCTAATGTCTTAAATTGAATTACAGATTAATAAAAAGTTACTTGCTAAAATCAAGCTGAATTTGACAGCTGCGCTCTTGCGCCGAGGTTTAATTCACACTAATATTATAAAGATTTGTATTTTTGTGTTTGTGTGTGTGTATGTTTGTAATGAATATACTCAAAAACTACTGAACCGATTTCAAAAATTCTTTCACCATTAGAAAGCTACATTCACCCTGAGTAACATAGGCTACCTTTTACCGCGGGAAAATGCCTGTTTCCTGTGTTTTTCTCACCTTCCAGTAATTCCGTCACAATATCCACGAATTGCGCGTGGTGTATGGTGCGAACGGATAGCGGCGTCTGCAGAATCACATCTTGGAGGGTCGTTTGCACATCATCATCCGACACTACAGTAAAAACAAACAAACAAACCATCAAATTTATACTGGGAGGTTTTCGTTTAGGGGCTCTACCATGCTCAGTGGCGCCGCCATCCTAAAAAAAATAATAACTCTGAAAATAATCAATTTTTCAAAAATCCGGTCCACAGAACTGGAGTCGGGGTGCTGTAGGATATATAGAAGCAATCACATATGTTTATTATAGTTCAATGTAGTTATAGATAGAAAAAATGCGAAAAGTGGCCGTTTTTCGCAAATTTCCTATCTCTAACTACAGCGAGATACAATAAATAAAGTTAATAGCTTCTATATATCCTACAGCACCCCGACTCCAGTTCTGTGGGCCGGATTTTTGAAAAATTGATTATTTTCCGAGTTATTATTTTTTAAAGGGTGGCGGCGCGGCGCCATTTAGCGTGGTAGAGCCCCTTAAACAGTTCTATCAACAAAAAAAGGTTTCATTATGGTCATAAGAGATGGCGCTGTTCGTCAAATAAAATAGACGAGCGTGAAGGTAGGGAAAAGTCACAAAAGTAGTCGCAAAGGTCACTGCTAAAACGAATCAAAAGTTAAAACACGCAAAAACACGAAACGAACTTAAACACAACAAAGTGCGTGCCGTGATGACGTGACAACAACAGTGTTGCCAGTTTTTTTTGCGCCTCATTGGTTTGATAAGCTCGCGTTTGACATATAACTCGACATGCACGCCATCTATTTGACGTCTATAGAACCTTTTTTTTCTTAAACGCCATCTTGAAAACCCCTCATTGCAAACATAGTTACACAGTGGAAGTTAATAATACATTGAATTAACTTTCAATAATATAAGATGAAATTACGAATTTCAAAACCCCCGCGTCAAAACTGTTGTGTAAAGAGCTGATAATCTTTAAATGGGATATTTTCTTGGATCATAGCTAAGAGCACTGCCGATTGTGACAGTTGACACCTTGCAAACAAAAATCGGCGCATCCGTTTAGGAGCTACGATGCCACAGACAGACAGACACACACACACGTCAAACACCTCCTCAAGCCCAATAAAACCTGTAAGAATGAGTTACTAAGCATACAAAGTACACCTACTACCTCAGTTAATTATATAAATAACCGTTTTGCTAATGTTGGCAAACTGCTTGCGGAAGAAACTCTACTAACTACACCTAGCCCCACTAGCTGTTGCCCATCTGATTCAACCCCGGAGTTATCGTCGTTTGTGCTCATGGATACTGACCCTGCAGAGGTTGACGCTGTTCTTATGAGCCTTAAATCAGAGAGTGCACCAGGCTGGGATTGTATCCCAACTAAATTCTTAAAGATGGCTAGACCTCTTGTAGTACCCATAATCAGTCACTTAACAAATCTCTGTTTTAAACTAGGAATCTTCCCTAGTACGCTTAAAAAAGCTGTCGTAATTCCGGTGCATAAAAGTGGAGACAAAACTGACATTAATAACTACAGACCGATTTCCGTGTTGCCAGCAATCTCAAAAATATTAGAAAAACTTATTAATACCCGTTTAATTAACTATTTGGAAAAGTTCAAAATTTTATCTAAATCACAATTTGGTTTCAGGAAAAACAAATCGACCGAAGATGCAATTTTAGAATTAACTTCATTAGTAACTGAACAACTGGATTCGGGGAAAAAATGTCTTGCGGGTTTTTTAAAAAGCGTTTGACACTGTTTCTATACCTATCCTGCTGAATAAATTACAACACATAGGCATTCGTGGCATACCGTTAAGTTTGATGGCTGATTACCTGCAGGGTCGCACCCAAAGTGTCAAGATAGATAACTATGTTAGTAGTGAGGCCCAGGTAACTTTCGGCGTCCCACAGGGCAGCGTCCTTGGACCTACATTATTTCTTATATACCTAAACGACCTAACAAGCCTTGACATCTCTGGTGGTAAGATCTTTTCGTATGCTGACGATACGGCTATTGTTTTCAGTGGTAACACATGGGACTCAGCGTTTAAAACTGCAGAAACTGGTCTTTATAAAATCTCTGGGTGGCTTAAATCTGCTCTTTTAACATTGAATATTGCTAAAACTAATTATATCTGCTTCACAATCAATAAAAGGTCACAACCCTCACCTGGTATCAAACTCAAAATACACTCTTGCAATAATCGGGCTAATTGTTTATGCCTTGAAATACAACGTGTACAGGCAGCAAAGTATCTAGGCGTCATTCTTGATCAGCATCTATCCTGGCATGAGCAAATTGACTATATATGTAATAGAACTAGAAAATTCTCATGGATCTTCAAAACACTGAGGAATGTCGCTTCCAAGCTACTGTTATGTCGCATCAACTGTGGTGGGGCTACAAAAACTAAGATGCTAGAGGCTGAGAGAGCACAAAGAAGCTTATTCAAAATCATGTTCTTTAAACCTTACAGATTTCCCACTGAAGAACTCTATCGTCTGAGTGCATTGCTCTCAATTAGGAAACTGTATATCGTTACGACTGTCTTGAAATTACATAGATCCTTACCTTTTGAACCTGCATTATTAACTAGACGAAGACAAGACAAAGTTGCTCCTCCTGTAAATTGTAAAACTTTATTTGCTAAACGCCAATTTAGAGCTCAATCTGCTAAATTATATAATAAGTTACATGAAAAATTTAGTATATATAAACAACTTTACTACGATTGCCAGAAAACATTAGTCACGGGACTGTCACAAATGGGATACAATGATACGGAAGCACTGATAAGAAATATTAATTAATTAATTAATACAACTACCTCATAATACCATTAAATAAGTAAAAATCTTACATAAATCTACAAAACTTACCAAACAAGATGTGTAGCACTTTTAGTTTTATTTAAACATTATTTATTTCTTACACACACACACACACACACACACACACACACACACGCTCACGCACCCACGATAAGATGTGAATTAAGTTAATTAAGATGTTAGTAGTATTAATCTTTTCACTTCTTAAACTGTTTTTTGCCATTTTGATGTAATACGTAATAACACGTAAATTACTGTCTATTGTAAATGTAAATGTAAATTAAACCTACTGTTATGGAAGAGCGGAGTCTCCTGACACAAGTAATTTCAATACTTACTGGGTAGACTTTGGCCTTTGCAACTAAATTGTACGTACCCTTCTAACGAAATAAAAAGTTTTTATTTTTATTTTATTTTTAAACATAGAACACCCATTTTTTGCGTCGGGGTTAAAAAGAAACTTTTCCCAACAAAGACAAAAAATATTTAATACCTCCATACCAAATTTGTGTGTGTGTGTGTGTGTGTGTGTATGTGTGTGTGTGTGTGTGTGTGTGTGTGTGTGTGCGTAGGTCCGTTTGTGTGCGTGGATGGATTAATGTGCGTGTGAATGTTCGTGTCTGTGCCAAGTGTTAGTAGGTAGTTGGTCGTGTGTCTCGGGCAGGCATCGAACTTGTGTCCCCCAGGCCCACTCACCGTTGGTCCAGGGCGCCCCCTGCCTCGTGAGGTCCCGCAACGCTCGCCACACGCCCGCCACGGGCCCCACGGAGGGCCACAGCTTAGCGTACATCTCGAACTCGTGACGGAGGAGTGCGCTTCAAACATAATTTACAGAATCAGAATCACTACATAGTATAAAACAAAGTCGCTTTCTCTGTCCCTATGTCCCTATATCCCTTTGTATGCTTAAATCTTCAAAACTACGCGACGGATTTTGATGCGGTTTTTTTATTCAAATTCAAATGATTTAATTTGAAATTATTATTATTATTATTATTATTATTATTTTTTTTTAAATAGATAGAGTGATTCAAGAGGAAGGTTTATATGTATAATACATGCATAATATACTTAAAGATAACCCACAATAACCATTTTCCCGTGCGGAGCCGGAGCGCATCGCTAGTAAGAACATATTTATTTGCACCACACAGAACAATATGTACAGTAAAAATACAAAACAGGCAGAACAGACAACAATAACAATACATCATGGTCCAAGGAAACAAGGTCTAACCGTTAGACCACGTGACTGACACAAGCCTACGTCATTTTGCGCTGTTCATCCTTGTCTATTACACGCATTCGACAAGGATGAATAGGCAAAGTGACGTAGAAATGACGTAGGCTCATGTCAGTCACGTGGTCTAATGGTTAGACCTTGTTTTCTTAGTCCATGCATCAAACATGGTATAATCCATGGTCCAAGAAAACAAGGTCTTGCAATTAGACCACGTGACTGACACGAGCCTACGTCATTTCTACGTCATTCTGTCTGTTCCTCTTGTCGAATGCGTGTAATAGACAAGGATGAACAGCGCAAAATGACGTAGGCTTGTGTCAGTCACATGGTCTAACGGTTAGACCTTGTTTTCTTGGACCATGGTATAGGTCTACCAGTAGGCCTACTATGTATGTAGCGACAGGCTCGAGAAGCTGTCAAACGCGACATTTTGGCAGAACTACTAAGGCTCTAATGTCACTATGTCGCGTTTGACAGCTTCTCGAGTTTGTCGCTACTTACATAGTAGGCCTAAATCTGATGGCAAAAAGGGAAAAAAGGTAATTGAATAGGCTCCGAAACTACTGAACCGATTTTGGTAAAACTTGGTACAAAGATAGAATGGACCTTGGGAAAGAACATAGGCTACGATTTACTGCGGGAAAATTTCTTATCCCCATGGGAAAAAATCTTAAAGCGGGCGGAGTTGGCACAAAGATAAAATAGACCTTGCGGAAGAACATATAGGCACAGAAGAAAATAATAGTACTAACCCGTACAGAAAGGACACTCACCCCCCCGCGCCAAAATGAGTCCCCGCCCGATATAGCGCCCCACGCCCCGCACCCCGCAGGCGCCGCGGGACTCCGCCGGTGGTGGAGGGGGTGTGCATACATAGC
The DNA here is from genome assembly GCA_948473455.1 of Teleiodes luculella. Classification (NCBI taxonomy): domain Eukaryota; kingdom Metazoa; phylum Arthropoda; class Insecta; order Lepidoptera; family Gelechiidae; genus Teleiodes; species Teleiodes luculella. Next base: position 2,333,734 of record OX419611.1, on the reverse strand, counting down.
GCCTAGCGCCATTGACTTGTAGTTGATATTCAAAAAGAAGTAGCTTGTCAAAACGCGTTTTCTCTATGGAGTGACCGCCCAGTGACATAGGCTAACTTTTACCGCGGGAAAATGCCTTATTTCCACGGGAAAAACTATTAACGCAGGCGGAGCCGCAGCGGGAAGGTAGTAACCAATAATGACTTTGCAGTCATAGTCATACGGACAAATTTAAACGAAATCATATAATCTTGATTGAATTGAAGTAAGTACATAACATACCACGTGGTAGGCATTTAGTAATACAACTTACCTAAACTTCAAGTTGCAGAAGAAAGGTTTGATGGTCCCGTACATCTTGCGGTCAACGGCTATTGAACACGCGTCCAGTGACGTCATCGACTGAAGGTCATTCACCTCCGACTCCGATTGGCTGTCCAAACACTCTGTTGATTTTAGTACCTTGACCAAGCATAATACTGTTTATTGCACATAAATTGTAATATAATAGTTTAAAAAACTAAAAAACACGCTTCCTGTCCGCCATCTTGGACGTCCGCCATATTGGATTTCAGTCATGTGACTATTTTTTTCGTATTCCTGACAGCAAACCCTTTTACTTGATACCCTCAAGTGATACCCATATCATGGGGGTGGATTTCAAACAACCAATCCGCCATCTTGGGGAGGCCGAAATATTGAATTTGTAATGACGTTTCTTAGCTAGTCATGTATTGTCATCAGAACTCAGAGCGTGTGCAAAATTTCATCCTAATCGAAGACCGGGAAGTGGGTCAAATTAAGATTCCCAAGATTTTCTTACATACATAGTTGCTAATAAGTGAAGCTAATAAAAGCGTGTTAATAAACATAACATAAAGATCCTAAAAGACCCCCCACGCTAGCATCTTTTGAGCGTTATCGATGTGCGTAGAGCATACAATCATCAAAATTCAAAAAATTCAAAATGGCTTCCATTCGGAAGTTCGCGGGTTCGAGCCTCGGCACGTACCAATGTGTTTTCGATTTTCGAATTGATATGTACGTTTATTCGACGCTCTTACGGTGAAGGAAAACATCGTGAGGAAACCTGCACACACCTGCGAAGTAATTCAAGGGTTGTGTGTTTGTGACCAACCCGCACTGGGCCAGCGTGGTCGCTAAGGCCTGTTCACCCTGATGAGGGGTAGGAGAGAGCCCCTCGGTGGGGACAAATATGAACTGTTAATGATCAATTGACTTACCTTAGCTTTAATATCCATGGCAAGAGACATGTATTTTTCTGATGTTAGACCTGTAAAATGTTACATAGGTTTTAATACTTAAAAGATGAGAGAGAGAAAGAGAGAGAGAGAGAGAGAGAGAGAGAGAGAGAGAGTGTGTGAGTGATGAGATTCTAGGAGTAGTTTACAATTAACACAATATATTCTTATACTAGCTGTCTGTCCGCGGCTACGCCCGCGTTGTTTTTCGACTTTACCATAATATAGCTCATACATCAGAATAACACATAGGCTACTTTTTACCGCGGGAAAATACCTCATTCCCACGGGAAAAACTGTAAACGCGTGCGGAACCGCGGGGAGAAAAGCTAGTAAGGACATAATCACTACATAGTATAAAATAAAGTCGCTTTCTCTGTCCCTATGTCCCTATGTCCCTCCCTTTGTACGCTTAAATCTTTAAAACTACGCAACGGATTTTGATGCGGTTTTTTTTAATAGATAGAGTGATTCAAGAGGAAGGTTTATATGTATAATACATGCTTAATATACTGAAGGATAACCCACAATAACCATTTTCCCGTGCGGAGCCGGGGCGGGTCGCTAGTATTATATAAGTTGTTAACAGTGAGTTTCACTTACCATCAGGATAAGCAAATATGAGGCTAAGATATGCATCTAATAATGCATTTTCATATTGCTTGCAGTCCAATTCGCAAATACTCTTGTTGTACAAAGCACGGCTTATGCTTTTCAAGTCATTGTCACATTTGAAATGAAGTATTTCATTTTCTAAATAGATTTCAAACAATTTGATTGAATATTCATAATATTGAGATTTGTTCAGTAGTATCGCTGTGTTGTGTACATCGGATTGTAGCTTTCGGTAACATTTTTCATAGTTTTCACAGCCCATCTTGCATAAGTCTTTTAAAACATGATATTGTTTCAAAATTACTGTTACATACACGGTAAGTATTTTTGTTATATCCATGTTCTTTTCCAATGATGTTGTGATGAAACTTTTGACTAGAAAGGACAGTCGCAACGCATCGTGTAGACCAGACTTTACTGTACAATTCTCACATTTCAATATTTGATTGCAATCCGCCATTTTGTTAAGCATAAATTCTATTAACTTCAAACAAGCAATTTGAATTTGTTGAGAAAACTGTACGTTCCAAGTTTTTTTGTTCGTCACATGAAAGTCTATGTAAAGACGGAGACACTGATTCAAATAAGGGTACGTTGCATTCATCGCTTTAACGTAACCCAATTTTTCTGACAATTCACATGTGGCAATGAAATTAGTTAATGTAGAATCAACAGCTGTCAAATCTTCCTTATTATTCAAAATTATACATAAACCATTTAGGAATAGATTTTGAAAACAATGTAGCAAATCTTGTTGATGTTCAATCATAGTTAAACTGGCTCGAACAGCCGTATTCAAGATTGAGTCACAAAAACCAATTTTAGAAGAATTCTCAGCAATAACATACAAACAGTCATGCAATTTAATATACATATCGTATACATCTTTACTTGTTAGTTTTTTAAAGCTTCTCAAATCGTTTTTGGATTGTATCGCATTGAATATTTGACCGAAGACACTATTCAGCTGTTTCGAATCCATATCGCTGTATAGGTAATGCAACTTTTTGACCGTAAATGTCAATATTGTTGAACAAAACTGTACCGTATTGTAAATTTGTATTACTTTCAAAATATGATCAGTGAGCTTTGGAAAAATCTTTAGTATGTTCAGTTTCTTTGATTTGAGTTTCTCAATGTATATTATTCGGTCCGCAATAATGTTCCAATACGTCTTGCTGTATTCAGTCAAAAGCGTGTCCGTTTCAAACGGAATGTATGAGAGTTTCAGAACCATTTCTGGTGGAACGGGAGAGGCCTGAAAAAGATTTTAAAATCATAATCACATTTATTTAAAAGCTGGAGGAGGCCTTTATGTCAATAGGGCACACCAGAAGAGAGACGGGCGTGCAAAAACTTAGTATGTAAGAATTTTTTTGTATGTATTTTTTTTATGTAATCTTTTCTTGGTAATAAAGGCTTTGAAATTGAAATTGAATTTATTTATTTAACCTCCCCTAAAGATATCCACAACGGGGGAGGCCTTTGTCCAGCAGTGGACGTCTACTGGCTGAAAAGATGATGATAATTACAGAAGCCAGCACAAGCGATCAGACATTCACACTTCGTGATTCACATCTAGACCTATGGAATATGCACGCTCTTAAGGTCAAAATGTCCTGACGCATTCAACAGCAGCACATGTGCTGGCTACTGTATGTCACTTGATCTACTTTTGTACTGTGAAAAATATTTTTTTTATCAACTTACCTGTCTAACCACATGTTTGTGTATATGGTAGATGCATGCTAAAGATTTGACTTGCTCCGACGTATTTAAGGTACGTGTTTCTCGAACGCAATCTAGAGTTAGAGCGATCAACGCATTATTGTCAATACTTGTTCTCCATGATGACACCTTTTCTAGGTTCCTGCAAAATAATAAAAGTTTAATTAAAGTTATTTGAAGAAATAAATAAGGTTGCGGTTGGGCGATCGGTCACGGTGGAGGAGTATGCTGAGAGCCCTATGTCCCTAATTAGGGACTACAGGATGAGAAGAAGAGAGAGAAGAAATAAGGTTGTTTAAAAAAAAGAAGAAAAAAAAAGAATTAAGAACAAAATATGCAATCCTGTGAAGTTTCTTTGGCGGGTTCTTCACATTGCGCGAACCTGCCAGTTCTGTTCAAACTAATATCGCATCGCCTCTTTAAATTTTAAGAGTTTATTCTTCATTTACTCAGATAAGACTAAAATATAAGATGAAACAAATGATTTGATGGATTAAGAATGGTGCCAAGTCCAGACATTTCAAATCAAAATTTCTTTCAATTAGGTACTTTTATTCTAGGCCTTTGTCCAGCAGTGGACGTCTTTCGGCTGAGATGACGATTATATGAGTTTAGATGTCGAAATTGAATTGAATTTTAATGAACTACATAGATAAATAGAGCTGATATCGAAGGATACGAGGATAATAGACAAGTGCAAAAAATTTGAACTATATGTAGCAGATAGACCGATAATTCGGTCAGAGAGTCAACTTCAGGGTTCAATTCAATATTTTCTTGTAGCGTATAGTGGAATGTCGCTGAATTTACATACTTGTCAAATTATCCCTACGATTTATTTTGGTCACTTAAAAATACCTTAAAGTTAAACAAATTCACAGGGTTTATACCTGCACAAGATGCAGAGAACGTTCAGCGAAAATAGACCTTTATCCTTAGCTGGTAGTCCAGTCAGTATCTTCTTGAATTCTTTGTGAACAACATCCAAATCGGTCAAGTCATTCTTAGAGCCGTCCGCCTTGAGTTTCGTCACAAAATCGTTTGCTTCCATCTCGGAGAATTTACACACATTTAGATCGCTAGTCTCACTATGGCAAAATAATATATCCGGATTAAAAAGGACAACACGATTAATATTATCGCGAATACAAATCCAATGTTTTTCTTTCGAGACAAAGCAACCGTTAAAATTAAAAATCAAATCCATCCAGTGTTGCCAGCTCCGTCCGTCCGAGACAATTCCGTTCGCGTACGCATGCGCTTAATCTGAAATTCTTATACGCCAAGCCGAAAGTTTAAATATTTTATCATTAAATTAAAACCTGACCAGAGAAATATGAAACCTGCTCTGGGGGCGCCACGTGTATATTTTTACGAATATGGCAACAATGTCCCTTATAAAATTAGTTTCATTGAAATTCCGCAATATGGCGAGGCTTCATATTTCTTTGGTCGGGCTATGAAAGTGAATAGGTAAATGAGTGCACTAGAGGCCGACTAGAAAAAAAAACTTCGCCTAATTTTATAGGTAGAGGAATTGTCGCCATAAACACAATGAGCTTTCTTTAAAGCCTGACCAAAGAAATAAGAAACCTGCTCTGGGGGCGCCACGTGTATATATTTTCACGACTATGGCAACAATTTCCTTAATAAAATTAGTTCTATTGAAATTCCGCAATATGGCGAGGTGTCATATTTCTTTGGTCGGGCTTTATTTTGAGCTTAAAAATATACACGTCGTGCGTGGCACTCTGGCGCTTTTCCCCTGTAAGTAAGTACGTACATGATTTTTTATTTTTCTGGTCAGGCTTGAGTTACTGTTAAAAGTACAAATAAAATTCCTTGGTATATTTCAACATAAGAATCCGGTAATTAAAGCAGAGATACACTGACGTGACTGTGATTCTTTTCTTGCTATTTTCGTTCAACAATTTTCAAAGGCGAAGCGACAGATGATAATCAGGGTTGCCGGTTTTTTGAAAATTCCTTATAGTGCAGGTAATTTAAAAAAGATTAGATTTAATTTTCGTAAAACTTAGATGGTTTTAATATCTGATTCTGACAACAGCGTAACAGACAGACAGAGTTACTTTCACATTCATAATATTAGTAGGGATTTTGCAAAAACTGCATATTATGACACGCTTTTCTACGTCACGGCCGGCGCAAGCGCAAGAGTTTGCGAAATCGAGCGGCGGCCCGGCGCAGAAAAATCATCATAGATTAAAAACTACAAGGCTATTCTTCTTTAAAAAAATACAGCCGATAGCTATCGAAATGGGCAACATACATGCGCAGTATTATAGATTTAAACTGTTATTAAACACTTTTAATAAAATAATCACGGCAAAACCAAACCTAACCTAAAAAAAAATAAGGCCTATTTTTAGAACGGATTTTTTCGCGTACTCACTTGAATCATGTTGGAATCCTCCAAAACACTCATTACTTAACACTTCACGATTATTTTGATATAAAACACTCACAGAAATACAAAAAACTCATTATTCCACAAGATACCGACAGAGTACCGATTGTAAACAGATGACGTCAGTTTTGACCTCCAAGAAAAAATACTCATCGAAAAAAAAATTACACCGGCCACCTACCATTTGCTTCGTAAACTACTTGAGAAGCTCTCCATAGAGTTTCGTACCAAATAGTTCGGTATTTATTGCACAGATGCCACTTTTTTAAACATCTGAAGTGCCGGGATAAACTTTACCCAGGGCGTTGTAAGTGTAAGGTAGCGCCACCGGCGGTTAAATCTCTACCCAGGACGTTCCAGAGGTCTATAGTACCTACTTACTTTGTTTCTACTAATTAGGTTTAATTGGATTGCTGTGCTCTCCCGCCGGGTCTATATATGTGCTGCTCTAAAATATTATTAGCTTTTTCCACCATATTATGTTACTGCACTGCAATAGATAACTTTGAATTTTGGTTAGTTTGCTATTGGGGTATTTAAGACAATAGATCTGGCAGCTCTAAATAATGACGTTAAAATTAGTGTTTTCGTTTCGTTGGCACATTTTCTAATTTTCAGACGAATCTTTCAAAATTTGCAGTAACATTTTCCTGAAAAATCACAATTTAATTAATTTTAGGCCGTTCGACTAATATTTTTGTGCTGAAAATGCCTTTAATTCGTTCCGCAAGTTTGAATTTACTTGTTGAAATTGTTATTAGAATCTGTTTATTGTCTGCCTTTTGGTAAGTTCGAATAATTTATTATGCGAACATATTTTATTGCTTTTATCAATGAAATTTCATTTATTTCTTTATTTTTACTGTTGCTAGATACTTCGTATTCTTTACTACTGCTAATAAACACAGGCCAGTTGTAAATATATTGAAAAATAATAATTTATTGTCACATTTGTACATGTTTTTATGTGTATCACAGTTTATTAGGAAAAATAAGCTACGGCTATCGGAAGTCAAAGCAACTTAATAAACTGAAAACAATTGGGTTGAAAAAAATAACCACTCAATATTTTTGAAGCAAAAATATCAATTTAGATAGATAGTTAGATTGTTAAGAATAATTCTTTTTAAGTGTGGTACAGTGAAGGAGTCCGAGCTTAGTGCAATTCACCCAAGAAGGCAGTACCTACTGGTTTTCAGCCGTCGCCCAAGTTCCAATCTGTTTAAAATTTCCTAGCACTATTTTTGTCATTTTCTTTACCTGAAATATAAATAACTAGCTTTTCGCTGCAGCTCTGCCCGCGTTAACAGTTTTTTCCGTTATAATGAGGCATTTTCCCGCGGTAAAAGGTAGCCTATGTTACTCAGGGTGAATGTAGCTTTTTAATGGTGAAAGAATTTTTTAAATCGGTTCAGTAGTTTTTGAGTTTATTCATTACATTGTTCATGATCAACCTACATTGGGCCAGTAGATCGACTAAAGCCTGAGAAGAACCCGCCATAGAAACTCACAAATCTTACTTCGAATAAAACATATTTCATTCATTAATTTCACATCTTTTGTTATTCATCATCATCATCATCATCTCAGCCTGTAGACGTCCACTGCTGGACAAAGGCCTCCCCCAAGGATCTCCACAATGATCGGTCCTGCACTGCCCGCATCCAGCGGCTATTGTTATTGCCATTATTTAAATAATTATCTTTACAATAATACTTAATACCACTGTAAATATCCCGTTTTAAATCTTAACAGTTACTTTAATTGAGTTATAAAATGGTCCACAGTTACATGGAGACAATGGCACCATTCGTCCGTGTGATACACCGCGCAGACCTAGAGAGCGAGTACAAGTATCCTCGCAAGGACTCGTATGTGCCCAGCGGAGTGCTCTGGTCTGTGGTGTTAGCTGTGCCCTGTGCCTTGTCGCTACTCGCCTGGGCCGGCTGCAACGATTGCAATGATGCGTTTGAGGTAACAACAATTCAATACCAGTATTTTATATACTTAATTATTATTTAATTGAAATAATTAGAAATTTTTTGACAATTGGAATTAAGAAAAATAGTTATATAAACTATTCTGTCAAATTAAAATTCACGACATTTTTCCGTGTCACCAGATAGGTGCAAAATCCAATGTGTTCTGCTTAGCAAGCTCTTGAATGTCCGAATACTAATTTGTCGCTAGTGACACTGTATCACCTTCTCTGACCTTCTAATAAATTCTAATACACCATTTAACCTTCTTTAACCCTCTTCCTACTGACAATTTTGAATACAATTTGATATATCAACTGTATAAATATTAAACAAAATAGGACCCAATATTGAGCCTTGTGGGACACCTCTATTTATTTACACTATTTAACCTTCTAACTTCTATAACTCTCTTCCTACTGACAATTTTGAATACAATTTGATATAGGTAACAGCTGTGTAAATTATAAACAGAACTGGACCTAATATTGAGCCTTGTGGGACACCTCTATTTATTTACACTATTTAACCTTTTCTATAACCCTCTTCCTTTGTCAGTAGACAATTTTGAATAAAATTTGATATATCAGCTGTGTAAATAATAATAATAATATTTTTTATTTATTTCTGCAGGGCATAACTTAAAAACTAGTGGCAGGTGTCTCCCATTAGGTTCATCACCTGTGTCGGGAAGGCACCGCTTTTCTTACTTCATTAAATTATTTCTATCTAACATGCAATAAACAGCACCGGACCTAATATTGAGCCTTGTGGGGTACCTCTATTTATTTACACTATTTAACCTTCTTTAACCCCCTTCCTACTGACAATTTTGAATACAATTTGATATATCAACTGTATAAATAATAAACAAAATTGGACCTAATATTGAGCCTTGTGGGACACCTCTATTTATTTACACTATTTAACCTTGTAACTTCTATAACCCTCTTCCTACTGCCAATTTTGAATACAATATGATATAGGTAACAGCTGTGTAAATAATAAACAAAATTGGACCTAATATTGAGCCTTGTGTTACCCCTCTATTTATTCACACTATTAACCTTCTATAACCCTCTTCCAGATTCTGCTCGCATGGTCGTTGGCTTTGGGCATCAATGGTGTGCTTACTGACACAGTTAAGTTAATAGCAGGTGTGTAAATATTATTCGGTCCATAGTCGTCCGCTTTTGACAAAATCTTAACCAATGAATGGGGCTATATAGCTCTCGTAACAAAGAAAGAAAGAAATAAATCATTTATTTGCTAAGATAAATGTATAACAATGGGTCTTAAAAACTAGGAAATCAGTCCAATTTATCCAGCCTGCTTGCAGGCATGCAAAATAAATACAAGCGTAGGTAATAGGGAATATTCATGGAAAAGAATTAAATATCTGAACTCATTTTCCAAATATATTTCACACTAGCTTTCCGCCGCGGCTCCGCCCGCGTTAATAGTTTTTCCTGTGGGAATGAGGAATTTTCCCGCGGTAAAAGTTAGCCTATGTTCTTCCGCAAGGTCTATTCTATCTTTGTGCCGACTCCGCCCGCTTTAACATTTTTTTCCGTGGGATTGAGAAAATTTCCCGCAGTAAATTGTAACCTATATTCTTTCCTAAGGTCTATTCTAACTTTGTGCCAAGTTTCACCAAAATCGGTTCAGTAGTTTCGGAGCATTATCAATTATTAGGAATATTTTACGTATTTTTTTTACACCTAATTTTTTTGAAAATAAAAAATAGCCTATGTTACTCAGGGTGAATGTAGCTTCCCAACAGTGAAAGAATTTCTGAAATCGGTTCTGTAGTTTCGGAGCCTATTCGATGCAAACAAACAAACAAACAATCAAACCTTTCCACTTTATAATATAAGTATAGATAGAAGGATAGATAATCGAAGCAAAAAATTAAGATCATTGAGCTTTGGCAGGGACTCGAACCCGCACCTCCACTTCACCACTCCACTTCTCTCTCCTTTTTCGCTTCGATTATAATTAACTAGCGACCCGCCCCGGATCCGCACGGGAAATGGTTATTGTGGGTTATCCTTAAGTACATATGCTTGTATTATACATATAAACCTTCCTCTTGAATCACTCTATCTATTAAAAAAAAACCGCATCAAAATCCGTTGCGTAGTTTTAAAGATTTGAGCATACATAGGGACAGAGAAAGCGACTTTGATTTATACTATGTAGTGACTTTAGTAGCATAGGTGTGGAAGAAGAGTGGAATTATCTGATACAGGCAGCCCCCGTAACATGCAGTGCTATGACAAAAGTTTGTCGCACATTTAACTGTCAAAAAACCCGCCATATTGAAATATCCTCCAATAGGATAAGAGAATACGCACGACAAAATTATGTCTGTCACGCGTGGACGGGCATGTTAGAGGGGCTGTTGATGCTTACTAGAGAATCGTTAACAGCTCATATACGTCCCCACCGAGGGGCTCGAGCCTACCCTGCCCTGATACCAGGGTGAATAGGCCTTAGTCGACCACGCTGGTCCAGTGCGGGTTGGTCACGAACACACAACCTTTGAATTTCTTCGCAGGTGTGTGCAGGTTTCCTCACGATGTTTTCCTTCACCGTAAGAGCGTCGAATAAACGTACATATGAATTCGAAAATCGAAAACACATTGGTACGTGCCGAGGTTTGAACCCCCGAACTTCCGAATGGAAGTCAACGGGCTTAGCCATTTTGCCATCGACGCTTTACTAGAGAATACCAATTGTATGAAAATGAAAATGAAAATGAAATATGTTTTATTCGAAGTAAGATTTTACAAATCATTTTTCGACGTCGAGGCGAGTTCACAATTTGGCTGTCTTCTGTGGAGAAGAACCCGCCGGAAGAAACTCCACAGGCGTTGCATCTTTTCAAACTATTTTACAAAAATTATTATTTTATACAATTTGATTCATATAACAAAGAGTGCAAACGAAGTATTCAGTTAATAAGTTGTAATTCAAATGTGAAGGTTGTTGTTAAAGAAAATAAACGAATTTTTATTTTATTTTATTCTTATTTATCTTGTTGATTTTATTTTCTCTTGTTATTCGCAATTGTTGGCCCAGGCCGCCCCCGTCCGGACTTCTACTACCGCTGTTTCCTGGACGGCGTTGCGACGGAGGATTTACAGTGCAACGGAGACGAGGACGAGATCATGGAGGGAAGGAAGTCCTTCCCCAGCGGTCATAGCAGCTGTGAGTTATGACATGCGAAAAAAATGTTTTATTCATCATCATTCACAGCTCATAAATGTCCCCGCATGGACGCGCATATCACCTGGCTGGATCGATTATCGTCGATGGAATACCTCTTGAAGTTATCGATCATTATCGCTACCTTGGACAAAGAGATGTCCCACATTTATTATTATTTATTCATACTAATATTATAAACAGTAAAGATTTGTATTCTTGTGTGTATGTTTGTAATGAATAAACTTAAAAACTACTCTGCCGATTTTGAAAATGATGAAAGATCACCGTTAGAAAGCTTCATTCACCCTGAGTAACATAGGCTACCTTTTACCGCAGGAAAAACTAATAACGCGGGCGGAGCCAGCCGCGGAAAAAACTAGTTTATTATAATAATATGAATAAGCGAAATTGTATAATTCCTTGATAAATAGAAAAGAATATCTCCCCACCAGTATCGTTCTGCTCGCTCGGCGTGGCGTCCGCGTGGCTGTGTGGCCGGCTCGGTATACTATCTAGGCGGAGGGGAAGCGGAGCGCGGACCCTAGCGTGCCTCGCCCCACTAGTGGGCGCGGGCTGCATAGCGCTGTCTAGGAGCTGCGACTACCATCACCATTGGCAAGGTAGGTTGCGAAGAGCGATGGAAACAAACGTAGGCAATTGTATGAAGCTGTTCACAGGTAGTAGCGGCAGCGGCGGCGAGACGAGTTTCGAGCGAATAGCGGAGCTGCGACTACTTGGCTTGGCCAGGTAGGCTGACTTGACAGGTGACCGCGAACAGCGATCGAAACAAACGTAGGCAATTGTATGAAGCTGTCCACAGGTAGTAGCGGCAGAGGCGGCGAGACGAGCATCGAGCGAATAGCGGAGCTGCGACTACCACCACCATTGGCAAGGTAGGTTGACTTGACAGGTGACCGCGAACAGTGAAGAGCGAGGGAAACAAACGTAGGCAATTGTATGAAGCTATCCACAGCTAGTCGCGGCAGTCGTGAGACGAGAATCGAGCGAATAGCGGAGCTGCGACTACCATCACCATTGGCAAGGTAGGTTGACTTGACAGGTTACCGCGAACAGCCTAGAGCGTCGATGGCCAAGTGGCTAAGCCCGTTGACTTTAATTCAGAAGTTCGCGGGTTCGAACCTCGGCACGTACCAATGTGTTTTCGATTTTCGAATTCATATGTACACGTTTATTTGACGCTCTTACGGTGAAGGAAAACATTGTGAGGAAACCTGCACACACCTGCGAAGTAATTCAAGGGTTGTGTGTGAAGTTGACCAACCCGCATTTGGCCAGCGTGGTCGACAAAGGCCTGTTCATCCTGATATCAGAGTAGGCTCGAGCCCCTCGGTGGGGACGTATATGAGCTGTTAACATTAGAAAGCTACATTCACCCTGAGTAACATAGGCTACCTTTTACCGCGGGAAAACGCCTCATTCCCACGGGAAAAACTGTTAACGTGGGCGGGACCGCGGCGAAAAGTTAGTACCAAATAAAAAAACAATAAGAAAAAACTTTATTGTTCCAGACATCCTAGTGGGTTCGATTCTCGGCTACACCACAGCCATATTCTGCTATCGCCAATACTACAACCCCCTGTCTTCCGAACTGGCGGGGGTTCCCTATGTGGTCTCAAATGTTGCCATGGCTAAATATGTTAACGGGAAAGGGGAGAGTCCCGCCAAAGAGGGAAAAGAGGAACATACGCCGTTGCTGAGCGGGAGGAAAGAGGATAAGTGGATTTAAAATATATTATTGTACCTACATACCGTGAAATTGAACTGGTTGTTTCTTTCCCTAAGGAGCATGGTTTGAAATTGCAAAAATATTATTCAATTTTTACACGCTTTATATTAGCTTCACTTGTAACTATGTATGTAAGAAAATCTTGGAATCTTAATTTGACCCACTTCCCGGTCTTCGATTAGGATGAAATTTTGCACACGCTCTGAGTTCTGATGACAATACATGACTAGCTAAGAAACGTCATTACGAATCCAATATGGCGGCCTCCCCAAGATGGCGGACTGGCTGTTTGAAATCCACCCCCATGATATGGGTATCAAATGAAAGGGTTTGCTGTCAGGAATACGAAAAAATTAGTCACGTGACTTTTGTAATTTTTTGTGCGTGCTAAAAGTGTGTTTTTTAGTTTTTAAACTATTATAACTTTAAAACTAAAAAGTTGAATATTATTTTTGTGATTTCAACCTATGTCCCTTAGGGAAAGTTGTTCAGTTTAATAAGTACTACCATATATATATATAAACAACCAGTTAAATTTCACAGTGTATAATTATGTATGTTTTATATTTATTTATGAAAAATGTGCAAGTTTACGTTTAACACCAAAATGTATTGTCAAAAGTGTACTTAAATTATACACGGTGTAAGCGACTGCTCAGCAAATACTGAAAGGACGTGCTTAGTCAATGGTTTTCATCAATTTATCCAAAGAGTCATTTCAGAAACGAAAAAAAAAATCTGTGTTAAAAATAGCGACATCTATCTTGACTCATCCGAACTCTTACTGCTGTTAGATCCATATCGGAGAATTCGCTTTCGTACCCTATATAGCTAGTTGGTTCGGGTGATCTGCAATAGATGGCGCCTTAAATCTTATATTGTAGGGTTGCTAGTGATGAAATTAAAGGCCCCTTGGTAGTTTTCCGTAAGTTTATTTATCTTCATACAAAAATGTAATTTGACAACAGGTATATAGTATAATACAGAAAATAATTCACTAAATCATACAACCCTAAAAGGAGTGTTCCTTCTCCTAGCTGAGGATAAAAAGGACTGCGGGGCTATCGCTCTTTAACCTCCCTGAACTTGCGCCAGAAGACTGCTAGGCTATCGAACTGGTGCAAGCCACTGAATCCAGAGAGGGCTGCGGGGCTACCGCTCTCTGACTCGTCTAGCGATCGAATGCCGTGCCGGTGGTCGGCTGCGGGCTTATATAGCCGCCGAGCGCTGATTAGTGACGCACGCATCGTACGCTGCTTCTTGTGGTGCGTTCATAGTTTATGCGTAGGTTAATAATTTGTCTTGTTACAATATGGATTTTTCTATTGTAAATTCGAGAGCATTCTCAATATAACCACCACCACCTTACAACACGTATCCTGTGGTTTTAATTTGTCTCTCTAGTATTTAATTGGACAATTTTTATGGAGATTTTTTTTTGGTGTTACAGAGTCGATGTCGAAAAATGATTTGTAAAATCTTACTTCGAATAAACACTTTTAGAATTCTGAAGAGTAAAGTTTGTTTGTAAAAGTTGTTTAAAAACGTTGACTGAACATTTCCTTTCAGCTTTTACTAAGCCCCCACTTACACAAAACAACACAACAAAAAAAAGTAAAAAACATTGAGAGTACCAAAAGTTATACACCGTTTCAAGTAAACCCGCAAACGATTACAAAGGATTGTCCATTTTTGTATGGACCAAGTGATGCCCAGATTTGAAAGATAGTAGGTACGTTATGATCCAAGTATTTATTTTTAACTTTAGGATATTTAGATAAGTCAGTTACGTGATTCTTTTGTGGCGAGTTCACGATTTGGCTGTCTTCTGTGGAGAAGAAATCACCGGAAGAAACTCCACAGGCGTTGCATCTTTTCGAAATATTTTTACAAAGTTATATTTTATACAATTTTATTAATATTTTCTATACTAATATTATAAAGAGGAAAGGTCTAATTGTTTGTTCGTTTGGATCGAATAGGCTCCGAAACTACATGATCCCTGAGTATAATAGGCTTATTTTATTTTCATAAAAATTAGGGATCCTTATTAAAACTTCAATAATGTAACCCAGGGTGTAAATAAAGTACCAAAAAAAAAATTCCTAATAAATGAATAGGCTCCAAAACTGCTTAACAGATTTTAGTGAAACTTTGCACAAAGATAGAATAGACCTTGGGAAAGAACATAGGCTACGATTTACCGTGGGACAATTTCTCATTCCCACTGTTTGCTATGGTTGCGCCCTTGGCTGCAAATAGACTTGGTAATCGTTTGCACGTTTTCTTGAGACAGTGTTTATATTCAAAAGGAATTGAATTTCGTTATGGAACAGCTGTTAAGAAATTAAAGTGACATGTAACAAAGAAAAAAAACATATTTCGTGAAAATTACCTTTAAATTAAAAATATCGAAATATTATTGCGACAAAGCATATCTGACGAGAAAATATATTTATATCGATATATTATAATATTGAAAAATATTATTCGAATGCATTTTAAAATTTTATAAATGTAGAAGCTTATTTACTAGTGATGGTCGGAATATTCGTATTCTGACGTATATTCGGCTAAATTCCCAAATGTTTTTTTCTATATTTAATGACGGAACGAAGAAATTTTTATTTTAGTTTTTTGTGTGAAGATATGGTATCAAATTAAGTACCTAGTATGATTATATGAGTGTGGTAGTTACCTACCTACATATTATTAATTTTATAAAGGCCACGCTCTTTCCGTAACAGGGTTAGCAGAAGCGACTACAAATCATGTTAGACAAAATGTATGTAGTTTTACATACCTTTGTTATGTTTGTATGTGTTTGTTATTATTCCATTTATATTTATTCCTGCGGTAAAAAGTAAGCTACCTTATTTTACAGGCTTCCTAATTTTATGAATACGATAGTTATTATAATGATAACAAGAGTTTGGCTACTGAAAGAAGACAATCGATGAAATTGGAAAACATTGTACTGGCGACAAAGTTACATAGAAAAAAAAAGTATCAAATTGGGTAAATCCATGGTGCAAAAAAACAAGGTCCTGCAATTAGACCACGTGACTGACACGAGCCTACGTCATTTTGCCTATTAATCCTTGTCGGATGCGTGTAATAGACAAGGATGAACAGCGCAAAATGACGTAGGCTCGTGTCAGTCACGTGGTCTAACGGTTAGACCTTGTTTTCTTAGACCATGGTAGCCACGGTGATTTTTTGGGTCCGGCCGTTAGGGCCCCATTCCGGTACGCCACTGAAAAACCGGCGGCTTGCCGACCAACAGATTTTAGATTGTAGTGGCCACAGAACATTTATAAGAGGTTAGGGCGGCGCTGTGGGCGGGGCCGGCGCGCCAAGACTATGAGCAAACGCTCATACTCCACGCAAAGACGCGATCGCGCTGTCTAACTCACACATAGCTATAAAAATGTACATCGGTATGCGTGCATGCGTATGATTCGTTTCCATTTGAAATCGCGTGATTGAGCGGCGCTATGATTGGCTAGATTTGAAATTGCAAATAATTATGTGCGTAAACTTCATCTTTATTGAAGTACAGATG
This sequence comes from Teleiodes luculella, assembly GCA_948473455.1. Lineage (NCBI taxonomy): Eukaryota > Metazoa > Arthropoda > Insecta > Lepidoptera > Gelechiidae > Teleiodes > Teleiodes luculella. The sequence continues at coordinate 2,317,218 of OX419611.1, read as the reverse complement.
TAGTGGAGGTGAAAGGTGGGGTGGAATCGGCGACACCGGATATCATACGGACGGCGCATTATCGCCATTCTAACCTCTTTTAAATGTTCTGTGTTAGTGGCGTCACGGCCGGGGGCGTACCGGAATGGGGCCCTATAGGCCGGACCCGATTTTTTTCAAATTTGCCGCGTTTTTTCACTGTCTAATTTCAATCGCCGAAACTTTAGTTTCTCTATCTGATACAATCCCACGCCGAAGCGACTGGGCGGATTGCGAATAAAATGTGGTAGTAGGCACATCTCTCATTAGGTACGGAAGTATATACCGGTTACTTTTTACCGCGGGAAAATACATAATTCCAATATGCGTAGTACATAAAATGGATAGTGATAAATTGTGTGAAGTATTCGATTAGTTCCTTATTTTGCATTTAATGCTACTTATATTTAGTAAAATGCGCTTTTTTAAATTAATTTAGTTGTAAAGGGGCCTACAGGGGCTAAATGGCGCCCCCACCTTCTAAAAAATAATAACTCGAAAAATAATGAATATTTCTAAAATCTAAAACGGCGAGGAACGAGACGTTGATCTGTAGGATATATAGAAGTCATTAACTTTATTATTTATCACTAGCAACCCGCCCCGGCTCCGCACGGGAAAATGGTTATTGTGGGTTATCCTTAAGTATATTATGCATGTATCACACATATAAACCTAACTCTTGAATCACTGTATCTAATAAAAAAAAAACGGATTAAAATCCGTTGCGTAGTTTTAAAGATTTAAGCATACATAGGAATATCGTGACATAGGGATAGAGAAAGCGAGTTTGTTTTATACTATGTAGTGATATTTCGCTAGTAGTTAAAGATGGAACAATTGCTAAAAGTGGCCGTTTCATTCCTACTCGTTCCTCACCGTTTTAGATGATTGAAAATTGATTATTTTTCGAGTTATTATTTTTTAAAGGGTGGGGGCGCTACTGAGAACCTGTAGGCCCCATAATAAATATTGTTAATGCATGGTTCAAAACCTAGATTTAAGTCCGGCACACATGTATGTAGCTATAATAGACACACTGAAAAACTGGTTGTTTATTCGCAACATAGTATGGTTACAGAATACCAAATAGTAGTCCCTACAGAAGCTGCACTAGGCGACATCATTATCATCATCATTAACAGCTCATACATGTCCCCACCGAGGGGCTCGAGCCTACCCTGAAACCAGGGTGAACAGGCCTTAGTCGACCACGCTGGCCCAATGCGGGTTGGTCAACTTCACACACAACCCTTGAATTACTTCGCAGGTGTGTGCAGGTTTCCTCACGATGTTTTCCTTTACCGTAAGAGCGTCGAATAAACGTACATATGAATTCGAAAATCGAAAACACATTGGTACGTGCCGAGGTTCGAACCCGCGAACTTCTGAATGGAAGTCAACGGGCCTAGCCACTAGGCCACCGACGCTCTCTAGTTTAGTTTAGTTTAGTTTTATTTATCTCATACTACAAGATTGCACACATTTTTACATTATTATAAAAAGGACATCCGTAGTATGATCGTCAATACTAGTATGTATAATTAGGAAAATAGAACTAAAGAAATTCACTACATAATTGGTCACATAGTAGTAGGCGACATAATTCATATAAATTGCAACCCTAGCTCCGTTATAATAAAGTGCAATTCAGATCGCACGGCGCTAGGCGTGCAGAAGTAGTTGCTGCATCTCTCTCTCTCTTGTATTGCGTGCGCCACTCTACGTCACACGTTTAGACAATGGGGAATTGGTCCAGGAGCTCTATTTCTCAAACGTTCGTATGACTTAAGGTAGGCGTATGCGACATAAGTCACAGTCAACTTCCAAGTCGAAGGACGCTGTTTTTCTGTATTTCTGAGTCACTCGTCTTCGATATGGTATTTTGTTCATTTTACGCAGACAAAACAAAAACCGGTAGTTTCCGAAACTAAAACGGAACGTAAATCTATGGTCGCACACTCTTTGCGGATTGTCGCTCTCGCTCACACTCCCGTGTCGATCGTGTAGGCGTCTCTTTCATGTCGGGGGTGTCTGTGTGTGTGTGATCCTAATGTCAATCGAGCGAGAACGTCATTGTTGGAATATAGACGTTATTGCTTGGCGTTTAATCTATCACTCGCTTGCTGCAACGAGTGCTTGTGACCACTCGTTGCAATCGAACGATTTAAAAATGCCGTTTTTCGTTAGACGAGCGTAAATGAGTAGAAATCGAGCGTTCTTAGCGACACGAACGTTTGAGAAATAGAGCTCCTGGGTCGGCCCGAGACCGCTCGGCCGGGCGGTAGGTAGTTATAGCGCGCAAGTACTGCGAGTGACGGAGGCCTGGTATGGTAGTACTCATGAAACGTAACAACTTTCCCTTAGGTATATAATATAGGTAATTCAACAACTTATTGACCAGCTACTTAGTATGACAAATTGAATTTTAATTTTGATATTTCAACCTATGTTCCTTAGGGAAAATTGTTCAGTTTCATGAGTAGGTACTACCACTGTGTTGCGGATAAAAAACCAGATCAATTTCACGGTGTAGATACCTCTATAGGTAGGTACATCATCATCCCAGCCTTTTCATCGTCCGTCTTCGGACATAGGCCTCCTCCAAAGCCAGAAGCGTAGCGTGCCTAGGCGGGGCCCCGTATAAAAAATTTTTGGGGGCCCTTAGGAAGGGTAAAGATTTCTCACAAAAGTAAAAAAAATGGTGCTCGTTTCCCTGGCCACCACATAAGTAAGAGATATATGCATGTTTGAAATTTTGAAATTTGGCACTATTATAGGTACCTGAAATTATGCTTGAAAATCTGGTATATCAAACATCTGGTATATCACTTGTATCTCTTATGTAGTGGCCAGGGAAACGTGCACAAAAAATGCATAAAATTAAATTTATCTGAAAAATTGCTGTATTTTTACTTTTGTCATTTGTGAAATAGAATAAAAATTATTGGGAAGTTTTTATGAATTTATGCTTATGCACGTTGAGGGCCCCCGTGGTCCGGGGGCCCCGTATAATTGATACGGCTGATACGGCGGTAGCTACGCCCCTGTCCAAAGCCCTCCACGACTTTCTATCCCCTGCCACTTGCATCCACTTCGGACCAGCGTGTCCCCGAATGTCTTTTTTTTTTTTTTGAATTGACCTATGCTTGTGTCGAAAAGGTACAACAAATCAAGCTTTCGAAAAGGTACGACAAATCAAGCTTCCCCGAATGTCATCTGGGCTTCCACTCCAACGTTCTTCTAGCCCAACGGTCGAGTCCATTCTGGCTATGTGCCCAGCCCATCTCCATTTCCGGCGGTCAATGGTCGTAACTACATCCACAACTTTATTCGTAGGTAGGTAGGTACATACATACATAAAAAAATGAACCCCTATTTCTCTTGGTCACGCTATAACTTGAGAACGGCGACTTTAACGATTCCATTCATATTTAAAAAAAACTGTTTTCTAATGATTCGTGGAAGATTCATTACATAAAAAATTTGCGCAAAATTATCTCCCTACTACGAATAAGTCTAAAACACAACGCGGGCATAGCCGCGCGCAGAAAGATAATATTAATATAAGTTATAGCTACATGTGTGTCAGATTTATGATGGATTTAATATGAAGAAAAATTAATAGGTTAATGCAAGTTCCGATTCGTAGCATACTGGACTTTTTAATTATTTTTTTTTATTATTCCGCTTTTTAAATAATAAGTAATAAATAAGTTACCAAGTTATTAACTGGCTGTGTGTCTATTTAATTTATTATGATAATAAATTTTTGTATTATAATTATAACAGAGAGAATTTTTATGATTACAGTATTATTTTTTAAAAGCATTATAATATATAGACAATTTTAAAAATATGTCCAATTAGGAATAAAAATAATATACCTACCATTGATTCAAAGAAGTTAATAATTTATTTTGTAATTTAATAAAAGAAATACCTATATTTTAATTGTTTTTATAGTTTATATTATAAAGTAGGTAGCATAAGATGAAAATTACTAAAAATATGTTGAGTTTTTTTTATAAACATAGCAGGGCAAGAAACCGGTTCCTAGCAGCGTTTAGTGAAATTTGATTCTTGTGTTCTCGAGTCAAGGTCTAGAATCTAACTGGCGTCGCCTACAATAAAAATTATTTCAACCCCCGACGAAAAAGAGGGGTGTTATAAGTTTGACGTGTGTGTCTGTTTGTGTGGCATCGTAGGTCCTAAACGGATGCGCCGATTGTGATATAGTTTTTTTTTCTTGCAGTTTCACAATCGAGAGTGTTCTTAGCTATGATCCAAGAAAATATATTCAGCCATTTGAAGATTATCAGCTCTTTTCTAGTTGTTGAAAGGATCAAGTAACGGTTTTGCGGCGGGGGTTTTTAATTTAATGTTATGTCTCTTCCACATGCGCACCAAACTTTAGAAATAACCATTACTATATTATTTCCTTAAACAAAATGACGTTAATTTTCACGTTAATTACAGTACCTATTCAAAAGCCTAGTGAAATGGAAAGTTAAATGGGTTTTTATTTTAAGCACATACTCAATTAACCGGGTTCAAGTCCCTGCGAAATAGGTGATTTTTTTTTTTACTTTTTTTGTGTCGCATAATGATGTGAATTTTTTTATTCATTAGTAATGTTTAGTCATAAATTTAAGTGCCAGTTATAAAGAAAAAAAGAAAAGAATGCTTTTGAAATTAAAGTTATTAAATCCACAGAAAAAAAAAAACTTATTTATAAAAATTCTAGTATGTAAATTATCATAGATTTTTTAGATTACATGTTCAACGTGTATTTAACTTTTTTGTGGTAACACTGTTAATGTTTTATATTATATTAGTTAATTGAATCAACTGCAATTGCAATCCAATTTATGTATTTGTTTTTTATAAGAATTAATGTATTTATTGTAAAATTAAAGTATTTTTAAAGAAAACTTTTTGTTTTTTATTTCAGTGTCGAATGATTGCACTGATTTTGATAATTAATTTCAGGTAGATGATTAGGTTCGGTGGATGTCTTTCGGCTGATATGATGATTAGGTTCAGTTTAAAGCCCGACCAAAGAAATAAGAAACCTGCTCTGGGGGCGCCACGTGTATATTTTTACGACTATGGCAACAATTTCCCTTATAAAATTAGTTCCATTGAAATTCCGCAATATGGCGAGGTTTCTTATTTCTTTGGTCGGGCTTTACACGCATTGAATTTTTGTTGTGGGGAAAATTTGTTATAACAAAACAAAATTTTAAGCAAATTGATAATTAAATCATTGTTTATTACAAAAATATGTATTATTAAATGAAAAAAATACATTCATATTTATACTTTCTGAAAGTGCATTTTTTCTGCAAAATCACATAGAACACTGTTTAGATCTGCACTTGTGATTCGGTCACATTCATAAGTGGGGGCAATGAAGTTTGCATAATACAGTAAGTCATGAAAATAATAAAAGCATGTCTGTAGGAAAAAAAAATACTTAAAAGTAAAATAAGTAAGTTTTGGTTGGTGTTTAGTTAAATGCAGTATAAGAACTGGACATCTAACAATGCAGGATTTTCTGACAGCTTGAAATTAAAAAAAAAAACATCGTTCTCTAAGATTTCCTTAGATGACGCTAGTAAAATAATGAGAACAGTGAGATTTATTGTAGACTGATTTTTTTTTGCCGGATTGGTGGTTCTGACTGAGATTAATTTTAGGATAATTAGTTGATTAATTTGAATATTTATTTTACAATCAAATACTTCTGTATGTATTACCTCACTATTTACTAGTGCCAACTGTTGAGCCGTTTTCTAAGGTTTTTATCTTAATTTGCTACTGGAGAACTTTCTATTTTTTGCACCACTAGACATTTTGCAAAATGAACATTTTGCAACTAAACGTAGTCGTACGCCTCCATTTTTGAATGTGACTGTATGGTCAGGTACAAGGTAAGCTGGACACGGCTATTTGACAATGCGAAAAATAAAGTGTTAATTACTGTAATCAGTATGTAATGTAAGTTTAAAAATGGATATTTACTATGGGAAGTTGAAAATAATAATTAATTTATGTAAAAATCCGTAAATAAAAATGTATTTTTTTTGGCGTTTGTCACGTGACTCAAAACGCTCCTGATTGGTCGGGTATAGGACATATGTCACTAGCCAGTGATATCGACATGACATCGTTTTCTACTCAAGCAACTTGTAGTAGTAGTACTGGCACAGAATACCTAATAGTAGTACCTACAGAAGCTGCACTAGGCGGCATAATTTAAATAAATTGCAACCCTAGCTCCGTTATAATAAAGTGCAATTCAGATCGCACGGCGCTAAGCGAATACAAGTACTTGCTGCATCTCTTTCTCTCGCGTATCGCGCCACTCTACTAAAACCTTTAGGGCTGTCGTCTTTGAGAAAATAAAACATCTGATTTATTAACCTATAAGGTACCTACCTCTTACTCGAACAAATGATGATTCAAATAAACCAATGCTACTACTATTGACTAAAAAGCGATTTAGACAGCGGCGGCGCAGGGGCTAATCGAGCGGCAGCATTCAAAACAAAAATATTCGTTTTTTGGTGTGGAAAATGAATACTGAAGATTTTAATAATGAAATAATGACTCATCCACTTATTTTAATGGCAAAACTTCTTCAACATAAATTTAATTAAAAGGTTGTGTGTGTGTGTGTGCTAATTTAGGAATGATCTGTTGTAGAACCTCAAAAATCAAATTATTTTCTTGTAGTGTGGTGTGGACACTTACGAGTATTTTAGTAATAAAATAATAAAATACTCATTAACTTGTAAGATCGCGCGGATATACTCGTAAATGGATTACTTATTGATGAATGTGAATGTGACCGCCCGGCCCGCTAGAATTATTTTGAACTTAAAATATGCTAATTAATTATGTGATAACGAATTTTGTGGCAGAAATATGTGTAAATAAGTTTTGTGCTAATTTAAGAATGATCTGTTGAAGTACCTCAAAAATCAAATTATTCTCGTAGTGTGGACGCTTATTTTAGTAATAAAATATTAAAATACTCATTAACTTGTAAGATCGCGCGTACGAACGTATGAAACGACTAAAAATTAAACAACGTGCGCGCGCCTCGCTTGCCACAACCGCACTGAATTAGAGCCGCAGACGGCTCGAGACCGCTCGGCCGAGCGGTAGGTAGTTATAGCGCGCAAGTACATGGAGTGACGGAGGCCTGGTACTGGCTAGTGACGTCACCGATGCCATTGCGACGCCATATTGTCAAAGTAGCGTTTTGGCGCGCTACTTAAATATTGAATTTTTATTTTGATATTTTTCAGGAAATATGTACCAGAATTAAAAAATACAACTATTACTGGGATCCACAAACTCTACTGAATAATAAAAATAATATTTTAAAAACCAGTCAAATAGCCTATTGACATAAGCACGGTGCAAATTCCAAAATAATCAGCTTAGCGTGCTCTTGACTGTATGCTATGTAGTAGTTAGTGATGTGCCGTTCCCTGGAATATTCCCACACTAAGAATGTTACTGTTTGAGGCCAACTAGGAAGAGTCAGTGAGATCTGTAGGGTCGGTCGGGTCGTTAGGTACCTAACCGGAAAACACCAACCCGGTCTACCACATCTAGTCAGCTTGAACAGCAAATTTCGTTGGAAATATTCCTGGGAACGGAACTTTCCCGGGAATGGTGGGAATATTCCCGGGAATGGCACACCTCTAACTACTACATTACATTTTAGTGTGATCCCTCAAACAAAAATAACTAAAGCCTGACTAAAGAAATAAGAAACTTACTCTGGGGGCGCCACGTGTATATTTTGACGACTATGACAACAATTTCCCTTATAAAATTAGTTCCATAGAAATTCCGCAATATGGCGAGGCTTATTTCTTTGGTTGGGCTTTAAATTATTGATCAAAGCGGATTAGTAACATAATACAAATAAACAGTGAATCTTAATAATTACCGTCAAACACGGCATCTTTACCCTCTTGTGTCATCTTTACCATACTACTCTTCTTGCCAAAAACTCGCAAATTTCTTTAAAACTATACAATATAGTACTATAAAGGAAATGTGGTAGGATTTTTAGTTCATTGGTGGCAACACAAAAAAATGCTCAAGTTGGCAGCATTGTCTGTAAAAAAAATATGGCGATTTTGATCTTCATGGAGTAAAAGTCTTGCTGTGCGTTTCGTGACAAATTGTGGTTGTAAATCGGAAAGTATTAGAGCAAAGTAAGTGAAATTTTAACATATTACATATAATTTCATCGGGAATGATGTTAGAATGAAACAATCCGCTTTGCTTGTCTATTTAATGAAATATGGGTTTGGGTAATGTTAGTTGAGGTTAGGTAAAGTTGCCATTGTAGCTGGCGTGGCATCTTTACCTTCTGCTAGGGTTGGCACTATTTCACCATGTTAATTTTTTTTTAAACTGTTTAGCATGTTTGTGTTTATTGTTGGCCGACGCGTTTTTTATTTTGTTTAATTTTGTTTTTGTTTGGTTTGTGTTCTTTTGGTTATGGCTTGCTTGATGACTTTAGTAAAAATTGTTCCAGATTTGCTATGCCGCCTAAAAAAAAACGCGATAGAAGAAGACCTGGTGCAAGACCATACAAAAATTATTCTGAAGAAATGTTGAATCTTGCTATTGAAATGGTCAAAAAAAAAAACATGTCTTCTTATGAAGCTGAAAAATCTTTTGGAATTCCGCGTAGAACGATTGAAAAAAAAATTCATGCTCTACATTCCAATAAACCAGGACCACGATTTAAACTAAATGCGGAAGAAGAAACAAATTTTGTCAAAGTTTTAATTGCAGCAGGTGAATTTGGAGCGCCATTAAAACTATTGGATCTAAGGCTTGTTGTTTACGAATATTTAAAAAAAAACAATAAATCTGATATCTTTGAAGACAAACCGCCGGGCGAATGGTGGGTCAAAAATTTCATAGAAAGGCACCGGGATGAGTTGACTGTGAGGTCAACTCAAAATATCAAACGAGCGCGTGCAGAGAAATCGCTTGCTGAATTCCAAAATTATTTCGAGAACTTGGGAAATTCCATCGAAAATGTGCCCCCGAGTCACATATTAAACTATGACGAAACGAACGTTTCCGATGACCCAGGATCAGAGAAATGTATTTTTCGCCGCGGCGTCAAATATCCAGAAAGGATCATGAACTCAACGAAGGGTTGCATTTCAATTATGTTTTGCGCCACTGCAGACGGCAGTCTTTTGGCACCCTATGTGGTATACAAGTCCGAATGCATGTGGACACAATGGGTAGAAGGAGGACCGAAAGACGCAAGTTACAACAGAACGAAGAGCGGATGGTTCGATGCTTCCACATTTTTGGATTGGTTTACAACAATTGTAATACCATGGGCAAAAAAATTAGATGGACCGAAGGTTGTAATTGGAGATAACCTCTCAAGTCATATAAACATCGAAGTAGTAAAACTGTGTGAACAATACAATATTCGATTTATCTTACTCCCCCCGAATTCCACTCATCTCAGTCAGCCGCTTGATGTCGCTTTTTACGGGCCTCTAAAAAAGGTTTGGCGAAAAATACTAAAGGATTATAAAATTGAAAACCCAAGACAAGCGTCTCTCAATAAAGCTCATTTCCCACCGCTTTTGAACAAACTGGTTGAGACATCAAAAATGAACAACAAAGAAAACATTAAAAGTGGTTTTCGCGCAACGGGTATATACCCATTAAACCCTAGAAAAGTGTATGAAAAGTTACCGGAGTATACCGAAGACATATCATACGGCGTTGACGAAGCTTTGCTCAATTACTTAAAGGAAAACAGAAAACCTAACCAGATGAGAAGGAGAACAAACAAGAAAATTAATGTTCCGGCTGGAAAATCCGTAACTCTTCTGGACATAACTTGTGGGAGTCAATCGAGAGAAGAAAATGATGAGCACATAATTGAACAAAACGAAGGAATAGAAGCACAGATATTTGAAGAAAACGAAGAAAATTTACAAAAAAAATTAGATTTGAAAAAAAGTTCACGCAGAAATCTATCTGAAAATGAAGAGAGTATCGGAAAACGAAAGATAAACAAAATAGCATCGAATATTTTGCTAGTACAAAAACATGACGGGAAGAAAGAAGAGGGTCAATTGCGAAAAAGAGTAAATGTAAAAAATGAAAAACTAAAAATTATTTCAAATATTTTGGTTAATGGTGAAAAAAAGGATAAACTAAACACAAAAGAAAATCTACACGAAGAAACAAAGAAAGAAATACATACAAACAAAGCGAAGAAAAGAGAGATTAAAGACATTAAAACAGAACGAAACCTGTTTCTCACAAAAGAGCTTAAAGACAAAAAACCAAAGACGTTACGTACGGTACGTAACAAAAAGAAAAGATATAGCATTTCAGAATCGAGTGAATCTGATTACTCAATGAAACTTGACGATTCTTCAGACTATGATCCTGACGATGAATTCGATAGCTTTAGTTATGCATCAGAGGCAGTAAATGAAAAAAAGGAAAAAACACAAGAAAGCCTGCCAAATCTGAATAAAACTGTATTATCTAAAAGTTTGATTGATTTGGACGCGATCATTGAATACTCAGAACCACAAACCCTGAAACAAACCATAAAACCTACAATAAAAAGTAAAACGGAAAATAACAATTACATTACATGTGAAAGGTCTACTAATTGCGAAAAAGTTGCTCTAACTATTAGTACCATAGGCTACCTAAGCGATGATAACAATAGCGAAGACCAAAATCAGACACAAATGGAACTGCCTAGTACGACGTTTCATAGAGAGGGAGAAAACTTTAACAGAGAACAAATAGAGATAGAAAAGACTAATTTAGACCGAAAATTAAGAAACGAGACTGATATAGAGTATAAAAAAGTAAAAAATATAATAATTACTGAAGAAGAAGACGTGATGTTGTTACCAAAAGAAAATATTAAGGCTGATAAAAATTATACAGATGAAAACGAACACATATTACCACTAAGAAATAATGATACATTAGAAAAACAAAAAAACTATAACACGCAAGAAGAAGATGAATTTTTTTTAGATAAGGAAACAATGCACATAGAAAGTGAGAAGACTGAAGAAACTAATAAACCACAAGAAAAACATGATCTCATAAAAAGAAATAATATATGGAGCTTAGGAGAAACAGTTCTAACGCGGTATTACTGTAGAGGAAAATGGAAATACTATGTTGGCGTCATCACAGATATAGTAAGGGGCGAAAACTGTTACAAGATATCATACTACAAGATAACTTTTCAAAAAGGTTACAAATTCACTAAGCCTAAACGTGCAGATGTAGATATTGTCCCTGATGACGTCATTGTAAAAGCGATACAATTATTGCAGATATCTGAAAATCCAGATACATTCGTGTTGATGGAGGATGAAGATAGCGTTTATTTTTAAAAAAACTTCATTGTTAAATAATTATATAAGCATAAAAACTTTAACGTAATCTGTAAGCCAACGAAGACGCATTTTTAAAAAATTAAGATACTAATTTTGATTTTTTGCGATTTATTTTGATAAACTTTGTATCATCTACATTTCTTTTTATTTTACCATATCGTAATATTCCCCGTTGTATTTTTGACAACCCTACGTCTCGTACAGGTATTGTATGAAAATTATTCGAAACCCGTGGCAACATTACCTACTGTTTGGTGTTGCCATTTAAAAATGGCCTTTATTTCTAAACTCATCAAAATACTAATCCAAAACGTAGTCTATAAGTCATCTTTACCTAAATTTAAAACCACTACTAGTTTTGTATGAAAAATTGTAGTTAGGTAAAGATGCCACAAACGTGTCAACTTTACCGCTAACTTGAAAATTGCTTAAAATCTTAATTATTAGACCATTTCTGTGTTAAATTAGTGAAATTAATTGCTAAGTGTATAATTAACAGGTTACATCTTATTACTTTCAAAATTGTTTGTAATTTATGATTTTATTTTAGTTTAAGTTCTAAAACATGGTAATGTTGCCATGTTTGACGGTACTTAAAAATATTCTTTGCTATATTTAAATTTAAATCTATTACACAGTTGATGCCTAAATTATTATTACTTGACTAGGACATAAAAAGCACAACTTACAGCTGTGCTTGTAGTTGATTTATTATTATTATTAATATAGTTGATTAAATTTATTGTATTGAAATTAACATAACATTTTTCTGATTAGTAATTAAGTAGGTATGTCAAAAAAAATTTGATAATACGAATGAAAGAAAAAAAAAAGGACAATAACTTGTTCTTATTTGTGACAAGGCTTTTGTCTTACTTAGGAAGATATCAACAACAATTCAAAGCAAATTAAAAATATTATTCTTATTTACAAAATGGAAAATGGCTTTTTTTTTCTGGTCGGCTATTAGACTGTTAAACTTTTTTTTAAATCTTAACATTAATTTTACTACCAAATTAGCCTCTGGGTTTCAGAAAAGTTTTGCCATACAATTTCCTTCGTAAAAAACAAATGGAACGTAACAATATTTATAACGATGTACCACATAAATTCACACAAAATCATGACCAGCGATGGTCGCACAAACCTCAGTCTCAATATTATAAACGGTATTAAAAAGTAACGGACTTCAATCATTTTTTGAAGGCAAAGTGAAGCGATTAGGGAAATCGAATACGCCAGTAAAAAAGATATACAATTTTGGTCTTTCAAGTTGCAATACAAATTGATGAGTAAGAAAAGATAAATTGGTACGGACACATATTTAGCAAAATCGTACTTTCCATACCATCTATTCCATACATAAAAAGTGTAATGCCGGTTGTCTGCCAATAAGTATGGGTGAACGATAGTATTAAAATGTACTACAGCAAGAAATATTAGACTTAGCAGAATAACTTTGACTTTATTTGCAAGAATAATTTTGAAAGTGTTCGGCACTTGTTTCAAGACATATGGTAAACCAAATATTCCGTAGAAAATTAGAAAATAAAATAGCTGAGGGATGTGCAGCGATGCCTCATGAGCCTTCTTGTCTCCGACTACAATAGAACCGTTCCAAATAACAAACGACACGAAAGAAATAAGCAAAGTTGAATGCATTAATAAAACTGCCCAATCGTGACCCGTTAATGCTTTGAAAAAGTTGACAAAACAGGTTGATACGTGGTATTTCAATGCTATGTAAACATCAGATAGATTGTAATATCTTTTCAACTTAGAATTGTCTACGACTTCCCCAAGAATTGATTTTTTGTGCAACGTCAGATTTGTTAAGTATTGATTACCAAATACACGGGAACTTTTGATCAAGATATCTAATCCTTTGTGACAAAATACCATCGCAATCCAAACTATATTTGTCTGTCTCATTAGGACGCTAAGGTAACCTAAAAGAAATGTAGTAAATTTATAGGTGTTCGTAAAACATAATCTAGAAAACGCTAACAAATACATAATAGAAAGAGTATCGGTATAATAAACATGGGAATAAAAGTACAAAGGTGGCAGAATCGCCAAGTTTAAAGCCTGCAACACCGTTTTTAAAGCAGTGTTGCCATATACAAAATTTATTATCGATACGAAGAGAATCAAGTTTATTGTTGAAGCTATCAAATTTATGAAACGTAAATTGTAAGTGTTGCAGTCGAAGACATTTCCTAGGAATGCTGAGGAGACGAGGTAAAGGCCGGGGAGTGTAGTGATTTTGGGGTTCCAGTAAGTAAAGTTATTTTCACAAAATTGTAAGCCTTGTGGAATGTGAAACAATTCATCGATGACTATTTCAGTTGTTTCGTAGACTTTGTCGAACAGGTATTTTGAAGCGACGAAGTATGTAGCCACGGTGATGGTTAGGAGTAAGTAAAATCCAGTAGCATTCTTCATGATTACCTACAAACATAACCTATTTTACAAACAAGAAATTATTTATCAAATATCATTAAAAGCTCCGAGAATGTATATATAGCGTATTAAATATATTGTATTTGAATGTACTCTTTTAAAAATGATCTCGTAGACGAGGAAAACGATGGGGGAAAGCAAAATATTATGATCGAGTAGGTACCGAAGCTATTGCTTACCTTTACAGATATAAATGTTTAACAAGTTGCACACGCCGTTTTTCAAAAATGCTCTCGTAAAGAACTGTTCTAGACTAAGAATACAAAAGGCATGGCAATCTATGATAATTTTATTTTAATTATTTTTTCCAATAAATACTGGCCGCCCGCCGCCGCCGCCGGTACGATATATTTTTTTAATTGTTTTTTTTTTTACTTACTGACTGACCAGAGAAAGGCATAGGATTTCTTGTAATGTTAAAAAGGTTTTAAAATTAAATAGATACCTATTGAATTTTTTATTGATTTTTTTAAGAGCAACTGCAATTTAAGGTGTTACTAACCAAACCACCATCAATCAAAAAGTATGTGATTTACGTAAGTGAGAAAAATAAATAAATAATAGAAAGCGAGCAACAAACACCCTTAAGATAGGGTTGTACGGATCAAAAAACTTTTGCCTTTTTTATGGGAAGAATGTGAAAAATCAACAGGACAATAATGTACGACCAAATGATTCTTGTACTTTCACATCATTATCTTGATAAAAAATGATTGCATGACCCGATATTCCATGTACAGTATTTGTAAAATTAGCTGAGTTTTTCTTATCAGTAGGCCTACTATGTAAGTAAAGAAAGGCTTAAGAAGCTGTCAAACATATTGACAGAACTGCTATGGCTCTAATGTCACTATGTCGCGTTTGATAGCTTCTCGAGCCTGTCGCTACTTACATACATAGTAGGCCTACTGGGCTGTGTCAGCTGACTGTGCGTCCATTATTAGCTAAATAATATCTGCTCGGTCTGATGACAATGTACGGCAATAATAATGTACCTATAGGTATTCAATAAATAATGAACTTCATATCATTATGTACACGAAATGCATCACTGTAGTCCTGCACAGAAAAAAGCTAAGATAGAAGCTATTTCACAATAAGTAAGGCGAGCGTGCAAGCAAGCCAAGCACAAAAGTTAAGAACAATCCGACTCACAGAACATTTAAAAGAGGTTAGAATGGCGATAATGCGCCGTCCGTATGAAATCCGGTGTCGCCGATTCCACCCCACCTTTCACCTCCACTACATCTGTACTTCAATAAAGATGAAGTTTACGCACATATTTGCAATTTCAAATCTAGCCAATCATAGCGCCGCTCAATCACGCGATTTCAAATGGAAACGAATCATACGCATGCACGCACACTGATGTAGAATTTTATAGCTATGTGTGAGTTAGACAGCGCGATCGTTTCTTTGCGTGAAGTATGAGCGTTTTGCTCATAGTTTTGGCGCGCTGGCCCCGCCCACATCGCCTTTCTAACCTCTTTTAAATGTTCTGTGATCCGACTACAGGCAGCCAGCTAGGTATAGTAGAATAATTTGAGAGAGCACAGTGAACCCAGATCATTTTCTTGCTGCCTCCTATATGTAAGGTTAGATAACATATTATTTTATTATTATGCAAAAAATGTTTTAATAAATCACACCAAAAAGTAGCATAGAGTATAATTATTGTACTGTACATTCCTGAACGTGCTTAACATACAATTTTAATCTGTGTTGATAAAGGTACATACATTACATATTATACAGCTTGATAATAGGTACACGCTATAATAATTTCATGTATAATACACAATGTTTTAGTTTTTCTAAAACGATGCAATAATTATCGAACCGCTTCGATAAAGCTCAGCCAATAATGCATTATAATTTATGTAATATCTTTTTTAGCTTTCACCACAGAACATTTAAAAGAGGTTAGAATGGCGATAATGCGCCGTCCGTATGAAATCCGGTGTCGCCGATTCCACCCCACCTTTCACCTCCACTACATCTGTACTTCAATAAAGATGAAGTTTACGCACATATTTGCAATTTCAAATCTAGCCAATCATAGCGCCGCTCAATCACGCGATTTCAAATGGAAACGAATCATACGCATGCACGCACACTGATGTAGATTTTTATAGCTATGTGTGAGTTAGACAGCGCGATCGTTTCTTTGCGTGAAGTATGAGCGTTTTGCTCATAGTTTTGGCGCGCCGGCCCCGCCCACATCGCCTTTCTAACCTCTTTTAAATGTTCTGTGGTTAGTAGGTTGTCAAAATGCGTTTTCTGTGTGGAGTGACCGCCCAGTGGTACAGTTGGGATGGGAAAGCTCATGCATTGTGAAAGCCACAGAACATTTAAAATGAGCTTTCCCATCCCAACTGTACCACTGGGCGGTCACTCCATACAGAAAACGCATTTTGACAACCTACTAACAACTGAATATCCGCTACAAGTCAATGGCGCTAGGCGCTATGTAAAACACCCCCCAACACCACCGGCGCGGCGCGGCGGAGTCCCGCGGTGCCTGCGGGGTACGGGTCGTGGGGCGCTATATCGGGCGGGGACTCATTTTGGCGCGGAGGGGTGAGTGTCCTTTCTGTACGGGTTAGTTTAGTACTATTATTTTCTTCTGTGACTGTACTATCGAGTTGAAATGTGGGAAAATATTATTGGTTCGTACATTATAGGGACAAGATGATGGAATGGATGAGGATGACATGACATGACATTGACACTTTGACAGACAGACAGACGGTCGGTCGATCTTGTTTTGTTGATTGATTGTTCATCATCTTTTGTTTTATTTGCCTAAATTGCATGAAAATTCTTTGAGCAACTGTGATTTGCCGATTTTTATCGAGCCAAGAGTTTAATCGCTTTCGAAAGAACGTTACATCGAGCAATAATCATAGGCATAGCGTTTGCAGATTCCTCAAAATCGAAACTCGAAGTTCCAGTAAGGTTACTTACTACAAAAAAGAATATTATTATTACACAATCAAAATAATTTATAAAGAAGTTGGGTAAGTAATCTGAGAGTTTGGTATTTTTAATTGAGATGAGAATTTCTTTCCGTCCCGAACTTGACTCTCTGACCCTTCATTTGATAAAAATGTTGGGTTCATAGGTTTCTTTATATTTCCGCTCAATAAGTCTAGTGGTCTATTTTATTTATGCTTTATTTATTGATTTTATTACTATTTTTCAGGTATTTCAGGACTTGCATATTTTAAGAGTGCTATCGAAAGAGAAAAAATAATTACATTATGGAAACTATACGTACCATCTCATCAAACTGTCATATTAAATTAAATATTGTTTGTAAGTGATGATTACATCCGAAACTTTCCGAGTTTACAAACCAGCGAAATCATGTCTGAGACCCCTGCTAAAGACGTTAATACCGGTGATGGCAGTACGGTAGAAATAACTGTTGAGAGACTGAACGTAGATAATGAGGTTTCACAACCGGAGGGTAATAGCTTGGAACCCGTGTGTGAAATAATTGAGATATCCGATGACAGCTCCGATGAAGACCCATTGAAAAAGAAGTATGTATGGTATAATATGCAGCAGTTTATTTTATTTTATTTTAAAAGGTTTGGTTACAGGTTACAAATAGAGAAAACAGGAACAAAATAACAATGTAACAAATCTGTAGCCCACTTACAACCAAACACAACATTCACAGAAATCAGTAGATATTATGCAAATTAAATTACAATTCTAAACAAATAATAGATACATAGAATAATATCTATTATTATATAATTAATTATACAGTTGGTTTTATTTGGAAATTGATAAAATGTATTTGTAGTTAACAAACAACACTTCATTTCAAGAAAAACACTATGTTTGATCAGTAATATGACGCCGGAGAGATAATTTAAAGTTAGCAAGGCTACAGTTGAATCGTGAGAGCAGACTTCATTGTAGCATTTACACATTCTGAGCAGGGGACTGTTTTTCGTGAGTTATATAACTAACTAAATAACTTACTTAAGAAATAAAAAACATTTGCGGAATACGCACTGATCGTGTAGCTATATTAAAGTTCAACTCTTCGTTTATGTGATGACTTAGGAAATATAGATCAACACTCCAACGTAAACAAAAAATATTTTTCTTTTGTATTTATTTTTAAAAGATACAACCAAGTTGAGGTCAGGTCACAAACTGATTTATTATTATTTTACCCTCAGTACAAAACATAACCAAAACATGACTCAATACACAACATACCTTTCCATCATAACAATAGGATAAATTAATACAATACTACATAAATCAGATCAATTAAAGGTTTAACAAAACACAAAATAATTTGGAATTGATTAAAGTAATTAGTCCTCTGGAATTCCAATGATGTCACGCCATAACTGAGGTGGTGGAATTACTATAGGTGGTTCAGGAGCGTCGTCGGAATCAGATCCGCCATCATTTACTTCCCGATTCTCCGGTCTGGATAGTATTTGGTCAGCATGACGACGATGCAGCTCTCCATCTTCCGTTCTCACCCTATAAGTGGCTGGTCCTTCCACCATCTCAATTGTAGCTCTTTGCCACTTCTCGCCGGGCCCGTACATGTGTATGAGCACCGGCTGGTCGACAGTGAAGCTCCTGGCGGGTGGGCGCTGCGCCGCCGCCTCGAGCTGCTGGTCAGCACGGCTCGGCGTCGAGTCCGGGTGCAACGATGATACCGCAGTCCTGTACCTGCGCCCATTCAACAACTCAGCAGGCGTCCTATTAGTGGAGCTATTGGGTACAGTCCTCATGTAGTATAGCACCTTGCTAAGTTTCTCTGACCATGGCAAGTTTACGTCTGTTAACTTTTTCATTTTATTTTTAAAAGTTTGAATCATCCGTTCGATCTGCCCATTAGTTTCAGGGTGGTAGGGCGGTGAGTACAAGTGCTTGATTCCATTATTCTTAAGAAAAGTGTTAAACTCTTCTGATGTGAATGTACGCCCATTATCAGAAACTAGTGTGTCAGGTAAGCCTTGCGAAGCAAACATTTTTCTTAATACAGTAATTACTGTGCCACTGTTCATAGAAGGAACAATTTCCGCTTCAAACCATTTACTATAGCTGTCTACTAGAACCAACAAGGTTTTGCTCTGAAAGGGTCCAGCGAAATCAATATGTACACGGCTCCATGGCTTCTCCGATGTAATCCACGTTTGTGGATCCTTTGGTGGATTATTCCTCACCAACTGGCACTGTTGGCACTCAGCAACTATCTGCTCTATTTGTTTATCTAGATCGATCCACCACACATACCCTCTAGCATAAGCTTTAGTCTGGACAATGCCCGCATGCGGGACATGTAACAACTTCAACACCTTGTCCTGAAGGGACTTAGGTATCACGACTCTGTTGCACCACAATAAGCAGTCGTTATTATGTGAAAGAGCGTCTCTGCGAATCCAAAAAGGCTGTAGGCTGGGGTCTGTGTTCTTACGTGGCCAGCCGTGTAAAACATGGAACATGACTTTCTGTAGTACGGGGTCTCTCTTGGTTTGCTCAGCCACTTTAGCGGCGTCCAGGTCCCAGCCGCGCGGCTGCTCCTCCAGCAGCAATATCTCCGGCAGCGCCTCCTGTCTCACGGTCGACGTGTTCGGCGCTGTCCACCTGCTCAATGCATCAGCATTCCCAATTTGCTTGCCAGGCCGATAGCTTATCGTGTAATCATAACAGGCGAGCTTCAATGACCAGCGCAACATTCTTGGCGAAATTTGAGCAGGTATAGGTTTTGCCGGATTCAGTAATCCGATCAGAGGTTTGTGGTCCGTAATTATACGAAATTTACGACCAGCTAAAAACTCGTGGAATTTTGACAATCCAAACATGATTGCTTGGGCCTCCTTATCTATTTGTCCATAGCGTCTTTCGTGAGCTTGTAGTGTCCGAGAGGCCATCATCACAGGGCGTTCAGTACCATCTTCCATTACGTGCGCAATAATGGCGCCGACTCCATACTCTGAGGAATCACAAATGAGAAGAAGCTCTTTCTGCAGGTCGTATCCCACTAGAGTGAGATCAGAAGACAACAGTCGTTTTGCCTCCACAAAAGCTGTTTGTTCCTTTTCACCCCAACTCCAGACTCTTTTCGATTCAAGCAGACGATATAATGGTTCCAACACAGTGCTCTTATCAGGTAAGAATTTCTCATAGAAATTGTATAGGCCCAAAAAGGCGCGCAATGTTTCCTTGTTGGTCGGAGCTGGCTTTTCTTGAATCTCTTTAACTTTAGTCGGCGAGGGATGAAGTCCGTCGGCATCAATCATGTGGCCCAAGAAAGCGATGCTGTTTGCTGCGAAAACACACTTCTTCACATTAAGACGCAGACCCATTTCTTGCAGCTTATGTAGAACTTCGCGCAGTCTCTTATTATGTTCCTCGACTGTAGCACCAGTGACGGCGATGTCATCCAGAAGACATGCTACTCCCTCCATACCCGCGAGTGCAGTAGACATCAGGCGTTGAAAAATCGCTGGTGCAGCACTAACGCCGAAAGGCAGACGATTTACCCTCATCAATCCAACACACGTGTTTAGCGTCAACATCATTGCGGTCTCGTCTTCAACCTTTAGCTGTGTGTAAGCGTGTTTCAAATCCAACTTGCTAAATATTCTACCACCACTCAGTTTCACAAATGCCTCCATAGAAGTCGGTAGCGGGTAGACATCTGTATCGATAGCAGCGTTCACTGTGGCCCGATAATCACCACAAATGCGCACAGAGCCATCTTCTTTAATCACGGGCGTCACTGGTGTAGCCCATTCGGAATATCTTACAGGCGTTAGTACCCCCTCAGCTACCAATCTATTCAATTCGTCAACAACTCTTTGTTTCAGCGGATAGGGTACTGTACGAGCTTTCAAGAACCGAGGCTTGGCGTTTGAGCGTAAGTGTAACGACACTTTAGGTCCTTTGTACTCGCCCAATTCTTCTTTAAATATTTCTGGGAAATCTTCTTTATATGACATAATTTTATCCTCGGACCAGCACAAACCGGATACTTGGAGGCCTAGTGTCTGAAACCAGTTCCTGCCTAAAAGGTTAGGTCCCTTTCCAGACGCCACAATCAATTCACATTGCGCCTCCTTGTCTCCCAGGACAACTCGTACATTTGCTAGTCCCAGTACCTTCAATGGATCGCGAGTCCATGTCACTAACTTCAAGTTTGTCGATCTCAGTGGCGGAGGCGTAGTCCACAGCTTCTTATAAGTCTCTTCTGACATAATCGAGCGCGAAGCTCCCGAGTCCACTTCCATCGTAACATCGGCTCCATCAATAGTTACGTTGGCAGTTATGGGTGACACATAACTATCTGTGCAAACATAGACACCCATCATTTTCTCCGCAGAGGCAGTGGTTTCCTCGGTATGGTTCTCATCCTCCACCTGGTGCACGGTCTTGGACTTCTTGTCGCAGGCTGAGGCGATGTGCCCGAACCTCTTACAGTAAAAGCATTTCGCTTTGAAAAACGGGCAGCGCTCGCCCGGCCTATGCACACGTGCACAGCGTCGACATCCACTTGACTGTACACTACCAATGTCCATTGGTTCTGTGACGTTGGACGGAGTTTGTTTCGACTCGCTAGTCGCACACGCAGGATACAAATCAGGAAACGTCACTTGATAGTCCAGGCACGTTTGCAAAGCGACTTCGTAGGTTAAGTCTTTCTTTTTCAACAAATCGCGACGTAAGCGATCGTCTCGTATCCCAAGCACTATACGGTCCCTCAACTGGCGTTTCAAGTCCACAAAATTACACTTTGCACCGAGTAAATTAACCGCAGCTACAAAGTCTTGCACGCTTTCACCTTGCAATTGTTTACGATCGTGAAATTTACCCGACTGTAAAATTTCGTTCACTTCAGGTTCATAAAATTTGTCTAAAATCTCAAATATTTCTTGCAAAGGTACTTCCGTAGGACGTTTTGGCACTAAATGTGATGCAATAAGTGAATAAGTCTCCTTTCCACACTGCGAAAGGAACAACGATCGCCCTTTGTTCAAGTTCCCTTGATCGACGCCCGCGGCGTCAAGCGCGCACTGTAATTGTTCCTTATAATCACACCACTTATCAGTTTTTGGGTTAAACTGTCCCGGAAATACAATATTAGAGATATTCACAGCCATTTTCACACGAAAAACATTTATTTTCCGCAGTCGCCAATAAAAGATACAACCAAGTTGAGGTCAGGTCACAAACTGATTTATTATTATTTTACCCTCAGTACAAAACATAACCAAAACATGACTCAATACACAACAATTTTAACATGCAATCAGTCCATGAGACTATAAGCAGTTAGTTATGGCATGTAAGGCACTCCTTTCCACCGTCAGGTTGCTTTTTTTTATTTTTTTATTTAATTGGTCCAATATGGAAATAAGTCGTAAAGTGTTTGCTGCCGCGGGAGCGTTGAGGCGGTGGAAGAACCTCCTGCCAGTAAAAACTAAGGTGGAGCTTGCGCAGGCCTTACTCCTTCCGATTCTGGATTATGCAGATTGCTGTTACCTGGAACTTAATGAGGATCTCCTAAATAAGCTCCAGCGATTGCAGAACCTCTGCATTAGGTTTGTGTTTGGCTTGCGCAAGTACGATCACGTTTCTTCCTTCTGCGCACAGCTGGGATGGCTGCCGGTCAGACAGCGAAGAGATGCTCACGCTCTTGCAATTATCTTCAATTTGCTGCATGACCCCCGCGCACCAATATATTTATCAGAACGTTTGCAATTTTTGGGTGCTGATCACGACCGCACACTTCGTTCTGCATCAGACAATATCTTGTCAGCCCCGTTTACCCGCTCAGGTTATTACAAAGAGTCCTTTACTGTGAGAGCAACGCACATATGGAATGCTTTACCAAAAGAAATACGTTTTTCCAAGACGTTAGCCACTTTTAAAATGAAGGTACATAAACATCTCCTGACTCAATTTGTTTGCAATCATTAAATTGTTTGTATGCGTATATATATATTTATATTTATTTATTCGTATGTATTTAGTGTATATTTCTATTATATTTGTTATAATTATGTGTAGGTATTTATTGTAATATGTATATATATATATATATATATAGAATATATATTTTGTCTATTTATCTATTATAGGTATATGTAGGTAAATTTTAAATATTTGGTATTTTTAATAATTTCTGTTGTATGTTACACTGCACAACTACGGCCTGCTCATTTGAGTGTCCTTTACCCTAAGGTTGTCTGGTAGAGATCGCTGCAAGCGATAAGACCGCCTTTGCACATTATGTTCTCCAGTGTTGTTTTTTATGTTAGCTATTTTTTGTGTGTAATAAAGTGTTTTTACTTACTTACTTACTTATGTACAAAAAATGATGAAATGAAATTTCTTAAACTTGCTTATCATGTTGATTTATAAGGCTGGCATGGTCCCCAAGTGAGAAAAAAAAAGATTTTTAATTATTGTACCAGTTTATTAGTTAGTTCATTGGGCTGTTATCTGCAACTAAACGTCTATTGCGAGGGGTGCCTGGTAAAACCCGATAAGTGCTCAAAATGTGATTCTGAGATAATCGAAGTTAAAGTTTTGATGCCGATTTACCATACTTAAATCTTGTAAAAAGTAAAGTAAAAGTAAGTAATAAATTGCAAAATATATTCTTAAATCAAGTTTGATTAATTACAACTTCAAATTGTATTTACTTTTCCTATAAAAAATGTTTATTTTGAGTAAGGTGCATACTTAAAGGGTTTTAGAACGGAAACAAAACCAGTTTTTAGGACTTATACTTGATATTTTTCTTTGAAAAACATCTTCCATCATCACCATTACTTACTTAAAATTATCAAAAAAAGAAATAATTGTAATCATCATCATCAGTATCTAGCGCAGTTTCATTATTATCGTTTTTAAGCTTTAAATCCAGCGGTGAAGTTCTTCCGGGATGATCTGTTTCGCGCACATAGCTTATAAATGTAGCTTTTAGCGACACTTATTGAGAGCTGACTGCAGTATAAAGGTTCCAGTCCTTGAAGCAACTTAAAATTAACAGAAGGTAGGTTTAATTATCGTTTCGGGTTTCAGATGTGATTCTGAGACCTATAGGGCCTGCCCCCGTTACACCTTTCGGCATTCAGGAAACTTTCTGCTCCAACAGCCATTGGTTCTACGTGAAATGTGTTAGGTACATGGGCGTTCGACATTACTTTTGTTTTCCCCATGTTCATCTTCAGGAGACTATTGAGTTCATCGAGCATTGTGTCCAAGTCTTCTAAGGTCTTAGCCATGAGAATAATATGTCGGCAAACTCAAGGTGAGATATGTATCCACCATCAATGTTGATAGTATCAACATAAATGCCTCTTCCCAATCCAGAAGCTTTAAGATAGAGAATTTAGCGGTGAAAAGTAATTGGAGAAATAACTTCTTCCTGTCTCACTGTCACACCCCGCTGCAGCTACATTGGTCTGAAGTTCTGATCCTGGAGTTAAACAGGTATGGAAGCATTCTCATACAAACACCTCGATATACCGGTAGTCAATTTGGTACCTCTGAAGAGATCCCAGCACTGCTCAGATTTCTATTGAACCGAAAGCCTTCTGTAGTCCACGAACGCCATGAATAATGTCTGGTTATTCTTCAGTGTTCTGTATAACCGTCTGCAGCGTGTAAAGTGGTTTATTTTAATGTAGCCCTTTGGGAAACCGGCTTGTTCTTGAGGCTGGAAGTTGTCAAACCTGCGTCTGAGACGATTCGTGAGTACACTCGGAAACAATTTGTAGACATAATTCTTTAGAAGGGTTTATCGCCCTTTTTAATAAAGAAGACCACCACATATCTGTGTCATGCCTACGGCTTTGTACCTTCAAAGATGACAGAGTTATACAGTTTCTGAAGTACTTCCAAAACCGGTATACCAGCTGCCTTCAGAAGCTCAGCAGCTTTTCTGACATCGCCCGAGGTCTTGTTGTTTTAAAACTTTGAAAGCCATTCTAAACTCGTATCCGTGATGTCTTCAGTATAGTGTCGGATTAGCTCACCTCTGGCGTCAGTTGCAGTTTGAATACTGACAGGTGTTCGTGTTGTCGTGTACAGCTGTCCATAGAATACCTTTATTTCTTCCTGTAGCTCAAGCTCACATATTACAGTTCGTTACGCTCAATGACTTCCTTAATACGATCCGTCTATTAAGATCTGTCAGCATTATCTGGGACAAAAGAACCATCCTCCATCTTCCATAACCCTGAGGATAGAGTAAGAAATATTTTTGTTTTTATTAATTGTACGACGGGTCCTTAAAAACTTGGATCCTGTTGTACGGACAGCTTTCACGAACCAATCATTGTAATCGTGCACACCTACTCCTTTTGCTTGACTTTCAAATCGTTTTCGCAGCTCAGGATGGGTTTTCAGGGTTCTGAGTTTGAATTAACAACGGACGGAGCGTATTTCATCATTTTTATTTGTTTTTAGTCAACATGACAGTTACGGATATTAAAAAAACTGAATTTATGAAACTCAAGAATAATATTTACCTGGTTTTGCATCTTATAAAATTAGTGGTGTTGATAAGTAAATATATTTGCTAAAACCCAATAACAAGTCATAACTCTACTGTTTGTGAAAAAAATACAATATTTGTATTTATAACTCACTTTAAAGGGTTTTGCCTCTATGAATGGATGTTATTGTTTTGTAAATACTATTTTCAAAAAGCCCATAACAAGTAATAGTTGATTCTGCTAGAAAATATTTCATTAATTTTGACGTATAACACACTTTAAAGTATTCTTCTTCTCATAAGTCCATAAAAAGGGTATAAGATATTGGGTTTTGACATAACGATTAAAGCCTTACACTTTAAATATCGATTACTGGACTACACCATTAGAAAGAGCTCGAAAAGTACTCTATGGTAGTATAAATAACTCATTTTGCCAAATTGCGGTACTTATCGGGTTTTCACAGGCGACCCTCGATTGTACACAGACAAACATATGAAACAATCCTAGGGGTGGAAAGCTAGTGCAAACGCAAACGGCGCATTAGACGTCGAGTTGCGGAAATCAGCCCGTTCTTACCAATACTTAAGTAAGTAATACGAGTATAAATGGTATTCTGTTCCCCGTTACAGACGTAAGCGTCGACTGGCCGCTCCGAAGAACCGGCAGTGCTCCCACTGCGACAAGCGATTCAAAACCAACGCAGAGCTAGAGAAGCACACCCGGACACACACCGGGGAGAAACCATTCATGTGCACGTACTGTGGAAACACCTACTCGCAGCCCGGTGAGTTGGGAATATCATCATCATCGTCATCTCCAACTTCCAAGGTCCCTTTGGAAGTCACTAAACAGGCTTCAAACCCAAGTTGGCCGAAGCAAACAAAATCGGTTTAGTTGGGGTCTTTCTGATGGGATGGATCTCCGGTGCGAGTGCGGCCTGTCGCCGCAAACCATGACCCACCTATTGTCATGTCCTGCATGCCCTGAGTCTTGCACGCCGGAGGAGCTCATGGAGGCCTCAGAAAGAGCAATCAGGGTGCCAGGATATTGGGCAACAAAAATTTAAAACTAGCCACCGACACGACAGAAGAAGATCATCATCTCAGCCTGTAGACGTCCACTGCTGGACAAAGGCCTCCTCTAAAGATCTCCACAATGATCGGTCCTGCGCTGCCCGCATCCAGCGGCTTCCCGCGATCATTGTTTATGGTCATCATCCGCTTCCTCATCCGCATCCTCATCCGCATCCTCTTCCTCTTAAAAACTTCCTCATCCTCTAAATGTGTACTTGTCACTTCCTCTTTGGCTTTCTCTTCCTCATAACCACTTCCTCATCAACTGTAGAATAGAAACACACCCGCACACACACACACACACACACACACACCCGCACACACACCGGAGAGAAACCATTCATGTGCACGTACTGTGGAAACATATACTCGCAGCCGGGTCAGTTGGGAAAAATTTAGAAAGCTAAATTAACCCTGAGTAACATAGGCTACCTTTTACCGCGGGAAAATGCCTTATTACCACAGGAAAAACTGTTAACGCGGGCGGAAAGCTAGTTTTTATTATTTTTTATTATTAACCCCCTATGAAAAAGAGGGATATATGTTATAAGTTTGACGTGTGTGTCTATTTGTCTGTCTGTGGCATCGTAGCTCCTAAACGGATGCGCCGATTTTGATCTAGTTTTTTTTGTTTGCATGGTTTCACAATCGAGAGTATTCTTAGCTATGATCCAAGAAAATATCTTCAGCCATTTGAAGATTATCACCTCCTTTCTAGTTGTTGAAAGGAGCAAGTAAAGGTTTTGTGGCGGGGATTTTTTTTAATTTCATGTTATTATTGTGTGTGTATGTTTGTAATGAATAAACTCAAAAACTACTGTGCCGATTTAAAAAATTCTTTCACCATTAGAAAGCTACATTCACCCTGAGTAACATAGGCTACCTTTAAGTGCGGGAAAATGCCTCATTCCCACGGGAAAAACTGCGGGAGCCGCGGCGGAAGTCTAGTTATTATTAATTCTATTATTTTTCAATTTCACAGGCCACCTAGCGACGCACATACTAAAACACCAAGGCATCAAGAACTTCCAATGCGACGAATGCGCGTCTAAATTCTACAGAAAGAGCGAACTGGATCGCCATATTAAAGTTCACACGGGTGAAAAGCCGTATCCGTGTGAAATCTGCCCCAAAGCGTTCACACAGAAGAACAATCTTGTGGTTCACATGAAAATGCATTTCGGTGACAGACCACACGAGTGTAGCGTTTGTAAAAAGAGGTTTATTACTAGGAGTAAAATGAACCAACATATGAGAAAACATGATAAATTGAAGAAACAAGGCCACACACACATGTTTATACACGATACGTGTTTAGATGATGAATTTATTGGTTAGTTATTTGTTACTTACTAGCTTTTCGATAACAGTGAATTCTGGATATAAGATGGGTGAACAGAATCCCAAAAATATATCCACAAAATTCCAAGTTTGTAAAAATAAAACGACTGGAATATCGCAAGTAGGAATATATTGAGAAAAATAACGAAAACATCTTATACATTGAAAATGGTTTAGCGCTATCGAGTTTTAAAAACCTCCTAGCGCCATCTAGCGGATTTTTATCAAACTAACGTTACATACATTGGATATGTCACCGTAAAATCGTAAATACCGTTAGATTACAATTTAACTCGCGTGATTGTAAACTGTCGAAAGATTGTGAACTAAACGTACTGATGACAATTCAACGCATTAATTTTCGGTAGATTGTAATCTATCGAAGTGAAACCGTTAAATCACAATCTGTCGCGCGTTAAATTGTCAACTGTCCAAAGGCTGTTCCTGATTGGTCGGTATTACAGCAAGCCGTTCTATGTCCATACAGTTGGGAATAAAACACAGGCGTCAGTTGAATAAAATTAATGCACTTCAAGAATTGTGACATCACGTATTTATCTATTATTAAGTAGATAATCAGTAATTTTTACATCATATTATGGTATATTTTTGGAGACTCACACTACCTCATTTATCATTCAAACTACTATTCTTCTATTAATCATGGATTCATTTTACTTCCACAATAATTTCATAGAACTTATTATAAAGTAGTGAGTTATTTTCAACACGAAATCAATTGAAATTCACTTAAACACAGATTGTTTACATTAGATAATAAACGAAAAAACAAACAAATATGGCGGCGCAGAGCATATGACGATCAACCAATCAGCGCGCGAGATGCGTTCCATCCTATGCCATTTCACAATTTGACGGTTTAATTTCGATAGATTACAATCTACCGAAAAATAATCCGTTAAATCGTAATCAGTATGTTTGGTTCACAATTTTTCGATAGTTTACAATCTCGCGAGATAGATTGTAATCTAACGGTATTGATAATCTTACGGTGACAGATATAAAATATTTAGCTAGGCGAGGCCTCAACAATGGGTCTGGATTTTCGGGAGTAATAATTAAACACCGTTGGAACGTTTGATCAAATTTCTATATTTTTATGTAAAACTATATTTAGATATAACTATATCTGGATACCCTACATACCTAGTGTAGGGTCAAGTTCATAACTGCAGTCATATCACGGGTTTTTATACTTTCAAATAGCTTTTTTCTCAAATGCTTGTTATTCTTATTTTTGCGTGTTACGTATCAGTGTAAGGGACTCTATATTTTACTTCAAATGATATATCACAAATGGTTTTGGAAAATAAGTTAATTTAAAGTACAATGCGCGCAACCAAAGATGAGACTTGACGGATCACGTGGTTGATCACGTGACGGACCACAGTTATATCTGCGCAGTAGATACAGCGATGAAAGCGATTTTGATATTCAATAAATATCTTATTAATCCGATCTTATATTTTAGTTTAACTATTTTGAGCACGCGCGACTGTATCTACCAGCGCAAAGTCCCCTCTTTAGCATCTGACAGGTCTCATCTTTGGCTGCGCGCATTGTATAGGTGCACGTGATTGACTGTACTTATGAATGTGACCGTAATAGCGACATCTTGCCTTCCGGGTTAGAACTTGTATCAATAATACAAGTTCTAACCCGGAAGGCGAGATGTCGCTAGTACATATACATAAAAATATAGAGAGTTTCGATCAAACGTTCCAACGATGTTTAATTATTACTCCCGAAATTCGTATGAAAGCAATACCCGAGGCGATGCAAATTAGCCTGATCTATAGTGTTCTAGTACGTTAGTTCATACAAGTACCGGGAGATGGCGCTAGTAGGAATACAAAATAAACTAATGTCTGTGACAAACAGTTTTACATAATGTAAAATGTTTACATAATGTACATTGTACAGTAGCCAGCACATGCGGCTGGACATGTTGACATTGAGAGCGCCCGTATTCCGTAGCGGTAGGGGTGAATTTCGTAGTGCGAATGTCCAACCGCACGTGCTGGCTTCTGTACCTATCAATTCAATTCGATATTTATATTTGTTGAGTTCTACCCATAGACAATTCTGTCAGTGCCAGGGTATGAATAGTGCACGAGTTTTTATTATTATTTTCATCTCAATCGGTCCAGTAGTTGCAGAGGAAATTACTCTGACAGACGGACGGATCCGAGTGATCATAATATACGGGTTCCGTGTTTTTTGTTTTTGACTTACGGAACCCTAAAATGTAATAATATAATCTGTGACACTTTTTTAAAGCCTGACCAAAGAAATAAGAAACCTGCTCTGGGGGCGCCACGTGTATATTTTTACGACTATGGCAACAATTTCCCTTATAAAATTAGTTCCATTGAAATTCCGCAATATGGCGAGGTTAATTATTTCTTTGGTCGGGCATAAACCGTAAGGCAAAACAAGTTTATAAAATTCATTCGTTTTCGACTTTATGTTGAGGGTGTATAAGATTAAAATTGTGGCAGTATAGTGGCCACTGCCTTGCAAAGGTTTATATACCATTTGATGATTCACAAACTAATCATAAAATGTAATGTAAACGAAAAGACCGGTTTTCCTAAAAAGTAAATACCTATAGTCGTACTTAATATTTTTAGTATTCAAATGCGAACATCTTTCTATTCTTGTGTCTTAGAAATTAAAAACAATATTTTCTGTGATAAAATTGCGAACAAGTACACAACATAGGTTGTTGACTGGAAGAAATCCCTCATGGGATAAGTCTGCCTTTGCTCAACTGTTCTGTATATGGTATGTTTTATTAAAGTGTTTACAAACAAACAAACAAACACAATATAAGAAAAAGTAGAAACATGAAATTTCTAATTGCATCTGAAGACAAAATATTAAAAACCTGACCAGAAATATAATAAACCTGTTTATGGGAAGTTTTCCAGTACAAAATTAAGAAAAAAACTTACTCAACAGATGGCACTAGTAAATAGTGAGGTAAATTGCAAGGGTCATAAGTCAAACCATGTACAATCCGACAAAAAGTCGTCCGAGTAAAAGTCTGCAATAAATCTCACTGTTCTCATTATTTCACCTGCATCATCTGTGGAAATCTTAAAGGTAGCCGTTCGTGTCGCAGTGTCAGTAACATTGAAGCTGCGACACGAAAAATAATAATGGACTTACGGTGATGGAGTTAAGAATGAATTTACTCAAAAGTGAGTTTCCGCGACGACACAGACACCGGTAACGCCGCGTCACTGTCGCATGCCTCCAAAGTGCACCTTATATACATCACCTTAGAGCCCATTAATCGTTTTCGTGTCGCAGCGTCAGTGTCGCTGACGCTTGGTTCGAACGGCTACCTTTAAGAAATCTCCCAACAATTTCCAATATAAAATTACTTCAATTGAAATACCGCAATATGGCAAAGTTTTTTATTTTTCTGGTCGAGTTTTAATTTGAATAATTGGGCAGTGTGACGGCGCGTAAAGCTTCCACTCAGCGTTAGTGTGAGGTTGAGCTTTATAAGTTTATTAATAAATGCCGTTAGATGTCGCTAGGCGTAATGTACCGTACATTTTTTTTTATTTTCGCCAAACATTGTATAACTTATTGGAAGATTCTATTGAGCATTGTGACGAGGTCCTAAAGTATTGTTACGAACTTGCTAAAACGTTCGAGAGATCGCTACTCAAATTCGATATAAGTACATCTATATAACTATAAAGGATGGGAAATTCCAATTGCATCCACAGAGGGATCACGGTGCAAACGAAGATGGACTTTCTGTCAACGCCGTAAGGCACAAAATCACCTAAGCAAGCCACTTGTTTACTCGAATTTAGTGACCTCGCGCGCCCATTGTTCTGTGACAAGTATTGTCTGAGAACAAAGGAAATGTTCTAGTGATTTCCCGATTACGTGATTACAATGGGATTACTCCAGAAATCAAGCATCGCGTAAACAACCCATTGTTTCGTGGGGGTATATAAACGCCCGAGACGACGGCCAACGCCAGTTCATTTCTGAGCTATCTAAGCGATCTCAACAAGCGATCTACAAGCGATCAGTGGAAGAAACCTGCGACTAAAGCGATACCTACGGACTACGAGTGACCCTGTGATTTGGCTACAACGTGATTGGAGTGACCAGTTGAAGATACCTGTGAACTCAGCGTGATCAACGGACTACGAGCGACTTTACGATTTGGCTACAGTTGTGATTGGACCTGCGACCTGTTTATCGTCGAATAAATTCTCAAATCAAGTTATTCGGCTTTTCTTACAAATCCCAAACCCCACGTCCGTAACATTTGGTGTCAGAAGTGGGATTTGGAAATGCCAGTGACTCCGAGGGAGAATACTGACGGCGTCAGAACAAGGGCGCAGCTAGCTGCGGAAGCCACGACTACAGCCCGTGAAGACATGCCCACCGGACCAGGAACCCCGCCTGCTGGACCAGAAGCCTTGCCCACCGGACCAGAAGCCCCACCAACAGGACAACTAGCCCCGCCTACTGGTACCGCCCATCGAGCCACACCTCCGGTTACCAGCCGCGTCCAGGAATCCCGAGCATCTACGTTTGACCTCAGCCGACTTATGAAAATGATGGACCAAATGTACCAGGAGCAAAGGGAAATGTACCAGGAGCAAAGGGAAATGTGCCGGGAGCAAAAGGAAATGCGCGAGGACCTGAGCCACAAACAGGAGGAAATGCTGCTTGCCATCTCGTCAGTTTCGGCCACTGTGAAAAAATTACAAGAGAACGTGGACCAAGTAGAAGAGAGAGTTGGGAAATTGGAAAGTTACGTAGACAGCGTGAAGAAAAACCTCGCTGAACTGCAGAAAAAGGTTCTACAAATCGAGATTGGAGGAGCCGCGGCGCCGAATGAAGTTGTTTATGCTAGACAGCCTTTGAGAGTGAAAGTACCATCTTACGACGGCACTACGGCCTGGGCCGCGTACCGCCGGCAATTCCAGACTGTTGCCGTTGCGAATAGGTGGACAGAGGAACAAAGCCTGACAGCTCTTACCGCTGCACTTCGGGGATCGGCTCTTTCCGTTTTGGAGGTGCTACCAGACTCGGCTAGCACACTGGAAGACCTGATGGAGACACTTGAGGCACGTTACGGAGAGCGCCACCTGCAACACGCCTACCGCGCCCAACTACGTGACCGGATTCAACGCCCAGGCGAAGGACTTCAGCAGTGGGCTTTGGAGATAGAAAAGCTCGTTCGCAAGGCGTACCCGTCCGCTGATGCGAAGATGGTGGACTCCAACACCCTTCAGGCATTCATCGACGGAATTCGAGATAAGGAGATAAGGACTGCAGTGGCGCTTCGCCATCATGTTTCGTTGAAGGAAGCTTTAGCACACGCCCTTGAAGTGGAAGCCCTGCGGCGTGATTTCCGACCAACACACAAACTGTTGGAAGTAAAGACGTCGCTCCCGTCCAAGAAGCCGACAACTGGACCAATGTGCTACAGATGTGGAGAAAGGGGCCATATTCAAATCTCCTGTCCTACTGGAAATCAGAAGAACCGAGCGATAGCCTGGACTAAGAGAAATACTACTGCGAAGGAAAAGGACGCTGTTTGGAGAAGTGAGGAAGCTGTCTGGGTGAAGAAGTGTCAACCAACTCCTAGTAAGGTGGAATCCAAAGGCAGCTCTACCTTTAAAGAACGTGGTAGTGGGAAGACATATGGAAATGCTGATATAATTTCAAGAAGACCATGCCCGGAGCAATGCAAGCCTCGCGTCAAGCAAGAGCCTAGTGAAATCGTGCGGCTGATGAGGATCATCTCACCGGAATCCTGTACGTCAACGAGGAAAGCTCAAAATAACGACAAAGACATACCACATAACGTCGCATGGAAGCCACATGGCGAGAAACCAAAATGGATTTCGGAGGATAAGGGCACGAAAGCAATCCCGTCATACGCGAACTTCGGACGTGAGACGAGATTACAGTCTCGCGAAAACATGAAGCCTAATTATGACTGGAGAGAAAATACCAGTGGATTGGAGAAAGGATCACTAGTCTGGCTCTGTAAACTAAAACGTCGAAAAGGGAAGTCATCCAAACCACAAACGAGATGGGAAGGCCCATACAAGTTAGTTACGCGAGTTGATGGCGAGACATCGGCATTCGAGAGGAGCGCTGAAGACAATTCAAGACGACCGCTTGGCACGTTATCACGGCGATAATGAAGACGCTCGGGACGAGCATCTCTAAGAGGAGGGCAGTGTTACGAACTTGCTAAAACGTTCGAGAGATCGCTACTCAAATTCGATATAAGTACATCTATATAACTATAAAGGATGGGAAATTCCAATTGCATCCACAGAGGGATCACGGTGCAAACGAAGATGGACTTTCTGTCAACGCCGTAAGGCACAAAATCACCTAAGCAAGCCACTTGTTTACTCGAATTTAGTGACCTCGCGCGCCCATTGTTCTGTGACAAGTATTGTCTGAGAACAAAGGAAATGTTCTAGTGATTTCCCGATTACGTGATTACAATGGGATTACTCCAGAAATCAAGCATCGCGTAAACAACCCATTGTTTCGTGGGGGTATATAAACGCCCGAGACGACGGCCAACGCCAGTTCATTTCTGAGCTATCTAAGCGATCTCAACAAGCGATCTACAAGCGATCAGTGGAAGAAACCTGCGACTAAGCGATACCTACGGACTACGAGTGACCCTGTGATTTGGCTACAACGTGATTGGAGTGACCAGTTGAAGATACCTGTGAACTCAGCGTGATCAACGGACTACGAGCGACTTTACGATTTGGCTACAGTTGTGATTGGACCTGCGACCTGTTTATCGTCGAATAAATTCTCAAATCAAGTTATTCGGCTTTTCTTACAAATCCCAAACCCCACGTCCGTAACAGTATTAACCATGCTGCGAAATAGGGAATAATTATGTATGGGTATTAAATAAATAAAAAATAAAATAAAAATAGTTAATAATATGAATTTAAATCGAATATGAACATAATAATAAAAAAATACCACCACAAACCCAGAAGTTTGTAACTAGTTACGATAGAAGAAAACATCTTCCTTGTACGATACCAGTGACTAAACCTTTACTCTGTACTATTATTTATTCTGTGACTCTACTTCAGCCGCTTAAAATATTGAATGCGTTAAGAGAATAGCCATTCATATTCCTATTGTCATCAAAATGAGCATCGCAGAATTAGTGGCAATATCTATGCAAACGGAGATCGTATCATAAAATTGACTTTTAGAAGATGATCGCTCGCTAATATAAAGGTCTTATTTAGACAAATCAAATGAGCCCAAATTGGGGGGGTTTACTAGTAGCCGTTGAAGAGTTCCCCTATCCACCTTCCGGCTCCAGCATCAGATCAGCTTGTTTGTGTCAAATTATTGTGTTGTCATCGGAATTACGTATACATTACAAATTTCACTACGCTACGACCCTTGGAAGATGGTTAAATTAGTTACCTTAGATTCCATACAAGTGGACCTAATATAAAGCGTGTAATGACTTCGACCGATTACTTCTAAGAGTCCCCCCCCACACTATCGTCTTTTGAGCGTCGTCTATGTGCGTCGCGCATACAATCGTAGGCAGCAAGGCGAGTGAAAAAGAAGGACGCGGATGATTGTATGCAGAACGCACATAGTCGACGCTCGAAATCCGCTAGTATGGGGGGTCTCTTAGGTTCATTTTCGCTCGCCACGGTATGTTAATCTGATATTTTGGGCTTTAGCAAAATACTCGTATTTAAATAGAAGCAAATATTTAGAAAAAATAATAAAAACAAAAGAAGTAAAAATACGCTAACAGACGGTATCTATTAAAAGTAAAATACTAAAAGCAACATTTATGCAAACGGATACACCTATTTTACTTATTTTTTACTAGCTATCTGTCCGCGGCTGCGCCTGCGATGTTTTCAGATTTTTCCCGCAATAATTTTTAGCTATCCCACGGGAACTCTTTAATTTTCCGCGATTAAAAGTATCCAAGATGTTGACCAGGGATCTAAAGAACCACCATTCAAATCGGTCCAATAGTTTCGGAGATTAGCCCGTACAAACAGACAGAGAAACAAAAAAAAAAAGAAAATTGTCTGGATATGTTCTATTTCACTTCTTACATCCTCCTGACTCGGATTTCATCTTTTTTTTTCTATGTACAGACATTTGGACCGACGATCTGGTGCGGGTCTTGGTTTGCCGCTGGATGCGGGCAGCGCAGGACCGATCATTGTGGAGATCTTTGGGGGAGGCCTTTGTCCAGCAGTGGACGTCTACAGGCTGAGATGATGATGACAGTTTTATTATACCTATAGATATTCGTCAACCACCTTCGAGATGGTCACTAAATAAGATAATTTAAGCAAATACTGAAAAGAAATGCTCTGGTGCAGTTAAAGCAGCAAAATAATTTAGATTACACCTTAAAGAATGCCCTTCTGACCATTCTTTGGACGAACCGACTTTACGAGCCTTCTGAAGCAAGGAATTCTCAAACCGAGGCGAGGCTGGCTCTCATTACACGCTTTATATTAGCTTCACTTGTAAGTAACTATGTATGTAAGAAAATCTTGGAATCTTAATTTGATTCACTTCCCGGCCTTCGATTAGGATGAAATTTTGCACACGCTCTGAGTTTTGATGACAATACATGACTAGCTAAGAAACGTCATTACAAATCCAATATGGCGGCCTCTCTAAGATGGCGAACTGGCTAGGCTGTTTGAAATCCACCCCCATGATATGGGTATCAAATGAAAGGGTCAGGAATACAAAAAAAAAGTCACGTGACTTAAATCCAATATGGCGGACGTCCAAGATGGCGGACAGAAAGCGTGTTTTTTAGTTTTTTAAACTATGTATTATTATTTTAATGATATGAACAAGTCTAATTAACACAAAGTCCCCAACTTTTATTGGAGTGGGTACTACATGGGCGTTCGACATGACTTTTGTCTTCTCCATGTTCATCTTCAGACCCACTTGTTGCGAGAGTCCCTTCGTTCGCATAATATCAGATTCTCAAAATATGAGGTTCTTAAAATATTAGATACCTACTCTGTTGAGGTCATCGAACATTGTGCGGTCCCAACGTGGTCTCTGGTATCTCATGGTCCAAGAAAACAAGGTCTTACAATTAGACCACGAGACTGACACAAGCCTACGCAATTTCTACGTCATTTTGCCTGTTCATCCTTGTCGAATGCGTGTAATAGACAAGGATGAACAGCGCAAAATGACGTAGCCTTGTGTAAGTCACGTGGTCTAATTGTTAGACCTTGTTTTCTTGGACTATGCTGGTGTTTCAATTAGAGGCAACATCTATGCAAACGGATACAATAAC
Source organism: Teleiodes luculella (assembly GCA_948473455.1). Classification (NCBI taxonomy): domain Eukaryota; kingdom Metazoa; phylum Arthropoda; class Insecta; order Lepidoptera; family Gelechiidae; genus Teleiodes; species Teleiodes luculella. The sequence goes on along the minus strand of OX419611.1, from coordinate 2,279,993 downwards.
TAACTTTGTAACTTTTGTTACAATTTGTTGTAAAAAGTTAGACAAAAATGTTATGTAACATTTTCTAACATTATGTAACTGCTGTATGAGAGCAGTTTAAGATAAGTCGGTGCAATGAAAAGGGCGACGCATCAGTCTGTTTAGTCGCAAAATGTACAGTTGAGAGCAGATCAAGCTGATTTCAAATTTCGACTTGTTCCACATATTCAATGCTCTTTGTTGTAGAAAACCTACGATTCGCGTAAAAATAGAAATATTCGACCGTACTGTAGGCTTACTATGTAAGAAGCGACAGGCTCGAGAAGCTGTCAAACGCAACATAGTGACATCAGAGCCATAGCAGTACCTACTCCCATCCATCCCATCCCATCCCATCTCTCTGACCTACTGTAAATATGTCGCGTTTCACAGCTTCTCGAGCCTGTCGCTGACGCTGAAATGAAGTCTGAAATAATTAATTTAAATTTAACTCCAGAGCACAGACCGACAAGGATCAAAATGAGCGTGGCCTGTAAAGTAACTTACGCCTAGCGACTTGCGTCTTGAAAACTTGTATACGGAACAATTGTGAACAAATGTAACACGCCGTAGAGATTGTTCCCACTTCGCTTCACAGACCGACAAGGATTTAACTAAATGGACGTGGCATGCAAAGGAAATAACGCCTTACGTGTTGCTCACTTTAAGTGCTTTAAGTAAAGGTAGCCGTTCGAACCGAGCGTCAGCGACACTGACGCTGCGACACGAAAAAGATTAATGGACTCTAAGGTGATGTATAAGGTGGACTCTGGAGGCATGCGACAGTGACGCGGCGTTCCCGGTGTCTGTGTCGTCGCGACAACTCACTTTTGAGTAAATTCATTCTTAAATCCATTACCGTAAGTCCATTATTATTTTTCGTGTCGCAGCGTCAGTGTCTCGGTTCGAACGGCTACCTTTAGGCAACATTTGGCGAAAACCATGTTGCCAAACATGTTGGAAATTAGCGCAGGACTATTGTTTATTTAACAACGTTGTCTGTCTACTCATCTACTAATATGTCAGTCAGTTGTCAACATGTTGCACGCTGTTGTGCAACGTTGCCATACATGTTGAGCGTCAATTGTTGCGTAATGAATACGTGGCTATATGTTTGGCAGTCTCTTGTATAGCAAGCGGCGCCTGAGGCTTCGTTCATGTGGTTAATAATCCTAGATCCTTGTCGAGTCGTGTTGGTGGCTTAAGGCAGAAAAGGAAATCCGTACTTAATGTTCAATTTACGTAAGTCGAAAATTGTAAGCACAGAGTTGCTCAATGTTTATAAAACCTCGTATACTCTAGGCAATAATTGCGTGTCGCTTAACATGTTTAGCAATGTTTCGAAATAACGCGCGACGTTGACAGCTGTCGTGCGATATAAAGGTAGCCGTACGAACCGAGCGTCCGCGACACTGACGCTGCGACACAAAAAAGGATACTGGACTCTAAGGTGATGTATTTAAGGTGGACTTTGTAGGCATGGGACAGTGACGCGAGTGACGCGGCGTTACCGGTGTCTGTGTCGTCGCGCCAACTCACTTTGAGTAAATTAATTCTTAAATACATCACCTTAAAGTCCATTATCCTTTTTCGTGTCGCAGCGTCAGTGTCGCTGACGCTCGGTTCGTGGAGACCACGGAACGAGTAACTTTTCTCCATAGTATTGACAGTCAAACACGTTTTGATCGTAATTTCGACTTATCAACTATTTTTCGACTAAAGCCAAAATGTTGCCTAGGTGGTTAATAACCACTGGTTATGAGGTTTTAATTAGATAAATTGTGATATTTTTTTTACTTTTTTTGTACCTACTTACAATATGTGCATGTTAAAACATTAGTGAACATGTTTTATGAAGAATACTTTTTTATATTGTCCTTTCTGGTTTTGTACTTTTATTTTTATTTTTAAATGTTAATAAATAATTAAAATACCTACGTAATAAAAAGGGCTGGTATCAATCTGAACATTCTTGGTTTTATTTTTAACACAAGGAAAACGTTATAATTAAAAAAATAATAATTTTCAACAGCATCGAAATAGTATCTACATTTCTCTAGTATGGCCTTTCCATTGGGGATCACAGTTGTTGGTTAAACATATGAAGAAGCAGGAGCCTATAATATAAACAATCCCCACCGAACAGGCCTTAGTCGACCACGCTGGCCCAGTGCGGGTTGGTCACGACCACAAACTCTTTGAATAAAATTACTTCGCAGGTGTGTGCAGGTTTCCTCACGATGTTTTTGTACGTGCCAGGACTCGAACCCACGCCTTCAAATGTAGACAACGGCAGAAGAACGAATGATTTGTAAAATCTTACTTCGAATAAAAACGATCTAATTACCTACATTTTAATTCCGAAGGTGTCACATACTAACACGACGTAACATTTATCATCCCGACCATGCGACGAAAAAGGGGTGTTATATGTTTGACGTGTGTGTCTGTGGATTTTGCGTATCTGTCCTTCTGCTGCAGAGGGGTCTGTCTGTCTGTCTGTCTGTCTGTCTGTCTGTGGCGTCGTAGCTCCTAAACGGATGCGCCGATTTTGATCTAGTTTATTTTTTAAACCAATACATAACTAGTGAATAAATTATTTTGACTTTGAATTTATGTATAGGAATGTTGAATCGAAAAAATCCAATCACTACGTCGCTTTCTCTGTCCCTATGTCCCTCCCTTTGTACGCTTAAATCTTTAAAACTACGCAACGGATTTTGATGCGGTTTTTTTTAATAGATAGAGGGATTTAAGAGGAAGGTTTATATGTATAATACATGCATAATATACTCAAGAATAACCCACAATAATCATTTTCCCGTGCGGAGCCGGGGCGGGTCGCCTTTCGCTAGTTACTATTAAATAGTAATTAGATTTGGCAAATGGAGTGTGTGGAGTTAGCAAATTTTGCTAACTCCACACAGCCTAACACCCTCCCATCTCTCATTCAAAACTTTAGACGGCGATTGATTCGTCATAATTATGACGTCATAACCGTGACGTCACCGCCTCAGCCGCGCCGCCATCAATGCTACCCGACACCAAGTAAACTAAGTATAAAACTGAATCCTTGTTATCCAGTTTGCTTGTCACAACACAGAACAGACAGTTATACTACCCACACTTATCTATACAATAAAACTGTAGAGGTCGAAAATCTGTACATAGAAAAAAAATTGCTAAAACCAAGTCAGGATGTAAGAAGTGATATAGAACCAATCCTGATTTTTTTTTAATTTTTTGTTTCTCTGTTTGTTTGTTTGTCTGTTTGTACGGGCTAATCTCCGACACTACTAGACCGATTTAAACGAAATCTTGCATGGTGGTACCTTATATCTCCGGTCAACATGTTAGATTCTTTTTACCACGGGAAAATATCAAATCCTACGGGAAATTGAGCACGGAAAAGTCGAAAACAACGCGGGCGTAGCCGCAGGCGGACAGCTAGTTCATATTATACTAGCTTTCCGCCGCGGCTCCGCCCGCGTTAACAGTTTTTCCCGTAGAAATGAGGCATTTTCCCGCGGTAAAAGGTAGACTATGTTACTCAGGGTGATCCGGTGAATGTAGCTTTCTAATGGTGAAATAAATTTTGAAATCGGTTTAGTAGTTTTGAGTTTATTGATTACAACTAGGGACTACTATTTGGTATTCTGTGTTACAACATACACACACACACACACACACAAAATACAAATCTTTCCTCTTTATAATAGGTATTAGTATGATAAACTAAACTAAGTACCTATTTACCGGATGTTTGTTACTCATTGACGCTTCAACCACTATTATAGACGGATTCGAATGAAAGTTGGCACACATTTAGGTTAGGTTCTAGATATTGGACAAACATCTATATAATAAAACTGTAGAGATCAAATGTCTGTAAATAGAAAAAAAAATCCGAGTCAAGAGGATGGAAGAAGTGAAATAGAACATATCCAGACCATAGATATAGTATAGTAGTTATAGATTCGCCACCGTGCGACCGGGCGTAAGAGAAAGACATACTTTGAGTCTATCTATGAAGTGTGCATAGAACCCGACAATAAATTAACCAGTATACTATATGATATGAAGTGTGCCTATAACCCGACAATGAAAAAATGCTCGGTCGGTGATAGAGACAAAACATGATGCATCTTTTCTATTTCCTCTTTTAGGAATCGCAATAAGACTATCTTTTTCTGTCAAAAAGTGTGTCAGGCCCTTGATCCAGACAATTTTATTTTTATTTGTTTCTCTGTCTGTTAGTCTGTTTGTAGGTACTACGGGCTAAATCCGGGCTAAATCTCCGAAACTATTGGACCGATTCGAATGAAATTTAATGTAGCATGGTGGTTCTTTATATCCCTGATCAAGATCTTGGATACTTTAAATCGCGGAAAATTAAAGAGTTCCCGTAAAAATTACTACGGAAAAGTCGGAAAACAATGCGTGCGTAGCCGCGGGCAGACAGCTAGTTTATAATATACAAAGTCCGATGTGTTTAGCTTGACACGCTCTTGCCTGTTACTTAATATCCCTTCAGTAACTGATTATAGCCAGTAGGCAGATCTTATTTGATTACAAAAATCTCCTCACGTCTTTGCTGTGACATTTTTACATATTTATTGATAAACTTTTAACAGGTTTTCAGCCAATCAATCTGTGGAGACTTTTAATACTTAAGGGGTTCTACACGCGAACTGCAATTTAAGAAGTCAGCGTGCAGTCGGTATTGCGTCTACCTTCGAAACGAAGTGTCGCGGGTTCTAACCCCGCCCAGGGCAAATATTTGTTTGAATTGAGCACTTGTGTTTGCCTTGTGTCTGGCTGGACGTTTTATATCTATACTTCTATATTAATATTATAAAGAAGAAATATTCGTTTGTTTGTTTGCATTGAAAAGGCTCCAAAACTACTGAAATGATCTCAAAAATGAATAAATCACTACATAGTATAAAATAAAGTCGCTTTCTCCGTCCCTATGTCCCTATGTCCCTATGTCCCTCCCTTTGTACGCTTAAATCTTTAAAACTACGCAACGGATTTTGATGCTTTTTTTTTTAATAGATAGAGTGATTCAAGAGGAAGGTTTATATGTATAATACATGCATAATATACTGAAGGATAACCCACAATAACCATTTTCCCGTGCGGAGCCGGGGCGGGTCGCTAGTAATAAATATGTCGGAAATAGAGACAAAAACGGTGGTGGGGAAAGCAAATAAATAAAGGAAACCCGCAAAGGGCAACACGCGGGAAATACGTTAAGCGTGGGCGTATGCTACAACAACTTTTAGAGAACCATAGTACACTATCTTTGTCAGGACTACCCCAATTTGTCATCACTATTGAAACAGAGTTTACCAACTATATCGAATGTCGTTACAATTGAAACAGACTTTACCAACTATATCGAATTCCATCACGATTGGAACATACTATACCACTATAGACTCGATTGTTTGTTATCATGAGCGATCGGGACCTAATCAATCCCTAAAAGGGGTTTAGGTAGATCCGAGCACCATCAAAATGCCATAAGGGGAAACTGGCATGGAAAACACTGAACAATTACAAACTGGCCAACCAAGGGGCCTCCCCGCCCGGACCTTATGTAACTCGACCAATTACAGTTACTCTACCCGCGGTCATGATAACAATGCCATAGCTAACACCATACGAATACAGAACCTAGCCAACCTTGCTAGCGACACGATAATAAGATCACTTTACTCACGGTTTACAGACACCACTGGACTGTGGTACAAACAATATTCCAACAACCATTATTTCAACATACATCCAGATCACACATCGAATCACACATCACAAAACACACCGGACCAGTACGTCCACCAGAATCACACTCTCAGACACACAAAGTTATCAACGCGGCTGCAGATCTACCCAGAGAGCTCGCCCGCACTGAGCATCGCTATTTATGTGAGTGAACCACCCGGTCCCACTCCCGGTAGTAGGGCCTCCTGTCAAACGTCACCGCGCCAACTTCACACCGGTCAACTATATCGATTCTACCCTCTGATACTCGAGAAAGTAAAATAAAAACTGTCATCGATGTTTACAATCGATTTAAACGATCAATCTGGCTTCAATCTCCGACACGGCCATCCTGCGCTGACACACGTCCTCGTGTGTCCGATTCGAAACTAATTAAAAGCAACACTTAATACCGCTCGGCTATTCCTGACCAAAACATTACCGGTTTTTAATCCCTGCTAGATAAATTCAATTACAGTAAAAGCGATCAAGTACCATTATTACAGTCACAATCACCGTGATATCACTAGTCGAAAACAGTAAACAATTTCAAAGTCAAACATGAGGTATCTTAGTCGCGGTCTACGGCTATCACATAGCCACACCCAATGTCCATCTCTCCTGGACTCAACAAGTCAATTCTATGACTCCATGGTCTCTCCAAGACCCAAACACAACATAACCTCAGCCAGAGCAAGGTGCTCGCCGCGCATGCACGGACTACTTAAAGTGGACTATTCCCGCTTCAAAAGTGACCGCGTCTCTTACTTTAAAAGAGAGCGTCCCCTAGAAAAACAACAATGTACCACTCAAAGCAGACACCGATTTCTACGCACTACGGCTCATCCAAGCCTCCGCTTCGGTCAACTACACCACAGTAAAATCGAACTCAGAACCTCACTTCCAGTTTTACAATTTCTCTAATTTCGTTCATCGAAATTCAATGGTACTTAACCCTTCGACAACTTCTACTAACGGTAAAACACGAAACTTTATACGAACAATTTTTACGCTCCGTACTATGCGTATCCACATTTAAAACTTAGCTTTTTTTTTAGAACGAAATAAGTAACAACGACGCTTTTTATTTTAACAAATCTTATTCCTTAACATAGATTACGTAACATCAATACCCTGGACCATGTACCAATGGCGTTCAAATCAACGCGCAACGTTAACTCTACTACAACATATACCGCCAAGCTTTACAGACAACCTCGAGTAAGACCTTCATCGCCACGGCTCCCTAGCCGACCAGCAATCACATTGCTCTCTCACATCACAAACACTTGTGAACGCATATCCATCGAGTGGATCGCCCGTGTGCACCACCCACTGGCTACACACTACGGTCTCTGTAGACCACGACCTCCGCCAGAGTTAAACGCGCATCGCGCACCCACGGACTACCTGAGTTGCCTCAGGAGATACCGATTTCTACCGGGCTACGACTACGTAATAACCACTGGTACGGTCGACATCAATACGGCCGATAGAATCTCTTACTCGATCATTACAAAACTTAAACTTGATTATCGTCTTTAACATTATTATCTAAAGCAACATCTACTGGTATATGACCCGTTGGCATCTTTCTAATCCTATCGTGTGTTCGATTCGAAACTAATTAAAAGCAACTCCTAATATCGCTTTTAACGTACAACGAACTCTCAATATTTTTTAAGATTTGAAACTGCTCTTTGTTAACATCGAGTATTAAATTTTAACTGATTTCGTACCGCACTATTTTTTTAAACAACTAAACAAACTAATTTTCACAATTAAATCGAACGAGGTGGGTACTTTGCGCCAGAATAACGTTTCCGAACCACGTAGCAAAACGAACAATAAATCACAAAACTTCAATCACGCACGGTCTAATAGGTTACACTGCTAAAAATTTCAACCGATAATCTCCGAAAATTACGCCAAAATACAATCGCAAAGACCTATTGTTGCAACGGGCTATCTTCCGTAAATGTCAAAGTAGGCGCGCATTATTTGGCGTACAACATCATGACTACGTTAACGATAACGATTGGTACACAAAACAAAACTTGACGCACTCACATCTTATTAAAATGAAACAGAAATACTACCGCACCTAGTATAAATCGGCGTGTACGTTACCCCAGAATACCGTTAAGAAAGAACACTGATTGATTCTGATTCTTACTATCACGAGTAAAACCGATTTTACTTCATTCGTTTTACAATCAGAAAAATCTCAATTAATCCATCCGATCAATCACTTCAATTATTTGACTCTCAAAAATCTTGACTATTTCGACAATTCGGACACAGCATAGTATTTTTTTTTCTACCCACAATAAAAATGTTCCAAAGATCGAATGAAAAATAAACTTCTACCAACTGCTGATCCTTTATCCCGTAGTCTGCAGATCCTAATCCCGAAAATTCTTTACAATACAGGGTCCTTTATCGCACTTCTGATGTCGGAAATAGAGACAAAAACGGTGGTGGGGAAAGCAAATAAATAAAGGAAACCCGCAAAGGGCAACACGCGGGAAATACGTTAAGCGTGGGCGTATGCTACAACAACTTTTAGAGAACCATAGTACACTATCTTTGTCAGGACTACCCCAATTTGTCATCACTATTGAAACAGAGTTTACCAACTATATCGAATGTCGTTACAATTGAAACAGACTTTACCAACTATATCGAATTCCATCACGATTGGAACATACTATACCACTATAGACTCGATTGTTTGTTATCATGAGCGATCGGGACCTAATCAATCCCTAAAAGGGGTTTAGGTAGATCCGAGCACCATCAAAATGCCATAAGGGGAAACTGGCATGGAAAACACTGAACAATTACAAACTGGCCAACCAAGGGGCCTCCCCGCCCGGACCTTATGTAACTCGACCAATTACAGTTACTCTACCCGCGGTCATGATAACAATGCCATAGCTAACACCATACGAATACAGAACCTAGCCAACCTTGCTAGCGACACGATAATAAGATCACTTTACTCACGGTTTACAGACACCACTGGACTGTGGTACAAACAATATTCCAACAACCATTATTTCAACATACATCCAGATCACACATCGAATCACACATCACAAAACACACCGGACCAGTACGTCCACCAGAATCACACTCTCAGACACACAAAGTTATCAACGCGGCTGCAGATCTACCCAGAGAGCTCGCCCGCACTGAGCATCGCTATTTATGTGAGTGAACCACCCGGTCCCACTCCCGGTAGTAGGGCCTCCTGTCAAACGTCACCGCGCCAACTTCACACCGGTCAACTATATCGATTCTACCCTCTGATACTCGAGAAAGTAAAATAAAAACTGTCATCGATGTTTACAATCGATTTAAACGATCAATCTGGCTTCAATCTCCGACAAATATTATAAAGAAGAAAATGTCACGCCGTAAACCTGATTAACCCGAGCGTTTGTTTGTTTTTTTGCATCGAATTGGCTCCGAAACTACTAAACTGATTTCAAAAATTATTTCACTGTTGGGAAGCTGCACTATCCCCGAGTAATTCTGTAAAGCCCATTAACATTTTGTATTCTCCCTAGTCTAGGAGCACCAAAAAACAAGATGGCTTTTAAAAATTAGATAAGATAAGATAAGATAATTTTATCATCACTACATAGTATAAAACAAAGTCGCTTTTTCTGTCCCTATGTCCCTATGTCCCTATGTCCCTCCCTTTGTAAATCTTTAAAACTACGCAACGGATTTTGATGCGGTTTTTTTTAATAGATAGAGTGATTCAAGAGGAAGGTTTATATGTATAATACATGCATAATATAATCATAATCATAATCATAATCATTTATTAAATGCACACATGTAAAGCCTTAACTATTACATGAACCCTGTTAATTTAGGGCGTAGCAAAATATAAAACTAAAGTTTTTAAAAATATTTAACAGTACCTAGGTAAACATTAAAGTTCTCAAATAAACATTAATTAAACATTAAATTCTTATATACTGAAGGATAACCCACAATAACCATTGTCCCGTGCGGAGCCGGGGCGGGTCGCTAGTAAATATTATAAAGAAGAAAATGTCACGCCGTAAACCGGATTAACCCGAGCGTTTGTTTGTTTTTTTGCATCGAATTGGCACCGAAACTACTAAACTGATTTCAAAAATTATTTCACTGTTGGGAAGCTGCACTATCCCCGAGTGACAAAGGCTATATTTTATTTTCAAAAAAATTAGGAATCCTTATTAAAACTTCAATAATGTAATCCAAGCAAGGTGTAAAAAAAATATCTAAAATATTCCGAATAATTGAATGGGCTCCAAAACTACTGAACCGATTTTGGTGAAACTTGGCACAAAGAAGAAGAATAGACCTTGGGAAAGAACATAGGCTACGATTTACCGCGGGAAAATTTCTCATTCCCATGGGAAAAAAGTTTAAAGCGGGCGGAGTTGTCACAAAGATAAATAGACCTTGCAGAAAAATATAGGCTAACTTATATTTTCGGCCGACCAATAAACTGTTATGTCTCTCTGTAGTTCTGTAAAGCCCATTAACATTTTGTATTCTCCCTAGTCTAGGCGCACCAAGAAACAAGATGGCTTTTAAAAATTAGATAAGATAAGATAAGATAATTTTATTTGCCATAAAAAAAAACCAACATATTACATCGGTATGCAAATCAGTATAAAAAAGTAAATAACACTCAATACAAAAATAAATTAAAATAGTTACAGTAGTCTTTTCTATTCTATGTTTTTTTACAAGTTCAAAGTATTCACTCAGATCATATAATGGGTTACTGACTAGAAATAATTTCAATTTCTTTGAGAACTCTTTAAGATTTGGACTATCACGCATATTGCTGGGCAAGGTGTTATATATTTTAAAACTAATATAGGTAAAACTTCTCTAAAATGCTATATTTACAAACGGGTAGCTTAAGTTGTCCACGATATATTTTACGCCGATGGCTTTGATTGTCCTCCATGTGATTATTTTTATTTTTAAATTAAACATTTCTATAGAAATCAAATCACTACATAGTATAAAACAAAGTCACTTTCTCTGTCCCTATGTCCCTCCCTTTGTACACTTAAATCTTTAAAACTACGCAACGGATTTTGATGCGGTTTTTTTTAATAGATAGAGGGATCAAAAGGAAGGTTTATATGTATAATACATGCATAATATACTTAAGAATAATCCACAATAACCATTTTCCCGTGCGGAGCCGAGGCGGGTCGCTAGTAATATATATAGCGAAACTACTGTCGTGATTTTAAATTTTTTAAAGATTGGTTTGCAATGTGCTAAGAAAGGAGCTTGGTCCATAATCCTTACAGCTTTCTTTTGAAGTATCAGTATAGATGAAATAGCAGCAGCCAGCAGCATTCCCCCAGAGCTCAAGCCCATATCGCATAATACTTTCGAAATTAGAAAAGTACATGAGTTTTAATGAGTGGATGTCAACTAAACAACTCATATTTGAGCGAATAGCAAGGACTAGCAAATTTTTTTTAATGGTATTAACGTGGCAATACCACTTAAGCTGACTATCCAATTCTACGCCAAGAAAACGTACTACGTCTCTCTTTTCAAATGGTAGATCTCTCTTCCAACCTTGATATTTAAATCATCAAATGTAATATTATTTAAAATTACACTAGTATCATCAGCGTACAGATATGCAGTGCCATTAGGTATGTTACTGGGTAGATCATTAACAAAGATTGTAAACAAAAGTGGTCCTAGCACCGAACCTTGAGGAACTCTATACTTCACTATTTGGTCTGCAGAAGTAACTTTTGTGGTTCTTTCTACACTATTACTAATTTCGTTTAACTGTACATATTGGGTACGATTTTCTAAGTAAGATTTAAGAAGATTAAATGCTATGCTAAAAATATACTTACTTTCGCTTATTTTAGAAACTAGCTTTCCGCCCCGTGCTCCGCCCGCGTTATCAGGTTTTCCCGTGGGAATGAAATATTTTACCGACAGACGTCCACTGCTGGACAAAGGCCTCCCTCTGTGATCTCCACCACGATCGGTCCTGCTTGGCCTGCATCCAGCGGCTTGCCGCAATCCTCACCAGATCATCGGTCCACCTCGTGGGCGGCCTGCCCACACTACGTCTTCCGTCATGTCGGTGACTCTGGTTCGCCTGAGGATCTCATCATTCCTGATTCGATCACGCAAGGAAACTCCAAGCATAGCCCTCTCCATCGCTATAAATAAAAATAAATAAAATAAAATAAACTATGTTTATAACATACCTACGCCTCGAATTGAGAACCTCCTCCTTTTTTGAAGTCGGTTAATTAGTAACAATTTTACTTTAATTAGTAAGAAGCTGTCGAAGCGCGATTTTTTTTTTGTTTGCAAGGTGTCACAATCGAGAGTGTTCTTAGCTATGATCCAAGAAAATATCTTCAGCCATCTAAAGATTATCAGCTCTTTTCTAGTTGTTGAAGGGATCAAGTAAAGGTTTTGTGTCGGGGCTTTATATTTTTTTAATTAGATGTTATTCAATTTAAAATTTAACACTATTTAACCAATTTCATTGAGGAATTATGTAGTAGGTAGGTACCTATAATAGTATTTCAATTGCTTATTTTCCATTTTGTGAAAACAATAGCACACTACAAATAAAAAATCTTATTATATGAGCAAAGGTTGTTTAAAGCTGTTTAAAGTTTAAAAATGCCGAATTTCACAAAAAAGTCAAAAGTAAAAGTTTTTATTCGAAGTAAGATTTTACAAATCACTTTTCTACGTGTCGAGGTGATCTTTTGTAGACTCAGGGCTGAATACTATATTCTAACCTAACCAGTTTTTGCTGTAAATAGCCGCGCTGGAAACTTTTAAAAGGATAAGAAATCAATTTCTTTGCTCATCCCACGATCTGCCTCATAGTTTGAATAAACAAGCTCCCTCCCCTATAAAAAGGGGACGGGATTGTAGCGACACCATTCCGGAGTCAGCTGTGGCGTCGGCGCCATCTTGGACTTTTGGCGGGAAGTTTTGTTTTTTAATTTCAAAATGTTCAAACTCACGGCAATACTATCTTTGATGCTTATTGGTGAGTCAAACATTATTATTTAAAAAAAAAAACTAGCTTTCATATCGTGCCCGTTTTTTAACAGTTTTTCCCGTGGGATTGAGGCATTTTCCCGCGGTAAAAAGTAGCCTATGTTACTCAGGGTGCACGTAGCTTTCTAATGGTGAAAGAATTTTTGAAATAAGTTCAGTAGTTTTTGAGTTTATTCATTACAAACGTACACACACACACAAAAATACAAATCTTTTCTTTTGATCCAAGAAAATATCTTCATCCATTTGAAGATTACTTTCCGATTAAATAGCTAGCCTCAACTGGCACCGACTCCAAGGTGAAGAGTATAACAATGTCTACACATGTTTATATGATGTTACAATTTATGTAAATAAGGAATATTAATAGCCATATTAAATTGATATGCTTTCAGCTAGATTTATATTTTATTTGTAACTTTTTAGTGTAGGTTAGGACGTTGAAGGCGGTTTTATATATTTTTTAAATTATCTTTTTATTTCTAGTTGTTGAAAGGATCAAGTAACGGTTTTGTAGCGGGGGCTCTTAAAATGTTTAATTGAATGTTATCTTTCAATTAATTATATAGCTACAAACGAAAGTACTTCTTCTTTATTTTCTGATGAACCATCTTCTTCAGCCACGTGGTCTCAGGCAGATTCTAGAAGGGCAAAGAAGGACGCTACACCTTCTGGAGAGTTCGATCCAGGTGATTCACAAGGTCACATAGAGTACCTAGAGTAGACATTATGCATGCATGCATGGATGCATGGATGCATGGATTAGATATTGCATGACCTTGTACACTTAGGCTCAATTCATACCGGGACGGCAGCGACGCGGCGAGCACTTTCAGTGTGAAATAATTTTAAACTTTATTTACATATTAAAAAGACTAGTATCGCTTGAAGCTTCGACGAGTCGCGCGGCTACCAGCGGCGCCGCGCATCCGTCGGCGGTTTCAAGCGATACTCGTCAGTTTTGGTACTTGGATAAAGTTTAAAATTATTTCACACTGAAAGTGCTCGCCGCGTCCTGCCGTCCCGGTGTGAATTGAGCCTTAGAACCTGGTCTTTAGCATGCTTTCCGGAGGAATGGTTAATTCGTAAGAAGATACTCCCACATACTTCAAAAATAAAAATCAAATGATTTCAAAGTTCAAAGTTCAAATTAATGTGTTTATTCAGATTTTACAAATCACTTTTCGACGTCGAGGAGAGTTCACGATTTGGCTGTCTTCTGTGGAGAAGAACTCTCCGGAAGAAACTCCACAGGCGTTGCATCTTTTCAAAATATTTTTACATAATTATTATTTTATACAATTTGATTAATTATAACAAAGAGTGCAAACGAAATTTTTATTCGAAGCAAGATTTCACAAATCATTTTTCAAATTTAAATCGTTAATTTAGCTAGGTACTAAGTTTTGCACAAAGTTCAAAGCAAAACTGGCTCTCGTCTCTCACTAATGATTAAACTCTAAGGGCCTGGCCACAGCTTCGCGCGACGGCGGCGGCGGCGGCGGCGGCGACCAGCGGAATGTTGCCAGTGACACATAGTCAAAATTACCATAAGAGAACTAAAAAAAATTTTCATTTCTAAAACCCGCTAGAAAAATGTACCACCGAAATCAAGAAACTGTTTTAAAGGCGTGAAATTACCCAACTTTTACAAAAAACGTTCAGTTTTACTGCAAAAAGTAACATTTATCTTATTTTACTTAGAAAACGACTTTAACACTGTAATGTAGCACAAATAAGATTAAAAATACGTAAAAGTAACGTTTTTAGTCATGTGACGCAAAGTGCTCCAAAAAATCGTAAAATGTTACAATACTAACGTTCTGGCAAGTTTTGCGCCGCCGCCGCCGACGCACGAAGCTGTGGCCAGGGGGTTAAACTTTAAAGAGGCGATGCGATATCAGTTTGAACAGCGCGCAATGTATGCGCTACAGTGGAGAAGAACCCGCCGAAACCTGCTGCGGTAGCATCGAATTTTTTTTCCTATACCCCTTTAGCTTTTCGGCCACCTTATTTCGTGCTTTGGAAAAAACTAAAATCTTAATTAAAAACTGGGCTAATAGGAAATTATACTAATTTATTACATTTTCGGGTAGACCCGACCAAAAGCCGAACCGGAAATATCCTTAACGAAAGGCAGGCGACCTACCATCGTCTATGCATAACTTGTATTTCTCTATATTAGGAAGTATTTTAGCTATCATCATACTTCTAACATTTGAGTAGAGGACTAGAGGAGTAGGTCTTTTGAATTACTTCGCAGGTGTGTGCAGGTTTCCTCACGATGTTTTCCTTCACCGTAAGAGCGTTGAATAAATGTACCTACATAATGAATTCGAAAATCGGAAACACATTGGTACGTGCCATGGCTCGAACCCGCGAGTTTCCGAATGGAAGTCAAAGGACTAGCCACTTCAAAAAGCCACTTTAAACTTTAAAAAGGTCGCGGGAACCCGCTGGATGCGGTCAGCACGGGACCGATCGTTGTGGAGATCACAGGGGGAGGGCTTTGTCCAGCAGTGGATGTCTTTCGGCTAAATGACGTGATGCTTGTTTATCGATATTTTCTCGAGGTTATTTTCGAGGTTAACCTACCTCACAATCCTGGTGTCGGAATTATAGAACCGCCTTAGGCACAAAACATCGTGAAGGAATTCTTTTACTCCACATTTTTCCCTTATTATTATTATTATTATATGTGTCTGCAGGCAATGGTATCTGGGCTGCCGGAATCTCCTGCGACTCCTGCGGGAGTGAATGCGCCTCTGCTTGCGGGACCAGACACTTCAGGTCTTGCTGCTTCAACTACCTGAGGAGGAAGAGGGACGGAGACGACAATAAGGTACGTCTATAATTATATTCTACTAGCTCATTATGGTCTGTTTCAAATGAATCCGGACAAAAGTTCATTGACCTCTTTTTTTCTTGAAAGTTATTAAAAATGTAACGCTAAAATCGGGTCCGACCGTTAGGGCCCCATTCCGCCACTACAATCTAAAATCTGTTGGTCGGCACGTCGCCGCCGGTTTTTTAGTGGCGTCACGGCCGGGGGAGTACCGGAATGAGGGCCTAACGACCGGACCCAAAATGTCTGGCAAGGTCACACGTTAACCCCATCTTCTACTACGGTATGCAATATTATTTATTTATTTAACATTTATTGCACACAAGAAAATGACATAGTTACAAACATAAAGAACGACGACACAACAGGTACAACTTATTTCTAAAGAAATGTCTTCCAGTAGACCTAAGACCAAATTACGTATTTTGCGATAATTTCCTATAGTTTTATCGTATCGTTTGAGAATAATGTGCGCATTGTATGCAGGCGGTATTTGGCAGTGTCTTAAGTCTAAAGTCTTTGACCAATGTGTGTTGCCAGTGATGACTTACGGATCTGAGACGTGGTGGCTAACGATGGGCCTCATAAGAAAGCTCAAAGTCACCCAAAGAGCGATGGAGAGGGCTATGCTTGGAGTTTCCTTGCGTGATCGAATCAGGAATGATGAGATCCGCAGGCGAACCAGAGTCACCGACATAGCCCGAACAATCGCTAAACTTAAGTGGCAATGGGCTGGGCACATTGCACGTAGAGCCGATGGCCGTTGGGGCAGAAAGGTTCTTGAATGGCGACCGCGCGCCGGAAGACGTAGTGTGGGCAGGCCCCCCACGAGCGTGGACCGACGATCTGGTGAGGGTCGCGGGAAGCCGCTGGATGCGGGCAGCGCAGGACCGATCATTGTGGAGATCCTTGGGGGAGGCCTTTGTCCAGCAGTGGACGTCTTTCGGCTGAGATGATGATGATGATGATGATGTATGCAGGCGTCAATGACCTTTTGTCCGGATTAATATGAAACAAACCATAGCTGCCCTTGTCCTGTAACCTGCACGCGAGAGGACTTCATGTAGGTTACTAATGACGCTATAGTGTAGGTAGCTGGTTTATTTGTTTATTTGTACGATTCCATCCAGAAATATTTAAAACAAACTTTGAAGTTACTAGAAGAGCAACTAGCAGGCAAAATAATTTATACTTCCAACCACCTCGCCAGACTGCTCTATTTAGCAAAAATGTTGTATTTATGGCTACAAAAATTTATAATCACCTACCTGTACATATAAAAAATGAAAATGTAAATACTTTTAAAACTAAATTAACTTCATGGCTCATTAACAATTGTTTTTATAGTGTAAAACAGTATCTAGAGTATAAAGAAAATTCCATGTACATATATTAGTTACTTATACATTTTAGAAATATCTTTGTTCTTGGACAATTTATGTAAGTAAGTACTTAACTAACCGTTTTAATTAGTTCCTTACCTAAATTAATATTTGCACACTGAAAATGTTCAGTAGAATACACTGTTACTTTAAATTATATTTAAGACCATCTTTTCATGTATTCTTGCAAATAAATTTTTATTCTATTCTATTCTATTCTATTCTATTCTATTCTATTCTGAGCCGAAACTATCTGAGTTTGCTGTCGACGACTCGAAAAGAATAACATATTAAATTTTACTAATTTTCCGCCGCGGCTCCGTCCGTGTTAACAGATTTCCCGTGGGAATGAGGCATTTTCCCGCGGTTAAAGGCCTATGTTACTCAGGGTAAAATATTTTTTGAAATTTTGAGTTCATACATACACACACACACTCAAATACAATTCTTTCCTCTTTATAATATTGTTAGTAAATAGTAATTATTAGTACTAGCCTTCCGCCGCGGCTCCGCCCGCGTTAACAGTTTTTCCGTGGGAATGAGGCATTTTCCCGCGGTAAAAGGTAGCCTATGTTACTCAGGGTGAACGTAGCTTTCTAATGGTAAAAGAATTTTTGAAATCGGTTCATTTGTTTTTGAGTTTATCCATTACAAACATACACACACACACAAATACAAATCTTTCCTCTTTATAATATTAACTAGCGACCCGCCCCGGCTCCGCACGGGAAAATGGTTATTGTGGGTTATCCTTAAGTATATTATGCATGTATTATACATATAAACCTTCCTCTTGAATCACTATCTATTAAAAAAAACCGCATCAAAATCCGTTGGGACATAAGGACATAGGGACAGAGAAAGCGACTTTTTATACTATGTAGTGACGACCGACCAAAGAAATAAAAAACTTCGCCATATTGCGGAATTTCAATGGAACTAATTTTATAAGGGAAATTGTTGCCATAGTCGTAAAAATATACACGTGGCGCCCCCAGACAGGTTTCTTATTTCTTTGGTCAGGCTTTAGTATGAAAAACTACTACATATTCCTCTTTCCAGATCTGGCCTCAGCCGCTACGCGAACTTAAGGAGCCTCGCAAAGCTCAAGTTCCACTGGTTCTGGTCGAAAATATGCCGAACACTCCAGAGGCGTGGCTGACCAACTTGGCACCAGAATTCAGACCTCACAGACCACGGCCGGTTGAAGACCTAAGCGACCCATTCCAAGTTGTCTACGATTAACTATGATGTTGCTAGTACCGCCATCTGTAACTTGAGGAGACTTCCAGTTGTATTTTAATCTGTAATATAGAGGGCGTTGTGCCAAAGGTTGACGCATGTCTGATTTGGGAACTAATGATAGATCAGTTCACTTGTTAATGTAAGATGGCGCTGATACAGCTAGTTATACATTTTCAATATTATTATTTTATTTATTTGAATTCTAGCCTCGGATTGTCTGAATTATTATTCTTTACGTATTTTCCTTTGGTAAAAAGATCCATCTCATGATTCCAGTCTATACTGACAGCCTACCAATTTTCCTTCCTTTTTAAAATACCTATACTTTGCCTTTTCACGCAAAAAACATTGTTTCATCATTGACATTAAAAATGGTCTGAAAATGTCCAACATAAAAAGTAGGTAATCGAAAAAAAAAAGAATTGTGGCGCCTCCTGTGATGACTTTTGTAGAAGGATTTTTAAGAGTTTGCCATTCATGGAAGAGTTTTGAAATGATAGCGTCTAAAACGCGCTTGAAAACTAGCAATGTATGTTTACATGCCAATGGTGAACGTTTGCTCACGCCCGAAAATTCTTTGCTGACCATTTCCTGCTAATTTTCTCAATCTAATCATTACTTTGGAGAACTTTGGCGGTTTTACGCGGGAAAATATGAACAACATTATTGGAAATTGCATTTATCAACATAAATAAATGGATGATTTCTCTCCCATTGGCTGGATGGGCGAAAAATTATCTCTTCTTAAAATGTTATAAGACTTTGTACTAAAATAATGTAACATATTGAATATATTAAGACAAAAATAATAAACGTTTTACTTGATGAATTCCTTTTATTTCCTTCTGGATTTTCAACATTAATTAAATATTTGTCCTTAACTTATGTATGCTATTTAAATATTTTTTAACAAATCTATTTCTAACTTTAATTATTTCTTTCAAGTGGATACATTTTACTTTAATTAAAATAATATCAATTAGAGATATGACTATGAAATTACAAGAAATTATCTAATTAAAATAAAGTTGTTTGAAATTTTTATAAAACGTTAATTTTGAAAAAGAAACTTTACTCGTTAATTATGGAAGTTTATTCATAATTACTTTAAAATATTATAAATACATCATCTACTTATATCTAAGTATAATTTATGTCACCTCCTAGGTAATTAATCATATCTATAATCATAGAGTATTTGAATAATAGTTTAAAAAATAGAGAAAGAAGATTTTTTTTTATTTATATTCAAATCACTGCGTCGATAAAAAGTGACTACAAAAAAAATGTGGACGTATTTTTGCAATATTTTTTTTAACTTAGCACTGTGGTACAAATAAATCAATGCTCTATTGAGTAAAAATATTTCTCAATTCTTAGAAATAAGTTTAGTCACATACATACAAAACACTTTTAACCGACGAGAATACAATATTTACTTGAGCTTCCCATTATTAAGAGGCCTATTACAGTCCACTAGCTCCCTCATTTGATATTCCTTAATTACTGAGTAAAAATGGAAGTTAATTTAAAAAATTGGGGGCCGCTATCAACTATGCTTTATATTAAATAAAGTACACTAGTTGGGCGACCGAGCTTTACTCGAACATATGACAAAAAAAAACAAAAGTAAGTCACCGAGCGGGATCCGAACCCGTAACACTCGTTTCTTGCCGTCCGCGTCTGAACCCACTCGACCAGACAGACAGTGGCCGAAAACGAAATTAGCGACATAATATTCTGCGTGGAAAGAAAAACGCATGAAAACTCGAAAATACGCGTTTTCCCAAACATAAACTTCTAGATTGATTGTTTACCCCCGAAATCACCCATATACAAAATTTCAGCGTAATTGTTACAGCCATTTCCGAGATCACAGAAATATATACATATAAATATATAAACAATTATTGCTTGTTTAAAGGTATAAGATTTAGATGATGTCAGATTAGGATGAGCATAGCTTGAATAGTCACACAATGCATTTTTGCTAAAAACGGCCGTTTTTAACTAAAACGCACAGCATAACCATTGCAAAGACATCATCCATAGTTTGATGCACTCTAAACGTACTTCATTATAAAGCATAGATTACAGCGGCCAATAATATTTGACTAATTTCCATTTTTATTCAGTAAATAAAGAATATCAAATGAGGGCGCTAACTTTTTTAAACATAGTTTTGATGCCAACGCCATCTATTAGTAGGTACAGTTACTATCAAGACATTGAGGGTACTTTCTTCCACAGATTATACAAAACTATGGGGAGAGTGAACTTACAAAACATTTTAATGTGCCTTTCTAGCTAAAACACTACGGGAGTTACCAGTCGTTTTTTTTTAAATCGCTGCGAGCTTAAGTTACAGCCAGCCAGTCGGTATTTTTATTATTTATTTTCTTTTTTTTAATTATATGCGGTCTCTTTTTGTTTTCGCCGTGCAATCTCGGCAGCTTCCTGAATGGCCTCCCAGAGTTTCGCTTCGGATAGAATTTGGCGGGAAATGTCATCGATCGTGTTCTCCGAGTCGGAAAACGGTCCCAGGGTATCGTCGTCCACGTACTGTAAATAATAAATATAATAATATAATATAATAAATATGTGGGACATCTCACACACGGTCATCTAACCCCAAACTAGGCAGAGCCTGTACTATATGGGTATTAGACAGTTGATATACATACATAATATAAATATACAGCATCCAGACACAAGGCAAACACAAGTGCTCATCACACGAATGTTCGCCCTGGGCGGAATTTAAACCCGCGACTTTGTGCTTCGTAGGCAGACGTACTACCAACTTGGCTACGAGGCCGTCAATATCAGTCAAAAACCCGGTCAAGTGTGATTTAAACTCGCGTGGAGAGGGTTCCGTACATACGAAGTTCTTTATCATCAGCCGAAAAAACTTTGTCTAATTGGGTGCACACTGCACGTATGCAAATCCGTGATGATGAATTTTAAACATAGAAACCCTTAAATTAGACCTCTACACAATTTTAACTCAATCGGTCTAGTAGTTTCGGAGGAAATAGGCGCTGACAGATAGACGGACGGACAGACACCTGAGTGCCAAGTGCGAGTTCTTTACTCACGAAACGCGCTCGATAACTTCAACGTAAATGTGCATTTAGTATGGAGAAATTTTAGTTCAGCTAACTGTCCACAGATGACGTAGTTTCAATTCCATACAAAATCGCGTTTACGCTCTCGATTTCGAGCGCGTTTATTTTGTTCTAACACCACAAGTGCTCATCACACGAATGTTTGCCCTGGGCGGGATTCAAACCAAGACCCTGTGCTTCGAAGGCAGACGTACTACCAACTAGGTTAGGGGACCTCCATTTAGTAGGCGAAACAGTTGCAAGTATAGTTTTCGCAGCCTAATGATTGATTCGTTCGAGCTTACGTAGTGTAGTAATGACAGGGGCATAACACATTAATCAATCATTCATGGATATTTCACCTACGTTGATGACGATGCGATGATACGTGTATTTCAACAAAATTTGATCAAACCATGATAATCAGTAGTGCTATCAGTCTTCGTGGTCAACTGGTCAAAATCTCGCCTGACGTTACGAAGGCACAGAAGAAAATAATAGTACTAACCCGTACAGACAGGACACTCACCCCCCCGCGCCAAAATGAGTTTCCGCCCGATATAGCGCCCCACGCCCCGCACCCCGCAGGCGCCGCGGGACTCCGCCGGTGGTGGAGGGGGTGTTTTACATAGCAACTAGCGCCATTGACTTGTAGTTGATATTCAAAAAGAAGTAGCTTGTCAAAACGCGTTTTCTCTATGGAGTGACCGCCCAGTGACGAAGGTTCCGTGTTCGAATACCGGTGGGGACTCGCCGAACAAATATCACTTTGTGAGACTTTCCTCAGTTTGGTTAGGACATTGCAGGCTGAATCACCTGATTGTCCGAAAAGAAAGATGATTCCGTGCTTCGGTAGGTACGAAAGCCGTTTGTCCCGGCTACTATCTACGGATGTAGTCGTTATAGGAGCCATATCGGAAGCCTAAGCTGGTTCTATTAATTATAATTCTGACACCAGGGTTTGTGTTAAGTTAACCTCGAAACCTACAAGATAAGCAAACAAAGTAGTGCTATAATATTTCACTAAGGACATTCGATAGTCAAAGAGAGCTTGTACCTAGCTAACCGAGGGGCTCAAGCCTACCCTGAATAGGCTTCGACCACGCTGGCCCAGTGCGGGTTGGTCACGAACACACAACCTTGAATTACTTTGCAGATGCATGCAGGTTTCCTTACGATGTTGTCCTGGTTCGAATAAACGGAATTAGAAATTCGAAAACACCATGGTAAGTGCCGAGGCTTGAACTTGCGAACTTCCGAATGGAAGTCAACGGCCCTAGCCACTTAGCCAACGACGCAAAAATTTACTGAATGGTTCACATCCTGTAATCCCTGGGTCTCGATTCTTTTGTTAAAAGCGCCATCTTTGAATCTTCGCCGATAACTTAGTAACGGCGTTTTGTAGATAGGATTATTAAGAATAGTTATACCTGTCGCTGCCTCATCAGTTCCTGAACCGGCATACCAGGTGGCACTTGAGATCTCTTCCGGCCACAACCTGAACAAATAAAGCGGGCACTACACTCTCGACAAAACTAGACGAGACATGGCCAATACGAGGGACGCAGCTATGCGCAAGAGTGAGCGCGGTGTATTTGCATCTCATTCTGACGCATAACCGCGTCCCTTTCGGCTCTCGGGTTTTGTCGAGAGTGTAGTGCCGGCTTAACACGGAATAAGTTATTGCCATACGAAATAATACTAAATTAAAAAATGTAATCAACAACTAGAACAAAGCTGATAATCTTCAAATGGCTGAAGATATTTTCTTGGATCATAGCTAAGAACACTCTCGATTGTGACACCTTGTAAACAAAAAAAACTAGACTAGAAGACATGAATCTAAAAATATTTAATACCTCTCTAGCGTTGAAGTAAAACGCCAAGTGAAATATACCGAAAAACAAAAAGTTAAAAAAAAAACTAGATTAAAATCGACGCATCCGTTTAGGAGCTACGATGCCACAGACAGACAGACAGACACACACGTCAAACTTATAACACCCCTCTTTTTCGCCGGGGTTAAAAACAAAAGATGCGATTCGGTGTATTTAGAGTCTTGTTTGTGTTGTTCTTCACATTGCGCACACATTGCGCGAACCTCAGTTATGTGAACAACTTTACAGTAGGCCTACTATGTAAGTAGCGACAGGCTCGAGAAGCTGTCAAACGCGACATATTGACAGAACTACTATGGCTCTAATGTCATTATGTCGCGTTTGACAGCTTCTCGAGCCTGTCGCTACTTACATAGTAGGCCTACTGATATCGCATCGCCCCTTTTTAGGGTTCTGTATCCAAATGGCAAAAAAATTAACCCTTAGGCTGCTTGTCCAACAGAGCTGTGCGGAGTAGCTAAGCGGTGTGCGAGAAAAAAATCCACCAATAGAATCACTAGGCTAGGAAAATGAAGTGATCTGTAAAAAAACATCCAATCAATATGATACATATTGCAGTCGGAGGCATAAATGTAGCAGGAGTCGCAGCAAGTAAAATATGAATAACATGCCTCCGAATGCGATAATGCTCGTATCATATTGATTGGATGTTTTTTTTACAGATTCCACGACTTTATCTATCTCCATTAAATTGGCAGGCTCAAGACTGATAGATAACAACAATTGACTGATTTATTTAATATATAAAAAAAAGGATTTCAATTATACATCATTATACATTGTTAATTATACATTGTTTTCATCTTTTTAGTTCACTTTTTAAGCAGTCGGGTTTTTAGATTTTTTTAATTTACTTTTTTTATTCGACTGCTTAAAAACTGGTTTATGAAAATGATCGTGCATACAAACTAAGTTTTCCTTTATGAATTAATCTCGAAGATGAACTCTCACGTAGTACGTAAGCATGTCTTAATACAACTGTTTAAAATATTCAAAGTTTCATTTAGCTTACACGAAGCATGGTTTAAGTATCTTGGATAAAAGCTTGTATTATCTTGTAAATAATGTATGTAGGTAAATAAAGAACAACAAGAAAACTTTTCACAAAAAAAAAAAACCGCCATAAAGACTGAAAAGCAAAAAAAAAACTCTTTTTGTCTGTCTGTTTGTTACGCTTTCACACATAAACGACAGAACTGATTTTGATTAAACTTGGTACAGAGCATGGTCTAAGAAAACAAGGTCTTGCATTCGGACCACGAGACTAGACGTGAGTCATCATGCTGTTCATCCTTGTCGAATGGATGAGAGTAGAGATGTGTAGGTAATGCGTATGATATCACAAAAGTAATATCACCCTAAAAGGTAATGCAATATCACGCATTCATAATGCATTACGCGAGTATTGTAACCAGTACACGTACACATCACACATTAGCTATTATGGAAGAAAATCAACTTCTTTCGGGTCATTTAGTGAAAAATAAAAACAAAAACACTTTTTTTGTGTGCTATCTAACTCGAATAATGCTGTCGCGCGCAGGTCTTCTCTTCTTCTCATCCTGTAGTCCCTAATCAGGGACATAGGGCTCTCAGCATACTCCTCCACCGCGACCGATCGTGCGCCGCAACCTCTAACTCCGGCCAGCTCATGCCAAGGGATTGGGCCTCCTTCTCGACAGAGCGCTGCCACGTAGTTTTTGGTCGACCTCGCTCTCTCCTTCCCGGTGGGCGCCATTGTAAGGCCTGCTTGGGTATGTGGTCGTTGGTTCTCCTCAACGTATGACCTATCCAGCGCCACTTTCTATACCGGATTTCGTCCTCTATGGGCTTCTGGTCAGTCAGCCTCCACAGTCGCGCGCAGGTAATGTTATGATAAAGTAATATGTGCTGACGGTACGGAATACTACAGAGCATTTCTTCGTACTAAGTAACAAATTTCATTCAACATTTTGGGTATTGTTTAGGGTGATGTGTAATGGTACGGGGTGATATCACCTTTTCGAAAGTAATGAGTAATGTGATATGGCATTAAAACGTACTGTTTTGCGCTGTCTAGATGAGAGTCGATGGAGAGGATGAACAGCATGATGACGTAGGCTTGTATCAAGTCACGTGGTACGAATGCAAGACCTTGTTTTCTTAGACCATGGTACAGAGATAGTAATATCTTGAGGATGGGCATAGGCTACCTTTTACTGCGGGAAAATACATAGTTCCCACGGGAAAATCTACATTTATTCATCCCCTGTTTTCTTACCCTTAAGGTTGGACTTATTATTTCAAATTTATTTGTACTACCTAATACTAAATTTGGAGTAGGTATACCCTTTAAAAAAAAAAACTAATTATCAAAATCGCAATACTCTGTAAAGAGTTTAAAAAATATATACGCGTCGACTTCAGAACCTCCTTCGTTTATCGTCGGTTAAAACACGTGCATATTCCCTTGGTTTTTGATACTCACCCGTAAATGCATTGCAGAAAGGTCGCTTTTTGGGCGTCATCAGTATCTCGTCGTTTAGTCTAGGATCAAAGCTTCTTGGAACCTGCAAAATATGAATTTCAACATAACACTGAAAAACAACAAAACAAAAAAAAAACAACATCAATATCTCATATGTGTACTAAAAGTCGGTGGCCAAGTGGCTAGGGCCGTTGACTTCCAGTCGTAAGTTCGCGGGTTCGAGCCTCGGCACGTACCAATGTGTTTTCGATGTTCAAAGCTTTTACGGTGAAGGAAAACATCGTGAGGAAACCTGCACATATATTTCCTCCGAAACTTCTGGACAGATCTAGTAAGAATTTCATCATCATCATCATTAACGGCCTGCGGCAGTCCACTGCTGGACATAAGCCTCTCGCTTGGCGCGCCATTTTGCCCTCACTTCGGGTGTGCATCTGGATTGAGGGACCATTTTTTAAAAGTTTACAAAACGATTTGAGATTTACAGGGAATGTAATAAAGAATAGTAAAAACATGAAGCACAGGGTCACGAATTTCTTAAACATAAATTGAACTAAGTATGCCACTTTAGTCAACGTCAATTCTCAGCTCTATCTGCTAGCTTGTATTGTATGCCACATAATGGCAACACTACAATAATAGAGAAAGAAATAGTTTCTTTCTCGCTCTCTTCGGCCCAGTTGACTTTATACATCGAAATTGCGGCACGGCCATCTTGAAGGGGGCAGATAGCAGTGTGTACTTCCTAGCGTAATTCGGTTTTTTTCGGAATATTTAACTCGTTTTTAAAAATTTAATAACTATTTTACGTGACATCATCATCATCATAATTTAAAAAAACTAGGTAGTTATCATCCATCACAACAATAATACAATTACGTAGTCGACAGTTGATTTCAAATAACATTAATTATGAATATTATGATGGGTATACTGATAAATATTTCTATCAACACTGGCAGGCAACACCAAACAATATGGCCGAATCTTGTCGAATAGCTTGTTGTTTGTTTTTAAGTTCAATTATTTTTATTTGCTATTTTATCAGAAAGTCTACAAGCATATAATGAATAGCTATTTTGTTTATATTAGCGTTAAGTTCCCGATCCTACGCTTATGATATGAGACATAAAGTGATAGTGATTTTCAAGGCAGTGACTTTTACCTGTGCTGTTTGGGTTTTGGTGTTTTATGAGATCTTTTAAACTGTGCAACATCAGTTTAAAGACGAAAATATTTAAAGTGCGGCTAATCCCCCGCTGCTGACAATGTTAAACTTTCGATTTCCAGAACCTGGGGCTCACCCAGGTTCAAAACCATCTGCGGTAAGTGTTATAGGTTATGTTTTCGTCAAAACAATCGAAACTCCAGAAGATGCAGGCTTACTACGTAGTAAGAAGCGATAGGCTCGAGAAGCTGTCAAACGCGATATGTTGACAGAACTTCTATGGCTCTAATATCAGTACGTCGCGTTTGACAGCTTCTCGAGCTTGTCGCTTCTTACATAGTACCTAAGCATACTGGAACAAGCAATGACGTCACAATAATATTCTTTACGGCTATATCCTGGCACAGGCAAAAATCTTTTGCTTAAAAGTAAAATTCAAAAACTTGTAAATAACCATTTGTTTAAAGAAATTAAACAATTTTGAATTTTGTTTTTTTTTTTTTTAATTATCGTATTATCAAAAATACACTAAGCCTTAGATTCCTGATATATTTACTACTTGGTTTCAGGTGTATGTTGTGGGCAAAATACTGTATTTCCTACTGCGGAGCAGCTTTTATCAGCATTACAGAAAAGTCTAAATAATGAGCACAGAATGCTTTATTATGATCGTTTTCTTGAAGAAGATTTCACATATGCATCCAAAACAAGATTGTTATACCCTGCTGTCCGAAGTGATGTAAGTAATATTTGATTACTATTAGTTTGGTATTATTCCCCATGAACATGACCAATTTAATTTAACGAGAAACTTTATTTGGTGCTCTATCTTCCACATCTTATTCAATATTTTAGGTAAGGATAATTTTTTATTTTATTTATTTATTTTATTGGATAACCAACATAATACATAGCGGCTTAGAACTATTAACGTTACAATCTGCAGTAATTAACAGTTATACTATGCTTCACACTTATAGGCTACCACAGCATGCTAAAAGTACAATATTATTTAAAAAAAAAATGCACTATAAACTAAAAATAAAAGAAACTGAGACAGAAACAAATCCTAGAGAATCCTAGTAAATAACATTATGCAAGGTTACTCGCAAGATGCTTTTTAATTTTAAATTTAAAAGAAGACAGGGATTGAAAAAATATATCGATATCACATTCTTTAAAAATATTATTATAACTCTTTGTCAACCTATTAATAGGGGCTGAGACACCTAAATTTGTTCGTGTTACACTTACACTAGCTCTAAACGGCACATAGTTTTTGGGCCTTGCATATGGCCTGGGTACAGTATAGTCCAGCTTATTTAATAGTGTTGAGAGTCCACAAAACCATTGATAATTTTATGTAAGAAACAAATCAAGCATGTTTCTACGACTAGACAGAGTAAGGGCTTTGTATTTTTTAAGCTGTTGGGAATAAGAACTATATTGGTCGAGGGTGTGTTCTGTAAAACGTAAGTATCGGAAAAATTTTCTCTGAACTCGTTCCAATCTGTCAGAATGAACCTGATAGAATGGATTCCATACAACCGAGCAGTATTCAAGGATGCTTCGAGAGAGAGAATTGAAGAGAATCATCCTACTTTCTGCTCCTCTAAAATTTTTGGTTGTCCGCCTAATTAAACCTGAAATTTTAAACGCTCGTTTTATGATGTCATCAATTATTATGATAATAGCAGTTACCTTCTTCTTCTTCTTCTGTCGTGTCGATGGCTAGTTTTACCTGTAGTTTTACTAGTGACCTAACAGTTAAATCTGTATGAGTTATGTATTTTTTTCTCAAATTTGGTGTTGTAGACTGAAAGATATTCATCATCATCATCATCATCTCAGCCGAAACATGTCCACTGCTGGACAAAGGCCAAGGATCTCCACAATGATCGGTCCTGCGCTGCCCGCATGCAGCGGCTTCCCGCGACCCTCACCAGATCATTCCCAGAAAGATATTCCCATTTATAATATTAGTATAGATTTTTGTCCTACAATTTAGATTATGAGTAAATTAATATTGGTTCTGAAAAACATTGTGTAGCCGAGTATGTTTCTTTCTTTACTATACATTTTGCTAATTGGTAACTTATTTATTTACAGTGAGAACGGGGTACTATTATTTTACCATCATGTTCTGAAGAGACATAATAGAGGGCAGCATGCATCTTCACAGCCTCAAGCCAATAAAGCCAGCCAGCCAGCCTCAGGCAATTTTGTAAAATGTGGTAAATTTTTGAACAAAATTGCATTTATGGATAACAGGGCGTCCAACGGCTATGCCACATGGAGGGAAAGTATCTTAAATATTGTAGATAGAACATTTTACTGAAAGAAGACTTTATTTTATTTTTTAAAACTATTAATACTGCATTCATATATTTTTTAATAATTACATGGTTGAACCGGGAATCGAACCCGCTACACGAGAAAAAAAAAGCACCCTGTAGTTTTATCATACCAATCGAAAGGCTTTATCATAATTATTATTTGCTAAATAACATAGTACTTTATTTGTCATTTCTATTGTATTTATTGTAAGTATGGTGTATGTAATTTGAATATTAGTAAGTATTATATCAAATATGTACACAGCCTTGTTCCTGCAATTTTGTAATAGTTTTCTCACACTTTTACGGGTTGGCTAGAAGAGATCTCTACTTAGAGATAAGCTCGCCCTTGTAAACTACCAGTTAAATGTACTGCTTTGTTATATTTGTGTGTGTACAGTAAATAATCTAATAATATCAGAAATAAAAGGAAGACTATGAATTTTAACATTTGATGTGGCCGCCGAGATCGCCAGATCTAACCCCGTTAGATATTTTTTTGTGGGGTTATGTAAAAAAATTTTCCACCACAGCAAGATAAAAAAATCGACAGGGAGTGAAATAATCAAAAGGGTGCGCCTTTGTATTCAACAGCGTGGGGGTCATTTTGAGCATTTGATTAAATTGATAAATTTTGTATTAAAATGTTAAAATACAATAGTCTTCCTTTTATTTCTGACACTATGTTATTTAGCAAAAAATAACCCTTATGATGAAGCCTTTTGATCGGTATGATAAAACTACAGGATTATTTTTTTCTCGTATAGCGGGTTTGATTTCCGGTTCAACCATGTACTTAATAAAAAAATTATTAATGCAGTTTAAAAATAAAATAAAGTCTTCTTTCAGCAAAATGTTCTACTTACAATATTTAAGGTACTTTCCCTCCATGTGGCATAGCCGTGGGACGCCCTGTATATTATTATTTCAATTGTTTTATTTACATTGTAGTTTTACTAGTGACCTAACAGTTATGTATTTTTCTGTGGTAATATAATTTGAGGCCTGTCGTTTGAAAAAGTAATTACATACTTATTTGCTGAAAAAATAATTACTTATTTGAAAATTTTCTCGAATTCGGTGTTGTAGACTGAAAGATATTCCCATTTATAATATTAGTATAGATTTTTGTCCTACAATTTAAATTATGAGTAAATTAATATAGCCCGTCGGAAATAGACATAAAATCATTCTAAATTCGCAAAGCGTGATTTAGTTTTGCATTTTTGGTATGTTGTACGGGTGTGTTTGGGTAGTTTAAATAAAAAAATTCAACTTCGAAAACCTTGTGGAAAATTAGAAAATCGAGTAAAGGTACGAAATTTGCTGAGTTTTTATGGTATTCGCCCTGCATGGCCAAAACTATGCAATTTTGCGTACAATGTTGTCTACAAGTATAAACTATATTCAATAACCTACAATTTGAATCCTATTTTGGCTCTATTGACCCTATAGAAGCTGAGCTAGAGCACTTGAAATATGTATTTTTCTCGAAAATGGGTTTTAGAGGCAAAAAAAAGAGAAAAATTGGTCATCTTTGAAATGCTCTAGCTCAGCTCCTATAAGGTCAATGGAGCTAAAAAAGGATCCAAATTGCAGGTAATTGAATACAGTTTATACTTGTAGATAACATCGTTCGCAAAAAATGCATAGTTTTGACCATGCAGGGCGAATACTATAAAAAGACAGAAAATTTCGAAAATTTCCTAGATTTTCTCAATTTCCACAAGGTTTTCGAAGTTGAATTTTTTAATTTAAACTACCCTAACACACCCATACAACATACCAAAAATGCAAAACTAAATCACGCTTTGCGAATTTAATGTCTATTTCCGACGGGCTAATATTGGTTCTGAAAAACATTGTGTAGCCGTGTATTACTTATTTATTTCTAGTGAGAACGGAGTACTATTATTTCACCATCATGTTCTGAAGAGACACCAAAATGATAATAGAGGGCAGCATGCATCTTCACAGCCTCAAGCCAGCGAATTTTGTGAAATGTGGTACATTTTTGAACAAAATTGCATTTATGGATAAAACTAGGAGGGAAGAGAACTATGTAGCAGAAGCATGGAAGGATTAATTGATACGCATTAAGGTTATTCTTTCACATATACAATACAATACAATACAATATTCTTTATTGACAAAAGACACAGCATACAGAAAACAATACAGAACAAAACAGAAGAGTCAAAAGGCGGCCTTATTGCTAAAGTAGCAATTTCTACCAGGCAACCTTTAGGTACGGAAAATATGTATTATTATTTCAATTGTTTTATTAACATTGTAGTTTTACTAGTGACATAACAGTTAAATCTGTATGAGTTATGTATTTTTCTGTGGTACTTTAATTTGAGGCCTGTCGTTTGAAAAAGTAATTACATACTTATTTGCTGAAAAAGTAATTAATCATTTCTCAAAATTTTCTCCAATTCGGTGTTGTAGACTGAAAGATATTCCCATTTATAATATTAGTATAGATTTTTGTCCTACAATTTAGATTATGAGTAAATTAATACTGGTTCTGAAAAACATTGTGTAGCCGAGTATGTTTCTTTCTTTAATATACATTTTGCTTATTGGTAATTTATTTATTTACAGTGAGAACGGGGTACCATTATTTTACCATCATGTTCTGAAGAGACATAATAGAGGGCAGCATGCATCTTCACAGCCTCAAGCCAGCCAGTTTTGTAAAATGTGGAAAATTTTTGAACAAAATTGCATTTATGGATAAAACTATTAAGAGGGAAGAGAACTATGTAGCAGATGCATGGAAGGATTAATTGATACGCATTAAGGTTATTCTTCCACATTATAATATTATTTCAATTGTTTTATTAACATTGTAGTTTTACTAGTGACCTAACAGTTAAATCTGTATGAGTTATGTATTTTTCTGTGGTACTTTAATTTGAGGCCTGTCGTTTGAAAAAGTAATTACATACTTATTTGCTGAAAAAGTAATTAATCATTTCTCAAAATTTTCTCAAATTCGGTGTTGTAGACTGAAAGATATTCCCATTTATAATATTAGCATAGATTTTTGTCCTACAATTTAGATTATGAGTAAATTAATACTGGTTCTAAAAAACATTGTGTAGCCTAGTATGTTTCTTTCTTTAATATACATTTTGCTTATTGGTAATTTATTTATTTACAGTGAGAACGGGGTACCATTATTTTACCATCATGTTCTGAAGAGACATAATAGAGGGCAGCATGCATCTTCACAGCCTCAAGCCAGCCAGTTTTGTAAAATGTGGTAAATTTTTGAACAAAATTGCATTTTTGGATAAAACTATTAAGAGGGAAGAGAACTATGTAGCAGATGCATGGAAGGATTAATTGATACGCATTAAGGTTATTCTTCCACATTATAATATTATTTCAATTGTTTTATTAACATTGTAGTTTTACTAGTGACCTAACAGTTAAATCTGTATGAGTTATGTATTTTTCTGTGGTACTTTAATTTGAGGCCTGTCGTTTGAAAAAGTAATTACATACTTATTTGCTGAAAAAGTAATTAATCATTTCTCAAAATTTTCTCAAATTCGGTGTTGTAGACTGAAAGATATTCCCATTTATAATATTAGTATAGATTTTTGTCCTACAATTTAGATTATGAGTAAATTAATACTGGTTCTAAAAAACATTGTGTAGCCGAGTATGTTTCTTTCTTTAATATACATTTTGCTTATTGGTAATTTATTTATTTACAGTGAGAACGGGGTACCATTATTTTACCATCATGTTCTGAAGAGACATAATAGAGGGCAGCATGCATCTTCACAGCCTCAAGCCAGCCAGTTTTGTAAAATGTGGTAAATTTTTGAACAAAATTGCATTTTTGGATAAAACTATTAAGAGGGAAGAGAACTATGTAGCAGATGCATGGAAGGATTAATTGATACGCATTAAGGTTATTCTTCCACATTATAATATTATTTCAATTGTTTTATTAACATTGTAGTTTTACTAGTGACCTAACAGTTAAATCTGTATGAGTTATGTATTTTTCTGTGGTACTTTAATTTGAGGCCTGTCGTTTGAAAAAGTAATTACATACTTATTTGCTGAAAAAGTAATTAATCATTTCTCAAAATTTTCTCAAATTCGGTGTTGTAGACTGAAAGATATTCCCATTTATAATATTAGTATAGATTTTTGTCCTACAATTTAGATTATGAGTAAATTAATACTGGTTCTGAAAAACATTGTGTAGCCGAGTATGTTTCTTTCTTTAATATACATTTTGCTTATTGGTAATTTATTTATTTACAGTGAGAACGGGGTACCATTATTTTACCATCATGTTTTGAAGAGACATAATAGAGGGCAGCATGCATCTTCACAGCCTCAAGCCAGCCAGTTTTGTAAAATGTGGAAAATTTTTGAACAAAATTGCATTTTTGGATAAAACTATTAAGAGGGAAGAGAACTATGTAGCAGATGCATGGAAGGATTAATTGATACGCATTAAGGTTATTCTTTCACATTATAATATTATTTCAATTGTTTTATAAACATCATTAAATGATATAATAATATTATGATTCAGTGTTTATTTTGATTACCTGAAAAATCAATAAATAAAGTGGTAGTTGAGTAGTTTCACGTCCGTAAATCTATTGCTAATTTCAGTGTACATTTCTCTAGTCTAGGTTTTTAGATATAAAAATAATTTTATATTTTTGAGTTGGACCGTAGTGTGTACTGAAAATAATTAAAAATATAAAATGATTTTAATATCTAAAAACAGCTAGAAAAATGTTACACTGAAATTAGCAATTGATTTACGGACGTGAAACTATCCAGTAAAAGGAGGAAATAATACGAATATCCCGCCACTAGATATAATTTAGGGGGTGTTCGAGAGATGACACTAGGGTCCTTGTATTTTGCTGCCGCACTTTTATTTGTATGAAGTTGGTATTCTTCTTCCGCTAGGAAGTAATAGTGTTCCGTGCTCTCTTCTCACGTTTCCGCTCTAGCGGACGATTGTACTAGTTTTTGCTCTGTAATAAAATAATTAAAAATAAACTAAAATAGCCTTCTGAAATCTTGTTTTTCATTAACAAAATGGTGCCGAAACAAAATTGAGCAGAAGAGCTGGTCAAATTGTGAACTTCTGACGATCGAAGGCGAATAACGAACAAAGCGTCGCTTGCGCTGTTGGGAAAAAGACGCCGCCATTTTGCACGCGGTCGGACTCGTATTCCCAAACTTACAACGAGCGAACCACGCCACGCCGCCGCCGCCGGTGAACGAAGCACTGCTACTACCAATTTGTGTACTATACAGTAGCATCATGGGCGGTCGAAGAAAATCTAACAACGACGTCGACGACGCATCGGGTGACAAAGCTGCAAAAGAAAAATGCTTGAAACTACAGCTAGCCCAGTGTAAGTCAAAAATGACCAAGGCGGAGAAGTTCATCTGCGATCAGCAACAACGAGGACCTTTCGACAGAGACGCGGTGACGTTGCGTTTGCAACAGATGGAAGGAGTTTTAACAACAGTAAATAACCTCACACTGCAACAAAAGGTGTTATGTGACGACGACAGCGACGAAGAGTATGACGATGGCGGCCTGGAGGAGCGATGTTTATCCATCATGCTAGATCTCAGGAAACTGCTAACGACTTCGGGAAATAACGCTAACAGTAGTTCCATAAAGCTACCACAAATCGACATACCAGTGTTCGAAGGGAAGGACTACACCCAGTATCAAACGTTCATCGAGTTATACACGGCTGTCATTCACAACAACAACAGGCTGGAGCCTATCGAAAAATTATTTTACTTGCGAAAATATCTGAAGGGGGAGCCGCTACATCTTATTGAAGGTTTACCCTTGACAGGTGATTCATATGTGAAGGCTTTAGATTTATTAAAAAACAGGTACGACAACAAGTTTTTAGTGATAAGTAATCATGTGCAAGCATTGTTAGATCTTCCAACGATTGTGAAAGGTACTGCCAGCAATTTACGCGAGTTTGTAGGACATGCTCGCCAACATCTAGGCGCCTTGAACACTCTAGGACAACCCACACAGCATTGGGACTTGTTAGTTTTGCCTATTTTACTTCGGAAACTTGATCAGTTTTCTTGCAGAGCATATCACAGTGAGCGAAACCAAAATGAGCTGCCAAATGTGGAGGACTTCTTTACATATGTGGAAAGAAGAGCCAGCAGCTTCGAGGAGAGCCAGAAAAACGAAGGTAAGAGTACCAATTTTTCTAACAAAAGTAGGGTAACAAATCTAGCAAGCAAAGACATGCCTTCTTGTAGATTTTGTCAAAATACCTCTCACAAATTGTATCAATGTACAAAATTTGTAGATTTATCCACAAATGAAAGGCTCGAGTTTGTTTCAAAAAACAATTTGTGTAAAATCTGTCTCGGTTTTCACAACAAAAAATGCCATTTTCATTTCAAATGTTCGTCGTGTAATAGCAAAGATCATAATTCACTATTGCACCTTGACACAAAAGAACCAAAGGCTTCATTGCATAGCAACATCAGCAACAGTACAGTTCTACTGCCCACCATCAAAGCAAAAATTCTCAGCCAAGATGGAAAGTCATATACCATTGCTCGAGGATTAGTGGACAGCGGCAGTCAAGTTTCTTTTATTAAATCTGATCTTGCCAAACAATGCAATTTGAAATCTTTCAATAACAATTTAAATATTACAGCTCTGGGTCAACAAAATAAAACAACCACAAAAGCTGTCAAAGTAGATTTCATGTCGCTTCAAAGTAATTATAAATGCCAAGTGACTTGCTCCATAGTGGACGAAATAACATCAAACTTACCTCAGCACAAAATTGATATCAAAACAATCAACATACCGGATTCTGTATTACTAGCAGACAATGAATATAATGTACCGGGCGATATTTCATTTTTGTTATCAGCTGATGTATTTTTCAAAATTATGTTACCAAACAAAACAAAAATATCAAACTCTCTCTTTCTCATAGATACAGAGTTCGGTTCTATTGTGTCAGGGGAGATTGATGAAAAAACCACATCTTTCAATTCCAATAACAATCTAGTAACAATGCATGCAATTACCCAAAGTGTTGATAACCTTGATCACCTCCTAACAAAGTTTTGGGAAACTGAGAAAGTCCCTGAAACCAAACCGGAGGTTACATTAAAGCAGGATCCCTGTGAAGCCGATTTCAAAAAATCGGTACAATTAATAGAAGGCTATTTTCAGGTTTCACTCCCGCTTCAAAAATCATATGATCAACTTAACCTAGGTAACACATACCCAATTGCAGCCAAAACATTGAGCTCAACTGAAAAAAGACTGGACAAAGATGTGGTGTTGAAAGAAAAATATCATGAATTTATAAAAGAATATATTGAGCTAGGTCACGCAAAGGTCATACCTTTAAATTATTCAGAAATTTCAAAAAGATATTTTATGCAGCACTTACCTGTTGTGAGGTATGACAGAAAGACAAATAAAGTCAGGGTGGTGTTCAATGGCAACACCCGGGCCAGCTCACGAAATAACAGTTTAAATGAAGTTCTTATGAACGGTCCTAAGCTTCAAAAAGATTTATTTGATATCTTGCTTTTGTTCAGAGCTCACAAATTCGTTCTCTTAGCAGACATAAGACACATGTATAGGGCTATTTACTTAACCCCAGAACAAAGAATGCTACAAAATATAATATGGAAAGATGAAGATAATAATAAAGTTATTCTCGAATTACAGACAGTCACCTACGGGCTCAAAAGCTCGAGCTACTTGGCAACCAGATGCTTGGAGGAGCTGGCTCAGCGGTATGGCGCGGAGTACCCGCTGGCGGCGGAGGTGGTCCGGAACTGCATGTACGTAGATGACGCCCTCTTCGGAGGTCAGTCAATCAAAGAAACATTGGAGGTAAGAGATCAATTTACTGCCTTACTGATGCGTGCCAATTTCCATCTTCACAAATGGGCTTCGAATGACCCCCGCCTGCTTGCTGGTATACCAGCCAATAAGCAGCATTTTGATGAGCATGAGCTTTGCAAAGAAAATACCTGTATGAAAGCTCTTGGTTTGTCCTATGACGTCAAAGGCGATATGCTGAAGGTGGCTTGTCCTAGTAAAGATTTAACTTCGTGGAATAAACGTTCCGTTTTAAGCTTAATAGGATCATTCTTTGATCCCCTGGGGCTGGCAGGGCCTATAGTGGTCAGGGCTAAAGAATTTTTACAAAGACTGTGGAAAGAGAACCTAAAGTGGGACTCTCCTCTACCAACGCCTTTACTAAAACAATGGCAGCATTTTTATAACCAATTGTTAACAATGCCTGCAATTTCTGTTAACCGAAATGTCATATGTTCAAATGCACAGCGTGTAGAGCTGTTAGGTTACTGTGATGCTTCTCAAACAGATGGATGCTGCATGTATGTAAAAGTGGTAAATAAAAATAATGTTGCAACTAACCTGCTATGTGCTAAATCTAAAATTGCTCCTATTAAAGGAACCATGACTGTGCCAAAATTGGAACTAAATGCTGCCCTAATTCTAGCTAAATTGTATGAAAAAGTCAATAGCATTTACTATAAAATAAGGTTTGATGCTAAGTACTTATTTTCAGATTCACAAGTTGTTTTGTGTTGGTTAAAATCTAATAAAAACTTACCTGCTTATGTAAATAATAGAGTCAAAGTAATTGAGAATCTCACTAAAGATTGTGAATGGTATCACATTGATGGGGCTTCTAATCCAGCTGACTGCTTGTCTAGGGGCTGTGATCCCGCAGAACTGCCTAAAAATTCACTGTGGTGGAACGGTCCACCTCAGCATTCCTTACCTGATTTTACTCCTAAGTTTTCAGTTAGCTGCAATCATGTGTCATGCACAGATCACAACCTGAACAAGCAGGTGGTTGGCCTGGGCGTCGCATCAAATGTGCCTGAAATACCTGAAATTCTCACAAAATACTCCTCTTGGAACAAAATTGTAAGAATAGTCGCTTGGATTATAAGATTTACTCAAAATTGTAAAAATAAAAATAATAAACATTTAAATAATTTGACTGTATTAGAATTAAAAAACTCTGAGAACAAAATAATTACAATAATTCAAACTTCATATTTTTCTCACGAAATTAATTGTATTAAAAATAATTCACCTATAAAAACTCATTTAAAATCATTGGCACCGTTTCTTGACAGCAACAATGTTTTAAGAGTATCTGGTCGCTTAGTAAATGCTTCAATTCCTTACTCACAAAAATGTCCAATCATTTTGCCAAAGAAATGTCAAATCACGGATTTAATAATTTTAAATGAGCACTTAAACCTACTTCATGCTGGTCTTAAGTTAACTATGTCTAGCTTGTCACTTAAATACTGGATTATAAATTGTAATCGCGAAGTTAAAAAGATTATCAACAAATGTATCAAATGCTATCGTTTCAAAGCTGAGACAGCTTCACAACTGATGGGATCTTTGCCCTCTGATCGGGTAAACGAATCTAAGCCATTCAGCATAGTTGGTATTGACTACTGTGGCCCATTTCAGATTAAGCAATCTAGTCTTCGAAGTAGTATTGTATCTAAAGGCTATGTT
Organism: Teleiodes luculella; assembly: GCA_948473455.1. Lineage (NCBI taxonomy): Eukaryota > Metazoa > Arthropoda > Insecta > Lepidoptera > Gelechiidae > Teleiodes > Teleiodes luculella. Next base: position 2,241,074 of record OX419611.1, on the reverse strand, counting down.
GCTGTATTTGTGTGTTTTGCCACCAAAAGTGTCCACCTAGAGCTTGTTTCAGATATGACGTCACACTGCTTCATCGCGGCTTTGAAACGTTTCATTGGACGGCGCGGTATGCCAAATATTATTAATTGCGATAACGCAAAAACTTTTAAAGGTGCTGATAACATATTACAAGATCTTTATAAATTAAATAACTCTAAGCAGCATCAGTCAATGGTCATAGATTTTGCTTCTTCCCATGGTATTCAATTCAATTATATACCTAGTTATTCACCCACTTTCGGTGGCCTGTGGGAAGCCGCTGTAAAAAGCGCAAAATTTCACTTTAAAAGAATAATAGGTCCTAATTTGTTCACTTATGAAGAATTCAACACAATAATCATAAGTGTAGAAGGCATATTAAATTCAAGGCCTTTAACTCAGCTCACAAGAGACCCCTCAGACTTTTCATGCCTTACACCAGGCCATTTTTTAATAGGAAGGCCATTAACAGCTATACCTGAGCCTGACTGTACATCTGTGCCCACTAATAGGCTCCGATTCTGGCGGCGATGCACACAAATACAGCAAAACTTCTGGAACGTGTGGCACAAACAATATCTGTCGCAATTAAACAGCCGACCTAAATGGCAAAACATCCAGCTTGACCTAAAAGAAGGCAGCTTGGTGTTGTTAAAAGATGAGCGATCGGCTCCTCTTAACTGGCCTTTAGCTAGAGTAATAAAAATCTATAAGGGGTCCGATCAGAAGGTAAGGGTTGCTGATGTGAAAACACAATCAGGCATCTCACGTAGGGCTATTAATAAGTTGTGTGTTTTACCAATAGAAATATAAGTAAATAACTGTATATGATTAAAGTAAATAATGCTTAACATAGTTGTAACTTAAGGTTTTATGTAAACTTTATTATAATATAATAAAAAAGAGGTTCCTAAACTCAATCTATCTTAAAAATAGTATATTGTTTTTTTGCTTTTTTAAATGTAATTAAACTAAAGTTATGTTACTATTTTGCTCATTTTCAATAATTTAAGTGTATGTAATACTTTAACTATGTATGTAATTTAAATGACCTATATGATAGATAGATAGATAGATAGATAAAAGTTTATTGCATAATAATTGCACACACACAAAACAATATAACAAAGCTTAGAACTAATACAGTAGCAAATGAGAGTTACTACATAATTTTAAGATAAGAAAGAATAAATAAAGCGACCCGTGTGTGGTGTGCAATATGCAATGGGCCCAGGCTCAGTGGAAATTTACCCGAAAGGGCAACACTGATTTTCAGCCGTCACCCTTAAAAGGAGGAAACGCGGGAACAGTGGTGATTGTATAAAGATAAATATATAAATTAATATAGTTTGTATAATATATCGTGTTAAAATACTTATTATGCATAAAAAATATATAAAACTAAACAAAAATGATAATAGAAATAAAAATTATACTTAATAATAATAATAAAAAAAAAGAAAACCAGAATGATAGAAAAAAAAAAATTGTTGACAGTATGTTTTTTATGTTTGTAAAAAAAAATATTTTTTCTCATTTACCCACAAACTGAGTTCTCACGGCAGCTGTTACCGAAACTTTTCCGGAATACCAGTTTTTTGATCTTGGATCAAGTGCAGTTTTAAATGTTTTTTAAAAGTACTGAGTGTAGTGAGATTCCTTATTGGAGGCGGTAAGTCGTTCCAACATTTGGTAGCCTGGAAACGGAAGCTGCCACGGAATGCCATAGAACGGTGTAAATTCTGTATATATGGCTGGCGTGTAGACCTTGTACCAAATCGAGCATGTAAGGGTGAGACTTCAAGTTTCTCGAAGAGGTATTCAGGGATTTGATGTTTTATTACGCCAAAAACAAGACTTGCGAGGTGCAGCTTTCTACGAGATTCCATATTTAAAATACCCGCTCTGTTCAAATATGGAGAGATGTGGCTTCGAGGTGGAACAGAATAACAGAACCTACAGCAAGCGTTTTGAACCCTCTGAATCAGCTTCTGCGACCTAGCCAACAAGCGAGGACCAAAGACTATATCCCCGTAATTAAGTATATACATATTTGAATAACTTGTTGTTGCTCACTAGTATAGCTAAATTAATTTATGTAACTTCCTTTCAACAATATGTATTTGTATAACTAATGGTAAAATATTGTCACGAACTTGCCATAAAGTTCGAGAGATCGCTACTCAAATTCAATATAAGTACATCTATACAACTATAAAGGATGGGAAATTCCAATTGCATCAACAGAGGGATCACGGTGCAAACGAAGATGGACTTTCTGTCAACGCCGCAAGGCACAAAACCACCTAAGCAAGCCACTTGTTTACTCGAATTTGGTGACCTCGCGCGCCCATTGTTCTGTGACAAGTATTGTCTGAGAACAAAGGAAACGTTCTAGTAATTTCCCGATTACGTGATTACAATGGGATTACTCCAGAAATCAAGCATCGCGTAAACAACCCATTGTTCCGTGGGGGTATATAAACGCCCGAGACGACGGCCAACGCCAGTTCATTTCTGAGCTATCAAAGCGATCTCAATAAGCGATCTACAAGCGATCAGTGGAAGAAACCTGCGACTAGAGCGATACCTACGGACTACGAGCGACCCTGTGATTTGGCTACAACGTGATTGGAGTGATTAGTGAAGACATCTGCGAACTCAGCGTGACCAACGGATTACGAGCGACTCTACGATTTGGCTACAGTTGTGATTGGACCTGCGACCTGTTTATCGTCGAATAAATTCTCAAATTAAGTCATTCGGCTTTTCTTACAAATCCCGAACCCCACGTCCGTAACATTTGGTGTCAGAAGTGTGGGATTTGGAAATGCCAGTGACTCCGAGGGAGAATACTGACGGCGTCAGAACAAGGGCGCAGCTAGCTGCGGAAGCCACGACTACAGCCCGTGAAGACATGCCCACCGGACCAGGAACCCCGCCTGCTGGACCAGAAGCCTTGCCCACTGGACCAGAAGCCCAACCATCAGGACAACTAGCCCCGCCTACCGGTACCGCCCATCGAGCCACACCTCCGGTTACCAGCCGCGTCCAGGAATCCCGAGCATCTACGTTTGACCTCAACCGACTTATGCAAATGATGGAACAAATGCACCAGGAGCAAAAGGAAATGTGCCGGAGGCAAGAGGAAATGCGCGAGGACCTGAGTCTGAAACAAGAAAAAATGCATCTAAAACAGGAGGACATGTGCCGGAAGCAAGAGGAAATGCGCGAGGACCTGAGCCACAAACAGGAGGAAATGCTGCTTGCCATTTCGTCAGTTTCGGCCACTGTGAAAAAATTAGAAGAGAGCGTCGACCAAGTAGAAGAAAGAGTAGGGAATTTGGAAACCGACGTAGATGGCGTAAAAACTGACTTAGCCGGGCTTAAGAAGAAGGTGCTGAGTCTGCAAACAGCAGGATCCGCCGCATCGAGTGAACACGCCTGCACCAGCCACGCGCCAAGGATAAAAGTACCGTCGTACGACGGCACCACATCCTGGACCGCCTATCGGCAGCAATTCCAGACCGTTGCTGCTGCAAATGGATGGACAGAGGAGCAGAGCCTGACAGCTCTCACCGTTGCTCTTCGAGGTTCAGCCCTTTCTGTTCTGGAGGCGCTACCAGGCTCGGGTAGCACATTCAAAGAACTTATGGAGGCACTCGAAGCACGTTATGGAGAGCGTCATTTGGAACACGTCTTCCGCGCCCAACTACGTGACCGGATTCAACGCCCAGAAGAAGGACTTCAGCAGTGGGCTTTGGAAATAGAAAAGCTCGTGCGCAAGGCCTACCCGTCTGCTGATGCGAAGATGGTGGACTCCAACACCCTCCAGGCATTCGTCGATGGAATTCGTGACATGGAGATTAGGGCTGCAGTGGGACTTCGCCATCATGTCTCCCTGAAGGAAGCCCTAGCGCACGCGTTGGAAATTGAAGCCCTGCGCCGTGACGTACGCCCAACTCACAAAGTGCGGGAAGTAATAGAGGAAGTACAGGAGATAAAGACGTCGTTCCCGCCCAAGAAGAAAACAACCAGGCCCATGTGTTATAAATGTGGAGAAAGGGGCCATCTGCAGTTCACCTGTCCGAAGAAGGAGACTCAGACAGCGAAGCTTGCCGAGAAAATAAGTAAGCTGGAAGAACGCCTTGATGAAGTGACCAAAAATCAGGAGACCCTATCTCCTGCTGGGAATCAGGGAAACGAGTAACAGCCAGAACTAAGGGGCGGGTACTGGCTGGAGCGGAAGGAGCCCCAACAACGATCGTCTCCCAGGTGTGCAACGGAAACAGTTTAATGATACATGGCTCAGTGAACAGAACAAACTGCAAGATGACATTGGATACAGGAGCTTCCAGGACAATAATCAAGCCAAAATTAGTAGAATCCGCAATCAGGCGCAGAAACAACATCAACTGCCGACTTCTTTCCGCTTCCGGCCAGCAGATACCCGTCCTAGGAGAAATTTCGGTCACAATTCAAGTAGGTGAAACATCCTACTCTCACAACGCTATCGTGGCCGATATCATGGATGACTGCATACTGGGGCTAGACTTCATGAAAAGATACGACTGCAGAATCGACGTCACCAACGGAATTTTGAAATGTGGCAATGAAGAGATTTTTATCCTGGGAGGACCCGTGGGAAAAGTGACATGCTTGAAGAAGATCTGCATACCAGGACGCACGCAAGCAGAAGTACCAGTGAAGCTACCACGTGCTAAGAAGAATAGATGCGTGCTGATAGAGGATACCCGAGAAAAAACGACTCAGAAGATTTTGGCGGCCAGGACACTTGTCAAAGGGAACACCACTGCGGTAGTAAGAGTTGTCAATTTAGAAGATCACGAGATACAATTAAAGGAGGGTGACGTCGTTGGAAAATGCGAAGAAGCTATCTGGGTGAGGAAGTGCCAATCATCTCTGAGTACGACGAAAACTAAGGATAATTCTATCATCGCAGAACTCCTCGAAGGAAGTAAACAAAACCTGAGCTATTCTCAAAGCATGAAAGCCAAACACCTGCTTCAGCGGTTTGCGGACGTGTTTCCGTCTCAAGAAGGAGATTTGGGGAGAACATCTTTAGTGCAACACAAGATAGACACCGGGAACGAAGGACCTATTCGACAGCGAGCAAGGCGAATACCGATAGCAAAGGAGCAAGAAGTTCAAGACATGTTGGAAGACATGAAGAAAAATAAGATTATCGAACCATCTGCGAGTCCATGGTGCTCTCCGGTCGTCCTGGTTAAGAAGAAAGATGGCAGTACAAGGTTCTGCGTGGACTATCGGCGACTCAACGATGTGACTAAGAAGGACAGTTATCCACTACCGCGCATTGACGACACCCTGGATACCCTGAGTGGCAAGACATGGTTCTCGACCTTAGATTTGAAGTCTGGGTACTGGCAAGTGGAGATACATCCGAAGGACAAAGAGAAGACGGCATTCTCTACAGGGAAAGGTTTATGGCAGTTTAACGTGATGCCATTTGGATTGTGCAACGCGCCAGCCACTTTCGAGCGACTCATGGAGTGTGTACTGGCAGGATTAGTGGGAGAAGCCTGCCTAGTATATTTGGACGACGTCATCATTATGGGTCGAGACTTCGAGGATCATCTGCTTAACCTGGAGAAAGTCCTGAGGAAGATTCGAGGAGCCAACCTGAAGCTAAATCCGAAGAAATGCACTTTATTTAGAAAGAAAGTGAACTACCTCGGCCACGTGATCACCAGTGAAGGGATACAGACTGATCCAGCTAAAATAGAAGCCGTACAGAATTGGCCAACTCCTAAAGATAAAACAGAAGTACGTGCATTCTTGGGTCTATGCTCATACTACAGGCGCTTCGTTAAAGGATTCTCCGAGATAGCCAAGCCGTTACACCGCCTGACTGAAGACAAGCGAGCATTCTGCTGGGACGAGGCCTGCGAGGATTCCTTCCAAAGATTGAGAAAATGCCTATGTGAGACACCAATCTTGGGATACCCACAAGCGAATGGGCAGTTTATCGTCGATACGGATGCAAGCAACACAGCGATTGGTGGAGTACTGTCTCAAAAGCAAGGGGACAAGGAAGTTGTGATTGCCTACTTCAGCAAGTCGCTATCGAAGCCTGAAAGGAACTACTGTGTGACGAGAAGAGAGCTCTTGGCTGTAGTTAAAACTCTTCATCACTTCAGCAAATACATCATCGGCAGGAAGTTCACGCTTCGTACCGACCACGCCGCTTTAAAGTGGCTGCTTCAGTTTAAAAATCCCGAAGGTCAAGTTGCAAGATGGATCGAACAGCTTCAAGAATATGACTTCATCACTGAACATCGCAGCGGGAAGACTCATGGAAATGCTGATGCCCTCTCAAGGAGACCATGTCCAGAGGAATGCAAGCACTGCGTCAAGCAAGAATCTAAGGAAGAAATTGTGCAACTTACTAGGACTAGCCCTCCGAGATCCTGGGAAGACGAGTCAATGAGAGAAGCCCAAGAAGACGACGAAGATATACGACTTATCGTCGCATGGAAGCAACGTGGCGAGGAAAAGCCAAAATGGTATGAAGTTGCGCCTACGAGTACCATCACCAAAGCATATTGGGCACAGTGGGACAGTTTTGTCCTGCAGAACGGGATACTTTACCGAAAATGGGAAAAACCCAACGGTAGAGAGTTTCATCTGCAGCTGGTCGTGCCAAAAGAACGGATCAAGGATGTTCTTCGTGAAGTACACGATGGCATATCAGGTGGTCACCTGGGTGTCAAAAGAACTTTGACGAAGTTACGGGAAAGATTTTACTGGCTAAACTGTCGAGCGGATGTGCAGGATTGGTGCCGAAAATGTACCACTTGTGCTGCAGTAAAAGGTCCATCAACCAGGAGCCGAGGACACCTTCAACTTTACAACGTTGGTGCACCATGGGAGCGAATAGCAGTAGATGTTGCCGGACCATTCCCCGTGACGGAGTCGGGAAACAAATACTTTATGGTGGTTATGGATTACTTTACCAAATGGCCAGAAGTATTTGCTATACCCAACCAAGAAGCTACGACCGTGGCCTCCAAATTAGTGGAAGAAGTCATATGCCGATATGGTGTACCACTAGAAATCCATTCGGACCAGGGCCGGAACTTCGAGTCGAACGTGTTCCAAGAAGTATGCAAAATACTGGGCATGCACAAGACGAGGACTACCCCGTATCACCCACAGTCCGACGGCATGGTGGAGAGGTTTAACCAAACACTGGAGAGACATTTGGCGAAATTAGTAGACAACCACCAGAGAGACTGGGACAAATACATCCCACTTTTCCTTCTCGCCTATAGAACCTCGGAACATGAGAGCACGAAGGCCACCCCGGCATATGTGAACTTCGGACGTGAGCTAAGATTACCGGTTGATCTTCTAACAGGAGGAACACCAGAGGACCCCATCACCTTACAGGATTATGTGTCTGAATTGCGAGACAAAATGAGGGAGATTTATGCGATGGTACGAGAAAACGGTCTACAATCGAGCGAAAACATGAAGACTAGATATGACCGACGAGCAAATACCAGTGGATTTGAGGAAGGAACACTAGTCTGGCTCCATAACCCAACACGCCGAAAAAGAAAGTCACCCAAACTACAGACGAGATGGGAAGGACCATTCAAGGTAGTTACGCGAATCAATGACGTAACGTATCGGATACAGCGGCATCCGAGAGGAGCACTAAAAGTGGTCCACGTCGACCGCTTGGCGCGTTACCATGGCAGTAATGAAGAAGCTCGGGACGAGCATCTCTAAGAGGAGGGCAGTGTCACGAACTTGCCATAAAGTTCGAGAGATCGCTACTCAAATTCAATATAAGTACATCTATACAACTATAAAGGATGGGAAATTCCAATTGCATCAACAGAGGGATCACGGTGCAAACGAAGATGGACTTTCTGTCAACGCCGCAAGGCACAAAACCACCTAAGCAAGCCACTTGTTTACTCGAATTTGGTGACCTCGCGCGCCCATTGTTCTGTGACAAGTATTGTCTGAGAACAAAGGAAACGTTCTAGTAATTTCCCGATTACGTGATTACAATGGGATTACTCCAGAAATCAAGCATCGCGTAAACAACCCATTGTTCCGTGGGGGTATATAAACGCCCGAGACGACGGCCAACGCCAGTTCATTTCTGAGCTATCAAAGCGATCTCAATAAGCGATCTACAAGCGATCAGTGGAAGAAACCTGCGACTAGAGCGATACCTACGGACTACGAGCGACCCTGTGATTTGGCTACAACGTGATTGGAGTGATTAGTGAAGACATCTGCGAACTCAGCGTGACCAACGGATTACGAGCGACTCTACGATTTGGCTACAGTTGTGATTGGACCTGCGACCTGTTTATCGTCGAATAAATTCTCAAATTAAGTCATTCGGCTTTTCTTACAAATCCCGAACCCCACGTCCGTAACAATATTAAAATGCTTGTTATGTTTTATCATCATAATTTTATTATCTCTATGTTGGTTTACATAACTTTGTTAAAATAAATAATGTAGTAAAGATCTCATTAATGTTTCACAATGTTAAATTTTATTATAAATTCATAATGTTCTAGTTTCAATGCTATTTCATAAAACTAATGTTTTTGCAAAATTTTAATTAAGTTTTCCTTTTATTATTGTTAATTAATTACTGCTTAACACCCGCCCCCGGGAATATGTATGCCACATAATGGCAACACTACAATAATAGAGAAAGAAATAGTTTCTTTCTCGCTCTCTTCTCACGTTTCCGCTCTAGCGGACGATTGTACTAGTTTTTGCTCTGTAATAAAATAATTAAAAATAAACTAAAATAGCCTTCTGAAATCTTGTTTTTCATTAACATGTATAATAGGTTAAATAAGAAATTTGAAATTTACTCTTTAAAACTGCGTGATTGCAAGAAGTGTTTGGAAGAGGGTATGCAACATTTAACATACTTGGAAACAGAGACATTATTACAACCTTAAAATACCTTGTTCTCAATGGTGTATCTATTTGTTTTATAATTATATTAGCATTCATATTTATCATTAATTATTTAAGTATATATTTTACAAAATGTTGAGTATTTATCACATAGGCGCATACATAACAACCAGAGTAGGGCGGTTTATATATGCGCCCGCTCGTGCGTTGCACAGCACTACATGCAGACACATGACCTGTTGAGATTATACACATAGCACATACCTACTTAAATAACAATTTATCTCGCTTTGTAAAACCACTGTATGTTATGGAAGAGCGGCGCCACCTGACACAGGTATTGTTATACTTACTAGGTGGTGCCAACCTCTGTTTATGTTTGTGAATCTTTTTAGAGAAATAAACTGTTTTTATTTATTTTATTTATTTATTTATCTTGATTGAGAGCCCAAGTTATTTAATCACCACAGTTTCAATTTATGTTTAAGAAATTCGTGACCCTCTGCTTCTTGTTTTTACTAATTTTTATTACATTCCCTGTAAATCTCAAATCGTTTTGTACACTTTTAAAAAATGAGCCCTCAATCCAGATGCACACCACTTCGGCCGCATTTTGCAGATCGCCACTCCATCTAGCCGGGGGGCGTCCTACACTTCGTTTACCCAGACGTGGTCTCCACCGCAGAACCCGCTTACTCCAGCGATTATCGGTTCTGCGACAAATGTGATCAGCCCACTGCCACTTCAGCTTGCTTATTCGAGTGGCTATGTCGGTTACATTGGTTCTCCGACGGATTTCCTCGTTTCTGATTTTATCCATCAGAGAGACTTCTAGCATAGAGTAAAAATTTGGTACACGTTTTTTTACAATTACCGTAGCTGAGTAGCAACAATCCAAGTAGACAGCTGCGACCAGGCACAGGAACCAAACCCGGGACTGCGGAGACATGGCGCTGTGGATGCTCCAACTGATCTGTCAAGGAAGTATTTGCATTTTAAAATCACTACAAATCGCTTTCTCTGTCCCTATATCCCTATGTATGCTTAAATCTTTAAAACTACGCAACGGATTTTAATGCGGTTTTTTTTAATAAATAGAGTGATTCAAGAGAAAGGTTTACAATGTATAATACATGCATAATATACTTAAGCATAATCCACAATAACCATTTTCCCGTGCGGAGCCGGGGCGGGTCGCTAGTCTTAAATAAAATTGATAAAATAATCATATAAGTCCCTGTTTACCGATCTTCAGTAGAACACGCGTGTATTATTCGCCTAATAAACAGACCTCCCGTTTTGCTCTCTTTGATCTCATTGTATTTGATTTAATCATCTTTAGCTTAAAGGGAATTAATTTAATTCATCAATAATAGAATATTTATTGCTCATCAGAGGCGTGGGTACAAGCAGAATTACGCACGAATGAATGAATGAAATGAATAAAATAGCGTCGGTGGCCAAGTGGCTAGGGCTGTTGACTTCCATTCGGAAGTTCGCGGGTTCAAACCTCGGCACGTACCTACCAATGTGTTTTCGATTTTCGAATTCATATGTACGTTTATTCTACGCTCTTACGGTGAAGGAAAACATTGTGAGGAAACCTGCACACACCTGCGAAGTAATTCAAAGGTTGTGTGTGACCAACCCGCACTGGGCCAGCGTGGTCGACTGAGGCCTGTTCACACTGATAAGGGGTAGGCTCGAGCCCCTCGGTGGGGACATAAAATGAGCTGTTAACAGAATGAATGAATATTCTTTATTGCACTAATAATGCCAAAATCATAAATAAACATAAATATAGTATTAATTCCGACAAAAATCTATATAAGGCTGAAGCCAAAGGAGCGAAATTTTGTGAACGGGAGTAACAGATTTTCGGTCGCGCAATTTCGGCTGCATTCGGTTTCATACAAAACCCCATTTTCATTCACACGACTACTCAAAATAAAGTTACGTATTTTTAACCCCCCACGAAAACGAGGGGTATAAGTTTGACGTGTGTGTCGGTCTGTCTACGGCTCCTAAACGGATGCGCCGATTTTGATCTAGTTTTTTTTTGTTTGCAAGGTGTTACAATCGAGTGTAGCTATGATCCAAGAAAATATCTTCAGCCATTTGAAGATTATCAGCTCTTTTCTAGTTGTTGAAAGGATCAAATTACGGTTTTGTGACAGGTTGTTTATTAATTTTTTAATTGAATGTTGTTGTCAAAAAGGCTTGTTTCTTTTGATTTTTAATTTGTAAATTAAATCCATAACATGTAAATTGAGTTAGGTATTGTTGAAAACTTTTTATAATTTTTATTTTCTCTATGATTTTTATACTTACTCTTCATGTCATTATTGATTTTCGTTGGCTTCTTGTGAATAAATTCTTGATTGCTCTTATTTTGCGTGATTCCTTAACCAGATTTAGATTCCAGTCCGCTAAAGTAAAGTTCGAATCCTTTTTATTTTTTCATGGCTAAAGGTTTTGTTGAATCATTTAACGTCAAGAATAAATGCCGAAAACAGCGCAAATTAATTAAGAGAAGAAATTCAGTTGTACCAATCGAAACAATTAACTATTTGACAATGTTAGCTAATTGTTGCGTTATTTGTTAAGAGAGTTAGCGAAAAAGTTAGTAATCGTTAACTCCCGGTTCTGTAGTTCAAGTTTATTAGGAGAGCGTCGGTGGCGCAGTTGTGACCTTGGTGCTTTTCACTGGGCTGTGCCTAGTTTGATCCCGTCCCGTACAATTGTGCTTTAGATTTTCAAATTCGACTCTTCAGCAGTTTTTTACTTTTACCAACAGATGAGGTTCGTTAGCGTATATTTACTATCACTACATAGTATAAAACATTTAACCAAATGCTTACTATGTTCGTATTTGCTGAATTTAATTTAATAAAATTAGTTACCCCAAGTCGATTTCTCTGTCCCTATGTCCCTATGTATGCTTAAATCTTTAAAACTACGCAACGGATTTTGATGCGGTTTTTTTAACAGGTAGAGTGATTCAAGAGGAAGGTTTATATGCATAATATACTTAAGGGTAACCCACAATAACCATTTTCTCGTGCGGAGACGGGCCGAGTTGCTAGTAGAGTATAAATAGAAAAAATTCTGGGAGGGATACGCCTAATCGAGTGTGAACCGTAAGCACGGATATGAACAGTACGAATATCTTCAGCGCGTTCGTTTAGCATTAAATGGTTATCGGAGCTGTTCCTATTTTTCCCGGTGAAAATAAGTACATAATTTAATAGGAGAACATTTTGAAATATGCAGTGATAAGTTGCAAACATGACTCGAGGAACAAATAAAAAAAGAAAAATGTTATTGATTTCACCGCCCCAAAGAGATTTGAAGAGCCGCTTCGCTTGGACGCGCTCTCCATTGGTTCTGTACTCCATGGTTTTTGGATTATTTTGCAAATGACGGAATAATATAGGGTAAAGTCTTCCGCTCCCCCGCAAGTCCGAAAGCGGCTCCCATCTCTCTGCACCGCCCATACAAAATCTGCCAAAATTTGCTTACGCTTGACATAAAGGCAGCGGAGCGATGCGCGTGCTCTAAAGTGTCACACGTTGAGGAGACCCAAAGACCACATACCCAAACAGGCCTTGCGATGGCACCTACCGGGAAGAAGGAAGTAGACATGCGCACAGTACGTTTTAAACCATATCACATTACTTATTACTTTCGAAAAGATGATATCACCCCTACCATTTCACATCACCCTCAACATTACCCGGAACGTTGAATGTTTACTCCCCTCTATCATCCGTGATATGGCCCGGATAGCCCAGGAGGTGCGGGTTCAAGTCCCTGCCCAAGCTCAATGATTTTTACCCGATTGCAAAGGAAGGGTTATGTTTTTCACGCGTATCTGTGTATGTATGTATGTGGGATTCTTTATACCCTCGAATCATCCAAACGGCTGGACGGATTTTAAAGAATGAGGTGTCTATCGATTCGTCTGAACCGTGCGATGGTTATAGGCTAGGTTTTGTTTTAACAAAACCAAAATGGCGGCCAAAAAACACAAAATGGCGGTAGAGACGAAAACAAATTTTTGCGTACCATATTAAGTGGCACATCATTAGATAGGTCCTTTAAAATGAAGATGATGTTTCTTGAACCAAATTTCATAAAACTAAAAAGTCTTTAATAAAAAAGTAAATTAAAAAATCTAAAAACCCGACTGCTTGGAAAGCGAACTAAAAAGATGAAAACAAGATGATAGTAGCATGTATAATTGAAATCCTCTTTTTCTATAAATTAAAATAGTCATTATTGCAGTCGGAGGCATATTATTCATATATTACTTGCTGAGACGGCTGGTGCCTCACAGACCCGGTGGTGCACTGCATAAATATGTTTATGCGTATTTTAGGGAATAATTACGAAATAAAAGTTGACTCCTGTTTCCGTCCAAATAGCTTCTCCACCAAAAATAAAGCAAAAAAAACAAACCAATTCACATTCACATAACCACTTCTTTTTATCATACATTTCACTTTTGAAAGTTCCAATGAACGATTTATTTTTAGTTTTACACTCTTGTTTTAGATTGAGAAAAACCAAGGCGGTCCCGCTGATTTAATATCCAGTTTATTTTGATAAGTCCTATTGTTTTTAATAAAGTCAATATATTACTTTAAACACTCATTTTTTGCACATAATTCGTACCAATTTTTCGTAAACAAGACTAAGTAATGAATAACGCTTTACCAAAACAAATTAATGCACACGCGCGAGATTACTGGCAAACAGTGACAAGTGTACGGTCAAGTCAAGCAAGGGGGGTCAAGGCCTTGGGTCATACGAGCGCGAACTTCCGTATTCTCTCGGTAATTTTCGGAAGCGGTCGCGCGTGCGGCGCACGAACTATCCAAAAATTCCAATACATTTTGTACCAAGCATCTTCCGTCTCACGCGCCGGGCAGTTTGCATCGCGTTTCATACAAGTTGTAGGAGCTGTCTGCGTGCGCTTTACCGAGCGCACGGAGACATTTTTGTTTAAGCAATAATGAGATCTAATTTCTTTACAGTAGCAACTAGAACTACTTGACTCGCATATGATCGTAAAACAGATGTTACGTACGATAACAATGTGATGTTTTATGATTTTTTTGTAGAATGCCGGTATGAATGGATACCTAATTGTTGTGAAAGTTTATAGTAATCTAGGTATTTTAAATAATTTTGAAAATGGTGGTGCAGCGCACGAGCGCACTTAAGGTACAACCGCCACTGGTAGTGAGGCGTTGTCCTAATAGAACGCGACTACGCGACCATCGCAAGTTCGCGCGAACGCGCGACTGTCAAATGTATGAAGAAATCGTTCAATCGCGCGATCGTCTATTAGGACACATATTCGACTTCAATATGTTTGATCGCGCGTTCGTACGAGTAAAGTTCGCGCGAATCGCGTAGTCGCGTTCTATTAGGACAACGCCTAAGGCTACTGCTACATATTTTATGCCTCCGACTGCAATAATGACTATTTTAATTTATAGAAAAAGAGGATTTCAATTATACATGCTACTATCATCTTGTTTTCATCTTTTTAGTTCGCTTTCCAAGCAGTCGGGTTTTTAGATTTTTTAATTTACTTTTTTTATTTTTCGCTTCGATTTATAGATAATACTAGCGACCCGCCCTGGCTCCGCACGGGAAAATGGTTATTGTGGGTTACCCTTAAGTATATTATGCATGTATTATACATATAAACCTACCTCTTGAATCACTCTGTCTATTAAAAAAACCGCATCAAAATCCGTTGCGTAGTTTTTAAGATTTAAGCATACATAGGGATATATAGGGACATAGGGATTTATTAGGGACATAGGGACATAGGGACAAAGAAAGCGACCTTGTTTTATACTATGTAGTGAAGATGACCTTTCCAACTTTCTATACCAGATTTCCTCCTATATGAGCTTCTGGACCGTCAGCCTCCTTAGTTCCGTGTTCCGTTTTTCTACTTTGACTTCCTCTAATTGTATATTTCGTTTGCACTACTTTGTTATATTAATAAAATTGTATAAAATTTTAAAACATGCAACGTCTGTGGAGTTTTTTCCGGCGAGTTCTTCTCCACAGAAGACAGCCAAATTGTGAACTCGCCTCGACGTCGAAAAGTGATTTGTAAGATCTTACCTTACTTCGAATAAAAAAAAAACTTTGGCATTGACTTTGACTTTTGAATGGTCGCGGCCATAAAGTTTTCAAGATTTGTCGCAAGCACTTGTTGACATACATCAGGGGGCCTACTATGTAAGTAGCGACAGGCTCGAGAAGCTGTCAAGCGCGACATAGTGGCATTCATTAGAGCCATAACAATTCTGTCAATATGTCGCGTTTGACAGCTTCTCTAGCCTGTCGCTACTTACATAGTAGGCCTACAGATCATCAGTGACCAAACCTATGTAACTATTCCAAGCAGCCACACCTTGTCTGATCTTTTGTTTTACGACACTAATATGAAATGACTACGTGTTTTATTATCATTATATTACTATTACACAACAATAAACATTTTACGATCTACTTCACGATTACTGAATTGCAACTACATCACAGAAACATAATATACTTAATAGTACTAACCTACTACGTGCGGTTTGTTTAATATTAATCCGGACAAAAGACCATTGACGCCTGCATACAATGCGCACATTTTTTTAAACGAAACGATACAACTATAGGAAATTGTCGCAAAATACGTAATTTGGCATACCGTAGTAGAAGGCGGGGTGAGCGTGTTACCTTGCCAGACATTTTGACGTTACATTATCTATTACTAATATTATAAAGAGGAAAGGTTTGTTTGTTTATTTGTTTGCATCGAATGGGCTCCGTAGCTAGGTACTGAACCGATATTACCGCGCTATAAGGCGCGGCCTTAAACCATCCCCAAGATCTATCTTATATCTGTATCAAGTTTCATGAAAAATTTCCGCCCTGCCTACCATTTTCCCGTGGGAATAAGGTATTTCCCGGCGGTAAGAGGTAGTCTATATCCTACTCCGCGGTATATTCTATCTAAGTTTCAATCTTCATCATTTTTTTCCATCTGTACTACAACAACAACAACAACAAATATACCGCTATACTACTATTATACTACTATTTTGCCAGTGGGAAAAAAGTATTTTCCAGCAAGAAAGAAGTATTTTCCCGCGGTAAAGGTAGCCTTTGTACTTCCCCAGGTTCTATTCTATATCTGTACCAAGTTTCATTAAAACTTTCCACCCAAGATGCCATTTTTCCCGTGGGAATGAGGAGTTTCCCCACGGTAAAAAGTACCTTATATCCATCTCCAAGGTCCATTCTATCATACCCGAAGGTCAGATAGATACCAAGTTTCATCAAATTTCTGCCCCACGGCTGCAGCCGTGCTTATAGTCTTTCCCGCGGGAATGAGGTACTTTCCCGCGGTAAAAAGTAGCCTATGCCCGTCCACAAGGTCTATTTTATCTCCGTACCAAGTTTCATCAAAATCGGTTCTGTGGTTTTGGGGTGAAAGCGTAACAGACAGACAGACAGAGTTACTTTCGCATTTATAATATTAAAATTAGGGATAGGGATTGAATGGAACCTGCACACACCTGCAAAGGTTGTGTGTTCGTATCGCACTGGGCCAAAGGCCTTCCTGATTTCAGGCTAGGCTCGAACCCTTCGGTAGGGACATATATGAGGTGTTAACGAAGGGTTGGAGAGTGGTAAGACCCTGTATTTTCAGACTGCAACACTAAAGCGAACACAGGAACTGCATAACCGCAGTGGAAACGATATAGCGTCCCACTGTGCGCCGCAGGACGCTTGGAGTTGAAGATCGGAATAAAAGTAATGATAAGAAATATCACGACGAGTTTTCCAAATGAATTGTAAAGATTGTTTAGCGATACGTTTGAGTAAGAACTGTTAAAAATTTTTTTTATTAAAGTAATTAAGACTCAAGTGTTAGTAGGTACAAATTACTTACAGACTATGTTAGAACAAGAAAGAAAAATAAATGACAAAACTCAAAGTCAAGCTACGTATGACCCACATACTGACAATCATGCAATAAAGAAGTAACTATCATACTAACTATAACTATCATACCAATATTATAAAGGCGATAATTGTGAATGTGTATGTTCTTTGTCAAGCAGTGGACGTCTTTCGGCTGAAATGATGATGATGATGATGTTCTTTACTTCTTCACGTCTAAAGGCTGGAGCGATTTTAGTAAAATTTGGTATGGAGTCAGCTGACACCCTGGATTAACAGATAGGCGACTTTTTACCGCGGGAAAATACCTCATTTCTGCGGAATAACTTGTTGACGCCTACATAAAACCTCTATTCCCTTATAAATTATCCGCAGGTACGGTGAAGGCCCGTTAAGCTGAACACTTTGGACTTGGCACCATTTTTATGTCCGTTGACGTTTACTTGCTCTTAGCAGTACGTACCTAAGTGTATTATTTTTCAATTATACCAACCACAAGTAACATTATAAAAGGATTTCATTCGTACACGTTTACCTTCGTAGAATTTTATAGAAAGAATTGCTGTCTCAAGACATTGTTCTATTTAAGAAACGTAATTAAGGTTCTCTGCTATATTATTGTTGGATAAGAAAGCAGTATTTTAGAGTACCGCGATTAAAATCGAAAGGTTTGTATTCTAGTAAGGTTTACAAATCACTTTTCGATGTCAAATTTTAATGAAGTTAGTAAGTAAGGCCTTTATTTTTTAATTGACTCGAAAAAGTACGATCAATCAAGCTTCACCGGACTTGCGGGGGAGCGGAAGACTCTCTAAAAAAAGTCATATGCCAACGCGTCTAGGGGCGGCTCGAGGGAGCCTCGGACCACGGCCTAGCGCGTTGGTACTGAACAACATCGTGAAGGAGACGACGACGCCTGAGGGGCTCCGTCTCTGATTATCAATTTTTATATTAGTTATAGCCGCGCCCCCGCCGGCGGGTATGGGCGTTGTTACCTGAAGGGTATTCGCCCAGAAGGGCATTCTGTTAGGTGTATTGTAAATTCTTTGGCTGCTTTAACTGCATCAGTGATTTCGTCGTCAGGTTCGGAAAGGATATGTTTGGGATGGCGGGGGAACCGCGTAGTGGGGAATTAAGGCCTTTGTCCAGCAGTGCACGTCTTTCGGCTGAAATGATAGTAAGTTTGCTATGCCCAAGTAACCTATCTAGGTATCTCCTTCTATCTATTCTATTACTAAAATAAAACTGAAGAATAGGCGTGTCTGTAGGTACATTGAATTGATTAAAAAAAAACTGATAGTCAAACGTGTTGTAATTGTAAATATAAAAATTTAAAGATAAGGAATATGTAACATTTTCATCTGTATTTTGTTAATAATGTTGTAAGTAATGTGTACTCATCTTATTTCACGGTTCATTATTACAACGGAGTCAATTCTGCCGTGGCCGCTAAAATCTCTAAATTTAAGTTGTTGGTCTTTTTCATTCATATGTCAATCGAAAAGGATGGGAGATGAATGAATCTAACTTGTACTGAATGATATTTAAAATAAGATCGCAGCTGTCAAATTCAGCTCAGATGTTTTCGAATGGCTGCTAAAGATCGTTTCAAAGAATAGTACCTATTATGGCGTTATGTTGGCAGCAATGTTTTTAAGCGTGTTTTCTATGGGGCTCCTTTTGTTTTCCTGGGGCGAGACAGGGGAGCCAACATAACTAGGGACTACTATTTGGTATTCTGTGACATAACGCCATAGGTACTATTCGTTGAAACAATCTTTAAAGTGCGAACTACGCGATATGGTTTTTAAATTTAATTTAAAGATACATAGAATCGGGCCTAATGTTAGCGTTAAGAAAACATTACTTTCTTTTGTATCTTAGTAATTCATTTTGAAATAAAATTGTGCTAACACTACTTGTTTTTCTTTTTATTTCATTTTTAAAGTTCTTGGTGTTGTTTAAACTTTCCTTCATAATATTTTGGATACAACTTCGCAAGTTTTTTAGTAAGCGAACTTTTTAAGCGTTTAACAAAAACATTGAAAAAGTTTACTAGTAAACATGGAGACCAATTAAGGTAACATGTTGATAAAGATTTTTAATTTTTCGTCGAAACAATCAACTAGTTTCTTTTTGAAACAAAAATAACTTTTTAACAAAAAATTGATCCACCGAAAAGACTGAAAATCAAAAAGCTCTTTCTGTCTGTCTGTTTGTTACGCTTACACCTATGAACTACTAAACTAATTTTGATGAAACTTTCTACTATTACTATTCGTATTCGGGTGAAAAGAATTTTTTTGTTTCCGTCAAAAGTGTCTTTGAAATAGACCACACCGCGTCGTAGTCCAATAGAAAACAAAAACAGAAATCGGTTCTAATTAGTCCGTCCGTCTATTAAATTACTCAGTCAGTTAGATTATCGAAATAATTGAACACTTTTTTTTTTAATTTGACGAAGATATATCGCATCAAAATGTAGAAGAAGAAGGCTATGACGTCACTTTTTCCGTACAATTTGTATGGCGGCGCGGCGTGTCGTCACTGGAAATTTCAAAGTGCTGTATCGTCGGCATTTTTCGTTTGCCAGAGAAAAAAAAGCGGCCAAGTGCAAGTCGGAATCGCCAATGAAGGGTTCCGTAGCAGCCAGTAACATATATAAAAGTTTTTGTGGTTCGTTGTGACTTTGATCGATGTTTTAATAAGAGTGAAAGGTAAATTGCGGTATACAATTTATGACACATTAAAAAAAAACTACTTACTAGATCTCGTTCAAACCAATTTTCGTTGGAAGTTTTCATAGTAATGCATATCATATATTTTTTTTACTTTTATCATTCTCTTATTTTAGAAGTTAGAGGGGGGGGAGTTAGAGGGGGACACACATTTTTCCACTTTGGAAGCGTCTCTCGCGCAAACTATTCAGTTTAGAAAAAAAATTTATTAGGAACCTAAATATCATTTTTGAAGACCTATCCATAGATATCCCACACGTATGGGTTTGATGAAAAATTTTTTTTTTAGATTTAGTTCTATGTATGGAGACCCCCTAAATTTACTGTTTTTTTTTCTATTTTTGTAAGAAAATCTTAATGCAGTTCACAGAATACATCTACTTACCAAGTTTCAACAGTATAGGTATAATGGTTTCGGAATAAAGTGGCTGTGACATACGGACGGACGGACAGACAGACAGACATGACGAATCTATAAGGGTTCCGTTTTTTGCCATTTGGCTACGGAACCCTAATACGTGTACATTATTTTTTAGTAATCTAACTGAAGAACTAATTAGATTTTATAGGACTCTTCCTTATTGCGTTTTAGACCAGGTGATAAATTAACTCAGAATGTCCTTCTAGTTTTTCCTAAGCGATAGAAACCAAGCAAAAATGTCCAGTCCTGTTCGATAACCTATCACGCTGACCCCATTTGCATACAAATCGTGGGCACCCCCTCTACTATTTACCCCCTATTTTAGTACCTACGCAAGTGGTCATTTTACGGCAATCTGAACAGGGAATGTGGACACTTCGGTCATCTTTCTGGTATCAAGCCAATACGAGATGTAGGTATGTGATGACTTAGCAATGCTGATGTAACTCAGTCAACTTTTACCTTAGGAAAATAAAACGGTAAAAATGCCTTTTTTAATTGAACAATAATCACACTTATATTAAAAAGATAAAAGTTTGTGAGTGTGTGAGTATTAGGTGATAAAGGGAGTGTAGATTCATTCAAGTTCAATTCAAAATGTGTTTATTCGAAGTAAGATTTTACAAATCACTTTTCGACGCCGAGGCGAGTTCACGATTTGGCTGTCTTCTGTGGAGAAGAACTCGCCGGAAGAAACTCCATAAGCGTTGCATCTTTTCAAAATATTTTTACATACTATTATTTTATTATACAATTTGATTAATATAACAAAGAGTGCAAACGAAATATGCAATTAGAGGTAGGAAACCAGTCAAAGTAGAAAAACTAAATTATATCACTACATAGTATAAAACAAAGTCGCTTTCTCTGTCCCTATGTCCCTCCCTATGTCCCTTTGTACGCTTAAATCTTTAAAACTACGCAACGGATTTTGATGCGGTTTTTTTTAATAGATAGAAGAGTAGTTCTTCAGAAAACATTCTCCGCGTAACCTTCGTGGCGATTTTTTTTTATAATGCAATCTTAATATAAATAGATGTAAATTAAAAAAGCCCTAAAAACAATGTATACAGTTTTTACTAAATGTAAATCAATGAATAAATAACAGAGATATTGCATGTTTCTTCTCCCGCCGCTCCTCTGAACTCTGTGATGGCATAGTTTCCGTTCGAAAGTAATCTGAAAACAAAATTTTACAGTAAATCTTATTGAAGTTGACTTTGAAAGTTTTTACTAATTCAATAATATTAAAAAACTGACTTTTGTGCTGACTAAATTATGAAATTAGCTACGAGAGAGCCTTTAAACAGAATTACATATTACATAGAAAAAAACACATCAAACGTGCTAAAATATTTTATTTCTAGCTTTCAGTATAATTAGGGGCAAATGCAATTACTGCATCACAAGAAATAAGGAGTATTTAATGGACATTTGTAACTTTCGTGGTGCATCAGGTAACTTTCATGGTCAAATGTCCACGAAAATTGGGCCACGAAAGTTACAAAAATAACACATTTTTGAGAATTATGATAAAAGTAATAAGTAAGTTTACAAATGAAGTACATGACAATAAACTCGCTCGATCTATCTTCTTTTTCTTAAAAAGAATTTTTTGATAATAACATAATATATCTTTCTACATATGCGCATGAAAGTTACATGACCAGCCCAACTTGAAAATATTCGAAGAATAACTTACCTCGTATTTATTTAGTTTTGAAGCGATGAGTACACTGGTGTCCTCCACTGATGCTGGGTCACTACCAAGTGTCTGCAAGCTAAAATTTGCAGCGACAAGTTTGCGTTCTTGGAAGGTAGGTGTAGTTTCATTGAGCGC
The DNA here is from genome assembly GCA_948473455.1 of Teleiodes luculella. Classification (NCBI taxonomy): domain Eukaryota; kingdom Metazoa; phylum Arthropoda; class Insecta; order Lepidoptera; family Gelechiidae; genus Teleiodes; species Teleiodes luculella. Next base: position 2,219,122 of record OX419611.1, on the reverse strand, counting down.
TCACGAAACCAGCGAAATCGTGTGACAGAGATGTTATATAATATAATTTTTCGAAACAAAGAGATAGAATGAATATTCTTTTATAAATATGTGCCTAGTTAAAAAACTATTCATTCCATGTAATAAATTATACGATTACGTATTAAATGCAAAACTTATCAAGGATTACCTTGAGCGCGAACCAAGTGTGACCTGCGAAGAACGACTATTTTGATCCCGTTTTCGATGTTGAAATATTATTTTTCAAAATATTATACATGATTTTATATGTTTTATGTTAAAATCGTACGCATAATTATATGAGGAATCATCTATATTTAGTTCCAACACTGTATGGTCGATAGTTTAGGAATTAAGACCTTGTGACCACGTTTTGAGGGTGCTCAAAGAACTACTCAGAAAGATTCAAGAGGAAGGTTTATATGTATAATACATGCATAATATACTGAAGGATAACCCACAATAACCATTTTCCCGTGCGGAGCCGGGGCGGGTCGCTAGTAACCAATAAAACAACCGGCAATCGACGAGATGAGCACAAAAATACAAGTTTTGTAAAAAAATATCGTCTGTCTGTCTGTCTGTTTGTACACTAAGTTAATCTCTGGAACAACTGGACGGAGCTTAACGAAACTTTACAATAATACTTATAGCTTATACATCACAATAATAATAGGCTACTAACAACCTATTAACGGGGGCGGAGCCGCGCGAGCGGAAAGATAGTTATTAAATAATCATTAAATGCTGCACAGAGATTCCCCAAGGGTGCTCCCGAATTCAAAGAAAAAAATGATAGAAGTCTTTGTAAAGAAACACTGAATTATTTAACAGTTGACGGCGTTGTACACACACGCTGTATAATTGGGCTCTTCAATTGTATATCTTACGCTTTGAACTCATTGCTCATATATGTTCCCATCGAGGGGCTCGAGCCTAACCCTCATCAGGGTGAACAGACCTTAGTCGACCACGCTGGCCCAGTGCGGGTTGGTCAGGAACACACAATCCTTGAATTACTTCGCAGGTTTCCTCACGATGTTTTCCTTCACCGTAAGAGCGTCGAATAAACGTACATATGAATTCGAAAATCGAAAACACATTGGTACGTACCGAGGCTTGAACTCGCGAACTTCCGAATGGAAGTCAACGGCGCTAGCCACTTGGCCACCGACCGTATTAGACTCAAATTGAAACAATTTATGAAAAAATATACCTACTTATATATTATTATTAGAATACAAGACGTGTGTTGTTACTAACTTACTTAATGCAGTTTGTAAATATAATAATTGTTTTACTTATTTTTGCTGCTATAAGAATAGAATTGCAGACTAGAAAAATCAGTAGGTACAACAAATCCACAAAAAGGATAGAAAGCGTACAATATGCAGGCGGCCTCATTGCTAAGTAGCAATTTCTAGCAGGCAACTTTAGCGACGTGTGTTAGTTTTGTTTCATAATCGCTTTTTTTCTTAGCCCTAAGTTTTTTCATTAAATAAGAATATTAATATAAATATGGACTATTTACAAACGATTACTAAATGTGGAGATACTTTTAGAATATTACTTAAAATTAAATACAAATTAAAACTATAGTACCATTAAACACTAAAATTAATACTTAAAACGAATATTCATTATCATCAGTCGAAAGACGTCCACTGCTGGACAAAGGCCTACGAAAACGCATATTAATCACACGAAACCAGTTAATTATTTCATTAAATAAAAATAAAAAATTTAATCAATTCAACACGATACAAAAAAAGACAAATAAAACTATTTAAATATTAAAAGAAAACCTGGAAAACGTTGTTTTTCGTCTATTGTCGCAACAAAAATTGCTCCGATAGAATTTTCCCAACTTTTTACGGAAGGAAGATAAACATTGGTTTAAAGTGAATTGCCTATAACATCACCAGAAGGCAAGTAAGTAAAATAATTAAACACTTACCTTATTCGTAGCACTTTCGTAGACCCCGCGTAACAGTCTCGTAGCACAATGCTACGTGCTACGGTCTACTCTCCTTTTATACCAACGCGGTGCGCGGGACAGAAAATCTGTGGAGTCTTATAAAGTTTGAAAGTACAGATATCATACTTCATATCATTTATAAAGAGGAAAGATTTGTATTTTTGTATGTATGTTTGTAATGAATAAACTCAATAACTATTGAACCGATTTCAAAAATTCTTTCACCATTAGAAAGCTACATTCACCCTGAGTAACATAGGCTACCACTTACCGCGGGAAAACGTCTCATTCCCACGGGAGAAACTGTTAACGCGGGCGGAGCCGCGGCGGAATGCTAGTGTTATTATAATTTGGGTAAATACTTATTTACGCCGCCAATTTGTAAAACTAATTATGCGAAAAATCATTTTACTGTGAGGGCGTGTGATAGGCAGAATGAGTCCTATAATAATGTCGGTGATATCTTTAATGATTCATTTAATGCTTATGTCAGTGCAATCAGAAGTAAATCTGTTAGATTTAATATAATATAGACTTTATTTTATTTTAATAATAGCAATTAAATACCACAAATAAATAACATATTTAAATAACAGGTCAAATTAATCATTAAAGATATCAACAGATCTGTTATTTAAATATGTTATTTATTTGTTGTATTTAATTGCTTTTCACTACATAGTATAAAACAAAGTCGCTTTCTCCGTCCCTATGTCCCTATGTATGCTTAAATCTTTAAAACTATGCAACGGATTTTTATGCGGTTTTTTTTAAATAGATAGAGTGATTCAAGAGGAAGGTTTATATGTATAAAACATGCATAATATACTTAAAGATAACCCACAATAACTATTTTCCCGTGCGGAGACGGGACGGGTCGCTGGTATTAAAACAAAATAAAGTCTATATTTTAGCGACTCCACAGCTCCTTTGTTCGCGGAACGCCCCGCTGCGTTGTATCGTCCCACGGAATGCCCACTCCGCCATAATCGCGGACATTTCGATAGTGGGACCATTCGCTCAATGACCAATAGGCACTAGGCAGGCCCTTTGCTGCTTATTATGCGTTAGAGAGCTTTAGTAACTATATGTATCGTAAGTGATAATGTCAGTGGAGTAGTTGTTAGAGCTGTCTTCTGTCATTCGAAACGCGCTGGTTCAATCCTCGGCACGTACAGTTAGCTGCAAATATTCCCGTGGGAAAGAAGTATTTTCTCGCGGTAAAATGTAGTCTTTGTGTTATTCTGATGTATAAGCTATATTATTATAGAATTTCATTAAAATCCGTACAGTAGTGCCAGAGATTAGCTTGTACGAACAAACAGACAGAAAACTTGTATTTTTGTGTTCATCTAACAGTCCTTTCGTCACCTAAAATCAGTTTCTTGAAAAACAATCAATGTACAGACACGTCGATTTGTCAGTTTTATTATAGTACTAGCTTTCCGCCGCGGCTCCGCCCGCGTTTACAGTTTTTCTTGTGGGAAAGAGGCATTTTCCCGCGGTAAAAGGTAGCCTTTGTTACTCAGGGTGAATGTAGCTTTCTAATGGTGAAAGAATTTTTAAAATCGGTTCAGTAGTTTTTGAGTTTATTCATTACAAACATACACACACACACATACACACACACACAAATAATCTTTCTTCTTTATAATATTAGTATGAGTATGAAGTATGATAGAAGAAGATAGAAGATAGATGCGTATGATCTTTCGACACACGTACATTATGTACATACATTATGTACGTGTGACGTACACTTTGTAATTAATTAATTGCGAAGTGGTGGCGTAGTTGCAGAGTATTTGTTACATAAGGTTGACTTCGCAGGTGTGTGCAGGTTTCCTCACGATGTTTTCCTTCACCGTAAGAGCGTCGAATAAACGTACATATGAATTCGAAAATCGATAACACATTGGTACGTGCCGAGGTACGAACCTGCGAACTTCCGAATGGAAGTCAACGGCCCTAGCCACTAGGCCATCGACGCTCTATGACGCCGGCTTAATATCAATAACAGTTAGAACTCTCATTTCCACTCAATAGCATTAATATTAAACGTTTTCTAGTAAGTATGTTGGTCTGTTAAGTATACTAACGGAGAAATTCTCCTATATTTGTGTTTGTAAGGTGGATGACAAACAAATGACTATAATAATAATAATCAAAGTACTTTTTAGGGTTCCGTAGCCAAATGGCAAAAAACGGAACCCTTATAGATTCGTCATGTCTGTCTGTTTGTCTGTCTGTCTGTCCGTCCGTATGTCACAGCCACTTTATTCCGAAACTATAATACCTATACTGTTGAAACTTGGTAAGTAGATGTATTCTGTGAACCGCATTAAGATTTTTTTACAAAAATAGAAAAAGATCAATAAATTTAGGGGGTCCCCATACATAGAACTGAAACTAAAAAAAAAAAATTTCACCAAACCCATACGTGTGGGGTCTTCAGGTCTTCAAAAATGATATTTTAGTTCCTAGTAACATTTTTTTCTAAACTGAACAGTTTGCCCGAGAGACGCTTCCAAAGTGGAAAAATGTGTGTCCCCCCCCCTCTAACTTCGAAAATAAGAGAATGATAAAACTAAAAAAAATATATGATGTGCATTACCATGAAAACTTCTAACGAAAATTGGTTTGAACGAGATCTAGTAAGTAGTTTTTTTTTAATACGTTATAAATCGTAAACCGCAATTTCCCTTTCACTATTACTAAAACATCGATCAAAACGAACTACAAGAACTTTTATATTATGTTACTTGCTGATACGGAACCCTTCATGGGCGAGTCCGACTCGCACTTGGCCACTTTTTCATAAACGCGCTGAAGCTTGCGTCAGTTTGTGCCTTGCCCTTATCGCTATTACTGACTGTGTTACAACAAAAAGTTTAAAAAAGTATATACAAAACTTCAACAACAACTCCTTAACTCGACTCAATTTATCGACTTATGCAATTATTTTATTTATGCAGTTTTTTTTTCTTTGATATTAATTCAAGTTACACTTTTTGTCAAATAGTATAGAGTTGCAAAACCACAATATTTAAATTTTATCATACTCCTAAAAATGTATTTTTATTAATTAAATTTATTTGTTATACATCTCTATGTATGTCTATGTATGTCAAAGGGGGTGTTAGGTTTTTTCGTTACAGTATTTCTGGATTCGGTCTCCACACTCAAGGCCCGCGATAGAAGCTATACGATAGCTTAAAATCAAAAAGCCCGACAGCTTAAAAAGCGAACTAACAAGACGAAAATAAGATGATGTAGGAACATAGTAGCATGTATAATTGAAATCCTCTCTTTCTATAAATTAAAATAGTCAATTGTTGTTATCAGTCTTGAGCCTGCCAGTTAAATAGAAATAGGTAGTTAGATAGTCGTGGAATATGCCATTCAATATGATACATTATCGCATTCGGAAGCATGTTATTCATTTATAGAGGTAATGGAGCTACGCGCCAGGTATCAGCTGCGTTCCAAAACTCTAAGAGTGTGTCGCAGAAGGTCGGCGCATGGATCAAATCACACCACCAGATTGTTCGTAACTGTGTATTGTTTACTTTCCACAAAGGTAACAATTATTATTGTACCATTACAGCAGGATGATAATAGATAAAAACATGCGCTTGCGGTTATTATTCTAAATCGTAAGACCGAGCAAGACAGAACGAACAGAGTGAGTGAGTGAATTGCCAAGGGGGCTATACAGTCCGATCTGTGTTGCCAGTGTTATTAAAGGGGCGCACAGACGAGATGGCGACGCCACACATTATTTTACTTGCTGCGACTCCTGCTACATTTAAGCCTTATTGATTGGATGTTTTTTTACAAATCATTTCGTAGCTCCTGCTGCGTAATTGCTACGCCGTAGCAGTGGTCTACGGAAGGTCTACGCCGTAGAGATTCTTCCCACTTCGCTTTACGGTGGCCTGTAAAGGAACTTATAACGCCTTGCCATTTGACAGTCATAGCGAGTAGCACCCGAGGCCACGCTCATTTAGTTTAGACTTACATAACACTAAATAAAAAATAAAAATAACCCCCGACCTTAGAGTATAAATAGAAAAATTTCTGGGCCCCGACACAAAACCGTTACTTAGTCCTTTCAACAACTAGAAAAGCGCTGACAATCTTCAAATGGCTGAAGATATTTTCTTCGATCATAGTTATGAACACTCTCGATTGTGACACCTTGCAAACAAAAAAACTGGATAAAATCGGCGCATCCGTTTACGAGCTACGATGCCACAGACAGACAGACAGACACGTCAAATTTATCCCCCTCATCTTTTTCGTCGGGGGTTAAAAATAATAATAATTTTATTCATTTCAGACAACGAGGCACATAACATAAATACTTAAATCGATTTTTGGCAAGATCTTGTGCATTGTCCGTTTTAGTGATTTTAGATAAAGAAACACAATTCATCACCAAAAGTTGGTGCAATTCAAACTGCTTGAAATTGTATTTTTGAAAAATCTGATCTATGTGGTTCCGTCAATGACCTAATTATATCTAGAGAAAGTTTCACTGAGTGATATTTATTCTGAAGGTTCCCCAACGGGATTCGAACCCAAAACCTACAACATGTGGCTCATTTCACAAATTGGCTGCAAAGGCTTTTAATCATACTAATATTATAAAGAGGAAAGATTTGTATTTCTGTGTGTATGTGTATGTTTGTAAGGAATAAACGCAAAAACTACTGAACCGATTTCAAAATTTTTTTCACGATTAGAAAGCTACATTCACCTTTAGTAACATAGGCTACCTTTTACCGCGGGAAAATGCCTCATTCCCACGTGAAAAACTGTTAATGAGGGCGGAGCCGCGGCCATTGAAGTAATAAGTACAAAATAGATAAAGAAAAATGCATGTTATTTATCAGCTATAGGCGGTTATCACACGGTGTCGCTACCTACTCAATATTACCGAAATCGTTTGTGAAATTGTCAATCATATAGACCACGAGTCGCCCAAATATTCTTATTATACGCACAGTTTCACGGTAATCCTTACATTTTGACACGTTTTTATCAGCCTCTCTTGTAAGTATAGTAACATGCATAGATACATACATACATAAACTGACGCCTCTTTCCCGGAGGGGTAGGCAGAGACCACTTCCTTTCACTTGCTACGATCCAAACACACTTGTTTCGCTTCATCCACATTCATTAATTTCCTCGTGCATGCTCGTAGAGTACTCTTGACCCGACCTTTTGTCAGAACGTCCCCGATTTGGTTTTGGAACGTTCGTCTTGGTCTTCCCCTTCCAATGCTTCCATCCACTCTCGCCTTATAAATCTGTTTAGTCAATCTCTCTTCACTCATTCTCTCCACGTGACCAAACCAATTTAGCATCCCTTTCTCAATTCTCATCACAACATCTTCTTTTACTCCACATTTTCCCTTATCTCACTGTTCCTAATCCTATCACACAATTTAACGCCAATCATACCTCTCAATGCTCTCATTTCTACAGCACATATTCTACTTTCATGTTTTTTCTGCCATACCCAGCTTTCGCTCCCATACATTAGAGTCGGAAGCAGTACCTATTATAATTATATAGTAACTTTGTGATCAAATCTTGCAAGCCAGTTTCAAACCACTAACTTGTCGTAGTTATTTGAAACTAGCTATCTACCCACGGCTATGTCCGCGTTGCTTTTTTTTCAATTTATTTTCCCGTGGTAAAAAGTCTCTAAGATGTTGACCAGGGATATAAGGTACCACCATGCAAAATTTCACTTAAATCGGTCAAACGGTTCCATAGATCAGCGTGTATAAAGAAACAGAAAGACGGATTATTTTTATCATACTTGTATTTTTGTGTTCAGCTAAACTCTTAAAAACAAAAAAATTGCGATAGCTTGTGAGGATGGATGTTTTACTCTTTCACGCAAAAACTACGAATAAAAAAAAACTAATGGATTTTAAACAAACTTTACAATAATATAGCTTATACATCAGAATAACACATAGGCTACTTTTTACCACGGCAAAATCTAAAAGCAGTTACATTATATGCGAGTGGTATAGAACGAAAAACCATAACACTAAATTAAAAAAAGTTAATAACCCCCGACACAAAACCGTTACTTGATCCTTTCAACAACTAGAAAAGAGCTGATAATCTTCAAATGGCTGAAGATATTTTCTTGGATCATAGCTAAGAAAACTCTCGATTGTGACACCTTGCAAACAAAAAAAAATCCGTTTAGGAGCTACGATGCCACAGACAGACAGACAGACAGACACGTCAAACTTATAACACCCTTCTTTTTCGTCGGGGGTTAAAAACGCATACCTACCATTGAATTATCTACTTGTTTTTCCCAATCAGAAACCTAATGAAAGTATCCAGATAAGAACTCGTGTGCAACTGTGATTAAACAAACGACTCTCGAAAACATCGTGGCCGCGCCCGTAAAAAGAGCTTTAAAACGAAAACAAAACTATTACACTTGTTACTACGAACGCATACTGGGCCCTTTACTTTATATTTTAACCGACGAAAAAGGGAGGAGGTTCTCAAAAGTCGACTCGTATTTTTTTATTTATAAATTAAACCGTAAAAAATTCTGTGAGTGAACAAATTAATCACCCCTATTTTATAAATCGAAGTGAAAAATAAAAATCATTGAACTTCAAGGTACTTTTTAGGGAGCCGCTTCCCGCACAATAAAGTGCCACAGACAGACAGACAGACTCGTCAAACTTCTATCACTCCTCTTTATCTTCGGGGGTAAAAAAAAAACAAAACAAAAAAATACATCCTATATTACTCTACGTTATTTTTTTCTGCTTTCTGAATCTAAATTATTTAAGTTAATTGTGTAAGACTCTGTATATCGTTTAAGACATAGTACACTAAGATTTTAGTACACTACGTGACATGACAAAGTAAGGGGATCTGACCAACTTAGCAACATCAGTTAAATAAAAGTTATAGTACAAATAGTGCTTGCTTATCGTGTAGGTTTCGAGGTTACCCTACCTCACAAACCCTGGTGTCGGAATTATAGAACCGCCTTAGGCACAAGACATGGCTCCAATAAAGACTACATCCGTAGATAGTAGCCGGGACCAACGGCTTTACGTGCCTTCCGAAGCACGGAATCATCTACCTTTTCTGGCAATCAGTAGGCCTACTATGTAAGTAGCGACAGGCTCGAGAAGCTGTCAAACGCGACATATTGACAGAAGTACTATGGCTCTAATGTCACTATGTCGGGTTTGACAGCTTCTCGAGCCTGTCGCTACTTACATAGTAGGCCTACAGGTGATTCAGCCTACCATTTCCTAACCAAACTGGGGAAAGTCTCACAATATAAGTGAACTATCACTCAACGGTGCCCCGCCGGTATTCGAACCCGAAACCTTTATAATGTGAGATTGTTTAACCAATCGGCTGCAAAGGCTATTTGTGTCTAGTGATGTGCCATTCCCGAGAATATTCCCACCATTCCCGATAAATTTCCGTTCCCAGGAATATTCCCAACGAAATTTGCTGTTCATGCTGGCTAGATGTGGCAGACCGGGTTGGTGTTTTCCGGTTAGGTACCTAACGACCCGACCGACCCTACACTTCTCACTGACTCGTCCTAGTTGGCCTCAAACGGAAAGTAGCATTCTTAGTGTGGGAATATACCCGGGAACGGCACATGTATTACTAATTGTGAAGTGTCACAAGCCATTTCACCACAGTAAAGCATATTTTAATAGACTTTGCGGCGAGTGCACAAGACTGCTTATAAGAGCTAATCTCGCTTGGCCGTTAACCATTGCTTGCTTTTAATAACTTTGGTGTTCTTTTTCTATTGAAATGGGTAGAGTTTGGCTACTGAAAGTAGACCACGGAAGAAAAAAAATCGAAGAAATTGGAAAACATTTATTTATTTATTTTTCAACATTTTATACAATCTCACAGAGAAAATCCAAAACAATTGCATAAAAGATAGGAAAAAATAACAAAATATAAATATAATATGAGTAATAATAATAACAAATTATATGCAACAAAGTATCTTAAAATTATAATTACTATGCTACTAAAAACATTGTACTGGCAACACAGTTACATAGACAAACAAAATAAAACAAGTATCAAATTAGGTAAATCGATAAAAGACACAACGATCGGTCGATGGATACATTTCGGGATTGCCTCGATGATTTTTTTAAAATTCGCCGTGTTTTTTCATTGTCTACTTTCAGTAGCCAAGGTACAATATAAAGAAAAAATAAATCTATGCCTAAGCGTAATAACGCAGCAGGGGATTATTTAATGTAGATTTTCCCGTATTTTCCTGCTGTAAAAGGTAGCCTAAGGACATAGGCTACCTTTTACAGCTGGAAGATACCTTCTATCTCTGTACCAAGTTATATCAAAATCAGTTCAGTGGTTTATGGGTAAAAGCGTAACAAACAGACAAAGAGTTTTTTGCTTTTCAGTCTTTTCGGCGGTTTAATTTTCCGTTAAATAGATTTTTTTTAAGCGGGATATTCACAACAGCCATAAACAAAGGAAATTGTGCTTCTCACACGATTATGATTGAGGGATTCAAACCCACGACCCTGCACTTCGAAGGCAGCTAAGGCCAACCAAGCTAAGGCGCCGTGTTAACTCGCACTTGACTGTTTTTTACGCAATCTAATAAAAATCGCTAAGTAATTTAGTGAAATCCAAATCCCAATAGGTATTAAATAACTTAAATCACTGACCCAATAAAACAAACAAAAAACAAAAGAACAATGAGAAAACAATAGAACGCTCCAGAAATCAGATAGTTTTTGTTGTTGTCTTTGTCTGAAATTGTTTGGCTGGCTTCCTTATTAAATTACGGGATTGTATTGAGTGTCGTTTGCAGACGGGCAGCTAGCCAACTGCACAGTGACTGCAAAAACTTACGTTTTCAAATACGACAGCCATAGAAGTGTAAGTAGAGTGGCGCGATACGCAAGAGAAAGAAATGCAGCAACTTCGTGTTTTCAGCTAACGCCGTGCGATCTGAATTACACTTTATTGTAACGAAGCTACGGATACTTTTTTTATTATTATTATTATTTTGTACATTGATTTTCACTATTTATTTGAATTATGTCGCCAAGTGAAGCTTCTGTAGGGACTACTATTTGGTATTCTGTGGCTATGGGTCACTGGCAACATAGCGCAGGTCGCAGGTTGCGCGAATCTGTGGCCAGGCCCCAAGACCTATTCAGCCTGATTGAGGGCCCTTCTTTATAACACCTTTCTATTTATCGGAGGTACTAACCTCACGTTAATAAATCAAGTGTCACTAGACCCCACTAACCCCACTAACTCCCGACGAAATTATTAACCCTAGACTTAAATTAGGGGTGTTATAAGTTTGACGTGTGTCTGTCTGTCTGTGGCATTGTATTTCCTAAACGGATGCGCCGATTTTGATCTAGTTTTTAGGGTTCCGTAGCCAAATGGCAAAAAACGGAACCTTTATAGATTCGTCATGTCTGTCTGTCTGTCTGTCCGTCCGTATGTCACAGTCACTTTATTCCGAAACTATAATACCTATACTGTTGAAACTTGGTAAGTAGATGTATTCTGTGAACCGCATTAAGATTTTCTTACAAAAATGAAAAAAAAAAACAATAAATTTAGGGGGTCTCCATACATAGAAATGAAACTAAAAAAAAATTTTTTCATCAATCCCATACGTGTGGGGTATTTATGGATAGGTCTTTAAAAATGATATTTAGGTTTCTAATAAAAAAAAGTTTCTCGCGCGCGTTTTGCATTGGTTGTGGTCGGCCCGCGGTTGGTCTGTGCAGGCTCAATTACAAGGTAAGTAGATCAAAGGCCAATGCGTAGGATTTAATACTTAGATAAATAAGTAATTTATTAGAAAGTACTAGAGAGTATACAGGGCGTCCCACGGCTATGCCACATGGAGGGAAAGTACCTTAAATATTGTAAGTAGAACATTTTACTGAAAGAAGACATTATTTTATTTCTAAAAACTATTAAAACTGCATTCATACATTTTTTAATAATTACATGGTTGAACCGGGAATCGACCCCGTTATACGAGAAAAAAATATATCCTGTAGATTTATCATACCGATCGAAAGGCTTCATCATAAGGGTTATTTTTTGCTAAATAACATAGTGTCAGAAATAAAAGGAAGACTATGTATTTTAACATTTTTAATACAAAATTTATCAATTTTATTAATTGCTATGACCCCTACGCTGTTGAATACAAAGTCGCACTCTTTTGATTATTTCACTCCCTGTCTTTAAAACTACGCGACGGATTTTGATTTTAATAGATAGAGTGATTCAAGAGGAAGGTTTATATGTATAATACATGCATAATATACTAAAGGATAACCCACAATAACCATTTTCCCGTGCGGAGCCGGGGCGGGTCGCTAGTAACCCCATGCATAAAAAAAATCTCGGCGACCACATCAAATGTTAAAATCCATGATCTTTCTTTTATTTCTGACACTATGTTATTTAGAAAAAAATAATCCTTATGAAGGAGCCTTTCGATTGGTATGATAAAACTACAGGCTGTTTTTTTTTTCCTCATGTAGCGGGTTCGATTCCCGGTTCAACCATGTAATTATTAAAAAATGTATGAATGCAGTTTTAATAGTTTTTAGAAATAAAATAATGTCTTCTTTCAGTAAAATGTTCTACCTACAATATTTAAGGTACTTTCCCTCCATGTGGCATAGCCGTGGGACGCCCTGTATAGACAAAAACATAAAAATGGGGTGGGAAAAATCTCTTCAAGAATAGGTAAAACTAAAATAAAGATAAATTGATTGCCAATTGCTTAGAAATATGGTTGCAAAACCTGATCGACTCAGATTTGCGACGCACAGATTACACCGCAGCTTGCTGGCTTGTATCGCAGGTCCCTAAACACAATTATTATTGTTAGTGTGTTGCTGACAAGGAAAAGAAATAAATTAAAAAAACGACTGGACGGATTTTAATGAAACTTTAAAATAATATAGCTTACATCAGAATAACACAAAGGCTACTTTTTACCGCGGGAAAATACTTCTTTCCCACGGGAAAACTTGTTAACGCGGGCGGAGCCACGTGGCGGAACCTTGTTGTAAAATAATTTTAGACGATCTCGTAAGGAAATGCACACACCTGCGAAGTAATTCAAGGGTTGTGTGTTCGTGACCAACCCGCACTGGGCCAGCGTGGTCGACTAAGGCCTGTTCACCCTGATGAGGGGTAGGAGAGAGCCCCTCGGTGGGGGAAGGGATATGGGATGTTAACGAACAAACTTTTTTCTTGAAAAATAATAGACAATATCGGATGACATATTGATAGTAAAAAAATGCACTGACAGATACGATTTACTTGCAAATTATAGAAATCAACAAAATATTCACTATCACTCTTTTTCTACACGAAATATGCTGTAATTCAGAGGTAAGTTTGGATTTCTATACTAATATTATAAAGAGGAAAGGTTTGATTGTTTGTTTGCATCGAATAGGCTCCGAAGGTACTGAACTGATTTCAAAAATTATTTTACTGTTGGGAAGCTACATGATCTCTGAGTAACATGGGCTTTGTTTTATTTAAAAAAAAATAGGGATCCTTACTAATACTTCAATAATGTAACCCAAGGTGTAAATAAATAACTGAAATATTCCTAATAATTGAATAGGCTGTGAAACTGCTAAACCGATTTAAGTGAAACTTAGCACAAAGATAGTCGAAAAACTGTACATAGAAAAATTTTTTAAAAACAGAGTCAGGGGGATGTAAGAAGTGATATAGAACATTAATATCCAGATTTTTAAATTCTTTTGTTTGTCTGTTTGTACGGGCTAATCTTCGAAACTGTTAAACCTTATCTCCCCGGGCAACATCTTAGAAAGTTTTTACCGCGGGAAAATATCTCATTCCTATGGGAAACTTCAAATGTCAAAAAACAACGCGGGCGTAGCCGCGGGTGGACAGTTAGTTTTTTAATCAATTATTATTTCCAGCCAACAACAAAGCCAAGAATAAAAAAAATGATTTTACGTCGTGTATAACACCGAAAACTATTCCATATCTCAAAAGAAGCATTTTCAAAAAATGTCAGATGCCATCGAATATATTTTCGACACTGCGTTAGAACTGGGAGCTATATCAGTTATAAAAATTTGCGTTCAATATTTATTCGAACTAGTTTTTGCTCGCAACCAAAATCAAGGCATTTATTACGTTAAAAATAAAAACTACACAATAAAAGACATTGAAAATACTTGATAATTAAGTCACAAGTAAAATTTTAGTATTAAAGAAGTCTAATAGTTTGTGGTTAACGGAAACGTACCAAGCCCCGTCATTTAAAAATTTGAGGTTATTCAATTGATTAAAAACAGTAAAAATATTAGTAGTAATACTGTTGTTGATTATTTTCGAGTTCATTATAAGGTTTATAACCGACGCGATCTCGTAACTTTCTTTTTCACGCAGCATTTTGAAAATTCGCTAAAATTAATTCCAAATCGAATTTGGCTTGCTACACTGTGAAAGTATCTAGGCTTTTTAGATTTCTCCTAAAAGTTTATAAGCTCGCCTATCACGTTATATATAAAAACGGGCGTTGGGACTGGGACAGTGTTTACAAGTATTTCAAGTTGGATACTTACGACCAGTCCTTTGATATAGATAAGTTTTTAATTAATACTATACAGAACACTATTAGGAATAATTTCTAATTCAATTTATCTAAATTTAAGCCTAGAATACTTTCACAGTTTAGTGCTGTTTTTTTGACATTTAATCTTTCGAAATACTTTCTATCTACAAAATAATATTAAATTAGTTACAAAATTCGAGCAACTAAGTCAACTATAATTATCTGATCTATTTTATCCTATATTAAAACTAAATCAACTGAATTCCAGAAAAAAACTATTGCGATTTTATCTAACCTATAAATTTTTAGCAAAGTTATCACATTTTAAATCAAAAGTAACTTTATTTAAGCTTTTTTTCGTGCTTTTTTGTGGCTTTATTCATTAAAATCTATTAAATTTTTAAACTAACACATTTCGTTCGTTCGATAACATAATTTAAATCTCATTCATTTTAACCCAACCTAACCTAGACCAGTGTAAACTAACCTATCTCACTTTCAACAAATCTCTAAGAATTTAAATAAACAGCATCAAGTCAAAAACCGTTTCCAATAAAATCAAAGAAGAATGGCTTTTGCCAACGAGAACATGACATACCAGAAGATCAAGGAGCTGGATCTGGAGTCAGAGAAGAACCTGACCGAGGGTTCAGGGCCCGCAGACGAGTGCATCTGCCACATCCTCTCCCCTCCCGAACATGGGAGCGGGAGGGGGTTGAAGTGAGTTCACCTATTCTTTTCACCTCACCCACAATTTACGTATAGCGGCGGCGGCGAGCGGCGCGCCTAGACAGATGGCCCACTCGGAATTAAGCGCCATATTTTTACACACACATTGATCATTGCGTTTACAGGCCGCTCGGACCACGCTCCATACAAGCTCGGACCACGTGCAGTCGTCGCTCTCGCGATTATTAACAAAGTATTGCTAGCCACTTGGCCATCGACGCTCTGTAATAAAGTTTAACAACAAAGTTTCAAGTGATTATTGGGAGCCATAGCCAACAATCTCCGTGGTCGAGTGGTCCAAAGCTCGTCTAATGTTACAGATGTTCTGGGTTTCAATCTCGGTGAGGATCCGTGGAAGTGGAACAAATATCACTTTGTGAGACTTTCCCCAGTTTGGTTAGGACTTTGCAGACTGAATCACCTGATTGTCCGAAAAGAAAGATGATTCCGTGCTTCGGCAGGCACGTTAAGCCGTTGGTCCCGGCTACTATCTACGGATTTAGTATTATATGAGCCATGTCGGAAGCCAAGGCGGCTCAACAATTCCGACACCAGGGTTTGTGGGGTAGGTTAACCTCGAAACCCACACGGTACGAAGAAGATTGGAAGCCATTGTTTTTGTACAGGGACTCCATCAAAAGAGCCTTCAGGACGATGAGTGGGAGCGTCAAGCGCCGATCCCCCATGGGAGCGACTGGGGGCAGAGAGAGGGGGGGCTCCTGCGTCAACCCTGACTGCGAGGGGAGCGTTGGAACCGGCGGGGGCATATTCATCCCTTTGATCACGGAGAGAGGGGGCAAAGGTGGGTGCTAAGAATAAAGCCGGCACTACACACTCGACAAAACCCGAGAGCCGAAAGAGACGAGGTTATGCGTTAGAACGAGATGCAAATACACCGCGCTCACTCTTGCGCATAACTGCGTCCCTCATATTGGCCATGTCTCGTCTAGTTTTGTGGAGAGTGTAGTGCGGCTTTAACTGATAACGCGAGCAGAGCCGCTAGGCGGAATGCTAGTCTTTTTAGTTCTTGTGTGCCCCCGCCACAAAACCGTTACTTGATCCTTTCAACAAATAGAAACGAGCTGATAATCTTCAAATGGCTGAAGATATTTTCTTGGATCATAGCTAAGGACACTCTCGATTGTGACAACTTGCAAACAAAATAAAACTAGATCAAAATTGCGCATCCGTTTAGAAGATACCTACGATGCCACAGATACACACGTCAAACTTACACCCCTCTTTTTCGTCAGTGGCCCTAGCCACTTTGCTACTGACGAAAAAAAGGAGTGTTTTATAAATTTGACGTGTGTGCCTGTCTGTCTGTTTGTCTGTAGCATCGTAGCTCCTAAACGGATGCCCCGATTTTGATCTAGTTTTTTTTTGTTTGCAAGGTGTCACAATCGAGAGTGTCCTTAGCTATGATCCAAGAAAATATCTTAGCCATTTGAAGATTATCAGTTCTTTTCTAGTTGTTGTAAGC
Organism: Teleiodes luculella; assembly: GCA_948473455.1. NCBI lineage: Eukaryota > Metazoa > Arthropoda > Insecta > Lepidoptera > Gelechiidae > Teleiodes > Teleiodes luculella. The sequence goes on along the minus strand of OX419611.1, from coordinate 2,202,266 downwards.
TTCGATCATATATTGTAAGTAACGGTTTTGTGGCGTAAGGTACAAATAAAATTATGATAGGTATTATAAAACTACTGTTCCTCTTAAAATCCAGGCATCTACACCACAAAGGAGACACTAAAGCGCACTCGTCCCTGCGGCGGTAAGTGCGGGTGTGAACAGGAGAACATAGTGATGAAGCATTCGTACGCGAACATCAAGATCATCTCCCCTGACGTCTCCAGCATCTGCCCTTGTCCCAACTCCTGCCTCAGTAAGTGTTAACGCAATTAACATGTTTTATTTTATATCAGTTTCATTTCGTGCATGCTAACGACATCTACCGATCACAATGTGAATTAGTCATAAGTTGACGTTTGATTTCATTGACAGATAGATTTTGGTTCTGTATTCGCTCAGACTTCTTGCAAACTATGCCTTGTCACTACGCAGTCGCTTTGGGAGCGACATTTAGTATTTTTCACTAAACTTGCTACATAATCAATAATCAGTCAGTTGTTACTTCAGTTTCAATATCATCAGTTACTCAGTGCTTTGTAAACTATAGTTCTGTAAAGATACAGTGTAAATACGTAATAAAATTAACCAAGAAGAAACGTGGTTTGCTTTTCACCCGCCGGACTCCAATCTTCAGCTTCAGGATACATCCTTAGTCACACGCTCTGTAACTTCGAACTTACAGGGCAGACTGAAGAAAATTTTCAAATTCAGACTTCGCAATCAGTAAGTCTTCAGTAGAACCAGGCCCGGCGCACTCCGCGCCAGAGCAGCCCTCCATCACTCCATGTACTTGCGCGCTATAACTACCTACCGCCCGGCCGAGCGGGCTCGGGGCGGACCAATTCCCCATTCCCTAAATGTGTTAGTAGAGTGGCGCAATACGCGAGAGAGAGAGATGCAGCAACTACTTTTCGCCTAGCGCCGTGCGATCTGAATTGCACTTTATTATAACGGAGCTAGGGTTGCAATTTATATGAATTATGTCGCCTAGTGCAGCTTCTGTAGGGACTACTATTTGGTATTCTGTGGCCAGAGCTCCAAAATGTACAGTCGCGTACTAACGCAGACGGGCCCTAATTGGTGGAGGGCCCTAACTGAATTAAACGGCGAAATAACTATATATTACTAGCTTTCCGCCCCGCGGCTCCACCCGCGTCAAACATTTTTCCTGTGGAAATGAGTTTTTTTTTTTCTTTGTAAAAACCATCCTTGGACTTCAACGAACATAAAAAAAAGAATTGTTTAATTAAATTGATCCAGGCGTTGCTGAGTTATGCGCTTACCAACACATTTTGCGATTCATTTTTATATTATAGATTTATTCGTAACGAAATTATACATTAGAGCTTTTGGAACAGAAAAAAGGCGTCCGGTTCGCAGCGCGGGCTACGGCCATCTCACAGGCATCAACTAGTATTATATTATCTGTACAGGCATCAACCAAATTCAAATATATCTGCAAGTCGAGCAAAAAAGCGGCACGGCCGTACCATACTTTTCTCGAAGCAGTTCAGGCCATTTTCGACCCCCTATAACTTCGTTGTGGATAAAACTAGAAGCCTGAGTTTTCAGTAACGAATAACGAAGCAAGAATAAGTGAAGCTTGATTGGTCATACCTTTTCGAGACAAGCATAGGTCAATTAAAAAAAAAAAAAGAATAACGAATTAACGATGTTTTCTGTGTTGTATGTGTGGGATCTAAAAGTAAGTACTTAGGTACTCGATTTCGATCGATATTAAACTACTCTTTTCATACGAAATAGTACGATGATTCAAGAGCAATTTCCAAAAATATTCCAAAGTACAAACGATATGGAGGATGTCATACGATAACAGCATTTTCATGTAGCGACGTCGTCGAAACGCCACGACCACTCGATACCGAGTTTTAAAATACAACTAACGCCATCTATAGGCGTTCGATGGAACTAAATTATTATTTTCATAAGAGTATAAAAATTTACGTTTGCGCAGATTTCGAGTCATAAAAACTCACTGCTAATGTAATAATAAATAATAAATAAATAATATACCAGCTGTCATTATACGATTTTGATATAAATAAATTAACATAGGTACTAATATTATAAATGCGAAAGTAACTCTGTCTATCTGTCTGTTTGTTACGCTTTCACGCTCTAAGCTCTATATCGATTTTGATGAATCTTAGTACAGAGATAGAATAGACTTTGGGAGATGACATAAGCTACCTTTTACCGTGTGAAAATACATCAGTGAACGGGGGCGGAGCCCCGGGGCGCAAAGCTAGTTTTGAATAAAGTTCTTAGATAAACTAGCTGTAAGCCTATTATTAATTAACAACAATAATATTAATAGACATGCATTAATTTTGATAAACTAGAATACATATTATTAAATTAGATATTAATAATTATATTATTCAAGCATTTGTATGCCTGTGACGTATGTGATGTCGTTTGATTACATTTACGGTGTACAAGGGTCGAGGGACATTCTGTATCTGGCGCGCGTTGAGGAAGGTTCTGTGCAGAAAATAAACGTGAAAACCGCTTATTGCTGAGTAGCAATTTCTACCAGGCAACCTTGTTAGGGTTCCGTAGCCAAATGGCAAAAAACGGAACCCTTATAGATTCGTCATGTCTGTCTGTCTGTCTGTCTGTCTGTCTGTCTGTCCGTCCGTCCGTCCGTCCGTCCGTATGTCACAGCCACTTTATTCCGAAACTATAATACCCATACTGTTAAAACTTGGTAAGTAGATGTATTTTGTGAACCGCATTAAGATTTTCACAAAAAATTAGAATGAAAACAATAAATTTTGGGGGTCCCCATACTTAGAATTGAAACTCAAAAACATTTTTTTCATCAAACCCATACGTGTGGGGTATCTATGGATAGGTCTTCAAAAATGATATTGAGGTTTCTAATATCATTTTTTTCTAAACTGAATAGTTTGCGCGAGAGACACTTCCAAAGTAGTAAAATGTGTGTCCCCCCCACTCTAACTTCTAAAATAAGGGAACGATAAAACTAAAAAAAATATATAATGTACATTACCATGCAAACTACCAACGAAAATTGGTTTGAACGTGATCTAGTAAGTAGTTTTTTTTTAATACGTCATAAATCGTAAACCGCAATTTCCCTTTCACTATTACTAAAACATCGATCAAAGTTACAACGAACTACAAGAACTTTTATATTATGTTACTTGCTGATTCGGAACCCTTCATGGGCGAGTCCGACTCGCACTTGGCCGCTTTTCTCTCTTTAGAGCCTCCTTCCTAAACAGAGTGTGGCGGCGCGCCACATACGTCATTAGAAGAGCGACCAATTAGAAGCCGAGGCCTGAAACGCGCTATCAGAGATTTCGCAAGACATTGAATAAATACAAGTTCCAACGAAGTACAGTTGGACCGCGGTCCCCGGGCTCACCACCATATGCCCCGAGGAAGATCTTCCCTTTCTCTCCACAAGGGGAACGGCTGTTACGTGGCGGTACGGTGGCGTTATGGGCCGGGTCGTTGGGTTCCCTCTAATATGGTTGGGCCCGGCAATGGTTGACCCATACGTCAAACCCGTGAACGTGGTGCTGCTTGGGGGGACTGGTCTACTCCTAGTCGATCGCCGGTTGTTGTGCTTGTGATAGATTTTATTGGTTATATAGTTTAGTTTTTCTACTTTGACTGGTTGCCTTCCTTTAATTGTATAATGAAATAATAATTTGTAGTTTTGTAAAAATATTTTGAAAGATGCAACGCCTGTGGAGTTTCTTCCGGCGAGTTTTTCTCCACAGAAGACAGCCAAATTGTGAACTCGCCGCGACGTCGAAAAGTGATTTGCAAATCTTACTTCGAATAAACAAATTTTGAATTTTGAAATTAGAATTTTACAGGAGCCAGCACACGCGGTTGGACATTTACTCAATAAAATTCGCTTTTACTGTTACGGAATAACGGCGTTAAGTTCAAAGTGTCCACACCATGTCCACACCTACACGTGTTGGCTACTATACTTCTACTAGGGACTACTATTTGGTATTCTGTGCTTCTACTAAGATTTTTATTAATTAATATTATGATCATGTTGTATGGCAAGGATATAATATGCCTTTCTCATAAAGATTTGACTTTGACTTTGACGTTGTTTCAGACACTGAAGCCCTGAATAATATAAAGGTGACAGTTGAGCGGTTGGAACTTCATCCGGACACCACAGATTCTGAAGCCAGCGTATCTTCCGTACCGCCCCGGCTGCCTGAACCAGTTATAGACAAGAGATCCATCTCGGAGCTCATCGGTGAGTGCCACAGATATATACAGTGCCACCAACTTATCTGTGAAGCGGTCAGAATTGGTACTAACTCCGCTATATGGACGTCAAGTATGAATACCTACCTACCTAAAAGCGATTGGACAATTTCACATCGCTACTAGCGCCGCCCTTCAGTTCACAGATAAGTTGGTTGATCTGTAAAGGGAAGCAGACCAAACATTACATTCTATGCGTGCCAAATAAGAATAGGACTGTCAAGACGCCATCTTGACAGACCCTCCTTTTCTAATTTGCCAAATAAGAAAAAGACGGACTGTCAAGATGGCGTCTTGACAGTCCTATTCTTATTTGGCACGCATAGTACTTAGAACGCGTGGCAACTTTTCACCTCCTGCACACACCTGCGAAGTAATTCAAGTGTTGTGTGTTGGTGACCAACCCGCACTGGGCCAGCGTGGTTGACTAAGGCATATTCAACCCTGATGAGGGGTAGGCTCGAGCTCCTCGGTGGAGACTTATATGAGCTGTTAATGATAATTATTATGGAAGCTTGATCCGTCGTACCTTTTCGACTCAAGCATAGGTCAATTCAAAAAAAAAAAAAAAAAATTATTATGGTCTGTGTCAAATAAATCCGGACAAAAGGCCTCTTTTTTTTTGAAAGTTATTAAAAATAATGTAACGCCAAAATGTCTGGCAAGGTCACACGCTCACCCCGCCTTCTACTACGGTATGCCAAATTACGTATTTTGCGATAATTTCCTATAGTTTATTCGTATCGTTTGAAAAAAATGTGCGCATTGTATGCAGGCGTCAATGACCTTTTGTTCGGATTAATATAAAGCAAACCATAGTAGGTAGTACCTACAGATTACCCTTCAGGTAACAACGCCCGTACCCGCCGGCGGGGGCGCGGCCATAACCAAAATCAGAATTTATAATCAGAGACGGAGCCCCTCAGGCGTCGTCTCCTTCACGATGTTTTTCAATATCAACGCGCTAGACCGTGGTCCAAGGCTCCCTTGAGCCGCCCCTAGACGCGTTGGCACATGACTTTTTTTGGGGTAGAGTCTTCCGCTCCCCCGCAAGTCCGGTGAAGCTTGATTGGTCGTACCTTTTCGACACAAGCATAGGTCAATTTAAAAAGAAAAGTACAGATTTTGAATAGACACCAATCTCTGTTCACCACAGACGCCCAATACGACGGCACTATCCACGAAGACACGACGATCCCGAAGGACGAGGATAAGGAAGAAGATGACGTCAGTGAATGGAGCTTTGGCATCGCGGTGGGGGAAGAGAGCCAGGAGGAAGAAGAGAGCGAGGACGAGAAACCTATTGTAGGTTTTATATTTATTATTACTAGCGACCCGCCCCGGCTCCGCACGGGAAAATGGTTATTGTGGGTTATTCTTAAGTATATTATGCATGTATTATACATATAAACCTTCCTCTTGAATCACTCTATCTATTAAAAGAAACCGCATCAAAATCCGTTGCGTAGTTTTAAAGATTTAAGCATACATAGGGATATAGGGACAGAGAAAGCGACTTTGTTTTATACCATGTAGTGAAGAGGCCTATTGTAGTCCACTAGCGCCCTCATTTGATATTCCTTATTTACTAAATAAAAATGGAAATTAATCAAAAATTGGAGGCCGTTATCAACTATGGTTCATAATGAAGTACGTTTGGAATACATCAGACTATGGATGATGTCTTTGCAAGTGTTATACTATGCGTTTTAGTTAAAAACGGCCGTTTTTAGCAAAAATGCATAGTGTGACTATTCAAGCTATGCTCAACATGATCTGACAACATCTAAATGTACTTTAATATAAGGTACCTACAGTAGAAAGCGGCCCCAATTTTTGATTAATTTCCTTTTTATTTAGTAATTAAGGAATATAAAATGAGGGCGCAAGTGGACTGTATTAGGCCTCTTAACCCCCGACAAAAAAGAGGGGTGTTAGGTATAAGTTTGACGTGTGTGTCTGTCTGTCTGTGGCATCGTAGCTCCTAAACGGATGCGCTGATTTTGATCTGGTTTACGGTTCCGTAGCCAAATAGCAAAAAACGGAACCCTTAAGGATTCGTCATGTCTGTCTGTCTGTCTGTCTGTCTGTCCGTCCGTATGTCACGGGCACTTTTTTCCGAAACTATTAGAACTATACTGTTGAAACTTAATAAGTAGGTAGATATATTCTGTAAACAGCATTAAGATTTTCACACAAAAAAAGCGGCCAAGTGCGAGTCGGAATCGCCCATGAAGGGTTCCATAGCAGCCAGTAACATAATATAAAAGTTTTTGTAGTTCGTTATGACTTTGATCGATGTTTTAATAATAGTTAAAGGTAAATTGCGGTTTACGATTTATGACGTATTAAAAAAAACTACTTACTAGATCTCGTTCAAACCAATTTTCGTTGGAAGTTTTCATGGTAATGCACATCATATATTTTTTTTAGTTTGATCATTCTCTTATTTTAGAAGTTAGAGGGGGGGGGACACACATTTCTCCACTTTGGAAGCGTCTCTCGCGCAAACTATGCAGTTTAGAAAAAAATGTTATTAGGAACCTAAATATCATTTTTGAAGACCTATCCATAGATACCCCACACGTATGGGTTTGATGAAAAAATTTTTTTTTAGTTTCAGTTCTATGTATGGGGACCCCCTTAATTTATTGTTTCTTTTCTATTTTTGTAATAAAATCTTAATGCGGTTCACAGAATACATCTACTTACCAAGTTTCAACAGTATAGGTATTATAGTTTCGGAATAAAGTGGCTGTGACATACGGACGGACGGACGGACAGACAGACAGACGGACATGACGAATCTATAAGGGTTCCGTTTTTTGCCATTTGGCTACGGAACCCTAAAAAGTGGCTGTGTCATATGGACGGACCTGTCAGACATGACAAATTCCATAAGGGTTCCGTTTATACCATTCGGCCACGGAACCCTGGAATATATGTACTTGGGGTGTACTACATGGGGGTGATTCAGATACCCCTTAATATAAAGGCATTAACATTTTTTTAGACTTCAATCAACTGGCCACCCTGTATTTTTATTTATTAAATTCCAGGCAATAGTACTTATCCTTGATTCCAGGAACCCGAACCGGAGTGTAACCGTTTGGAAGCTGAGGTTCCACCGGAGCCGACTCCAGTCACCCAGTAAACATTATCATATAACAAACTGTAACATGAAACTGTAAGAAATAAATTCATGTACTCACTCGTATTGTATATGCGAAGTTTATTTCTTTTATAGAAGACTAGCTTCCCGCCGCGGCTCCGCCTGCGTTAATAGTTTTGGGAATGAGGTGTTTTCCCGCGGTAAAAGCTAGCCTATATTCTTCCGCAAGGTCTATTCTATCTTTGTGCCAACTCCCTTTGGCATTTTTTCCTGTGGGAATGAGAAATTTTCCCGCGGTAAATCGTAGCCTATGTTCTTTCTCAAGGTCTATGTGTGTGTATGTTTGTAATGAATAAACTCAAAAACTACTGAGCCGATTTCAAAAATTCTTTCACCATTAGAAATCTACATTCACCCTGAGTAACATACCTAGGTGCCTAGACTATATTTTATTTTCAAAAAAGTTAGGGATCCTTATTAAAACTTCAATATTGTAACCCAAGATGTAAAAAAAAAAACCTAAAATAAGTATTCCTAATAATTATAATTGAATGGGCTCCGAAACTACTGAACCGATTTTGGTAAAACTTGGTACAAAGATAGAATAGACCTTGCGGAAGAATATAGGCCAGCTTTTACCGCGGGAAAACACCATATTCCCACGGGAAAAAACTATTAACACAGGCGGAGCCGCGGCGCGAAGCTAGTAATATAATAATTCATTTCTGTGATCTCGGAAACGGCTCTAACGATTTCGCTGTAATTTGGGAGTTTTCGGGGGTAAACAATCGATCTAGATTAGTCTTAAATATGTTTGGGAAAACGCGTGTTTTCGAGTTTTCATGCGTTTTTCTTTCCACGCAGAATATGGTCGCTAATTTCGTTCTGCCGGCTATTGTCCGTCTGGTCCAGCGGGTTCAGACGCAGACGGCAAGAAACGAGTGTTGCGGGTTCGAATCCCGCTCGGTGACTTACCTTTTTTTTTATATGTTTCCGAGCAAAGCTCGGTCGCCCAGATATTTTATATTAAAACAAAAATAAAACTAATTAAACGAATTTTTTACAAATACTTCCTAATAGTGGTTAACAGCCCAATTATCATAGTTAGTGTAAATCTTCCTGCCGCAGTGCGTCTTGAAGGAGACGGTAGCTGGCGAGTAACAGGCGTTGATGACGTCATTGTGTGAGGGAGTGCGGTATATCTTCACCTCCATCAGATCTGGGGAGTGTGTCACGTGGGCTAACGCTTGGTCCAGCAGTGTTATTTGGACCCAGTGCGGGAACGGATGCTTTGTGGTGCACATCTGAATTAGGTTAGGTTATCAGTTTTTCCCGTGGTAATGAGGCATTTTTCCGTAAAAGTAGTCAATGTTACTCAGGGTGAATGTAGCTTTCTAATGGTGAAAGAATTTCCGAAATCGGTTCAGTAGTTTTTGAGTTTATTCTTTACAAACATACACACACACAAAAATAAAATTCTTTCCTCTTAAAAGTAATACTAGCGACCCGCCCCGGCTCCACACGGGAAAATAATTATTGTGGGTTATCCTTAAGTAAATTATGCATGTATTATTTAAACCTTCCTCTTGCTTGAATCACTCTATCTACTAAAAAAACTGCAACAAAATCGGTTGCGTAGTTTTAAAGATTTAAACATACATAGGGACATAGGGACAGAGAAAGCGACTTTGTTTTATACTATGTGGTGATTAAACTATGATAAAACTGAAGAATCGGCGTGTCTGTACATTGACATTGGTTTTTCAAAAAACTGATTGTATGCTTTTGTATGTGATAAAGAGAGTGTATGTAGCTGAACACAAAAACAAGTTTTTTTTTAAAGAGTCTGTTGTGTATGTCTGTTTGTACACGCTAATCTCTGAAACCGTTGGACCGACTTAAATGAAATTTTGCATGGTGGTACCTTATATCCCCGGTCAACATCTTACATACTTTTTACCACGGGAAAAAAAACGACGGGGCCGTAGTAGCCGTGACAGCTACTCAAAAATAAAATTCAACTTGTGGAATTTATATGAAAAGTTGAAAAATATTTTGGTGATTTCAGCCTTTGTCCCTTAGAGAAAGTTGTTCAGTTTAATAAGTACTACCACTGTCTTGCGGATAAACAAGTTAAAGTTAAATTAAGTTAAGTAAGTAAAGTAAAGTTAAGTTAAGTTAAATTTCACGGTGTATGGTAGGTAATTCAATCAATACTAACCAAATTACTAAGGTACAAAGTGAAGTTACAGGTTTTTGCTGGAATATTTAAACGTTGAAATTTTGTTGTTATATTGTCACTAACAATAACACCTGAAAATAAAACGGACATCTTAATACATATACTTCAAGTACAGTAGGCAACACATGCGGCTGTACATGTTGACCTTGAGAACGCCCGTATTCCGTAGCGGTAGGGGTGAATTTCGTAGTGCGAATGTCCAACCGCATGTGCTGGCTACTGCAGTACATACAGACTCCAGACTTATAGACATCACAATTCAGAGATTATTTCCTAGTCGAATAATTATGTAGATAGCTAGATAACACTAAATTAAAAAAATATATAACCCCCGTCAAAAAACCGTTAAGTACTTGATCCCCTTTAACAACTAGAAAAGAGCTGATAATCTTCAAATAGCTGAATATAATTTCTTGGATCATAGCTAAGAACACTCTCGATTGTGACACCTTGCAAACAAAAAAAAAACTAGATCCAAATCGGCGCAACCGTTTAGGAGCTATGATGCCACAGACAGACAGACAGACACGTCAAACTTATAACACCCCTTTTTGTCGGGGGTTAAAAAGTATGAATCTTAAGAATTTTTTTCAAGCAAAGAAAAACTTAATTATTATAATAGGTACCGTGTTCATAAATCGTTTCAGTTACACGGAGGTGCGCAAAATTAAAGATATTGATAAAAAATATACACAATAGCAAGTACATTACAGTAAGATAAAAGATTGAATCGTAAAAAAAATTTCATAGACCGAAATGGCGTTGAAAATTGATTTTGGATACAATAAAAATTACCCACTTCCATGGTAAAATAATTATACTGCGTCAAAAAAAAGTCATGAGTCTGACACAGCTTACTGGCCCGCGACTCCGCCTGCGTTAGCAGTTTTTCCCGTGGGAATGCGGATTTTTCCCGCGCTAAAAGATCTATGCCTTTCCACAAGGTCTAGTTTATCTTTGTACCAAGTTTCGTTAAAATCGATTCAATAGGTTCGAATGCGATGCAGACAAATCAACATAATATAATCTACAATCAAACCAACAATATATTTATTTTTTACTTATATTACAAGACGAAAAATATGCAACCCCAAAATTATCTTGATTCGCCGATTAAAAAAATAATTACTTTTTTAGATGCACATCGGTCGAAGCGTGAAACCGTCATTTAACGTTCTGACTGCCTTCCAACGCACGGAATCATCTTTCTTTTCGGACAATGGTGATTCAGCCTGCAATGTCCTAACCAAACTGGGGAAACTATCACAAAGTGATATTTATTGTTCGACGAGTCATCCATCACCGCCGACTATTACGCGGTTCCGCCGCCGTCCTAAACACATCCTTTCCGAACCTGAGTGCCAAGTGCGAGTTTTTTACTCACGAAACGCGCTCGATAACTACAACGTAAACGTGCATTTAGTATGGAGAAATTTTAGTTCAGCGAACTGTCCGCAGATGGCGTAGTTTCAATTCCATACAAAATCGCGTTTACGCTGTCGATATCGAGCGCGTTTACTTTGGTTGCAAAACTCGCACTCGGCACTCTGACGACGAAACCACTGATGCAGTTAAAGCAGCCAAAGAATTTAGATTACACCTAACAGATTGCCCTTCAGGTAGCGAATACCCTTCAGGTTACAATTACCTTCCAGGTAACAGTGCCCGTACCCGCCGGCGGGGGCGCGGCCAAAACCAAAATTGATAATCAGAGACGGAGCTCCTCAGGCGTCGTCTCCTTCACGATGTTTTTCAGTATCAACGTGCTAGGCCGAGGTCCGTCCGAGGCTCCTTCGAGCCGCCCTTAGACGCGTTGGTATATGACTTTTTTATGGGGTAGAGTCTTCCGCTCCCCGCAAGTCCGGTGAAGCTTGTCCGTCGTACTTTTTCGACTCAAGCATAGGCCAAATAAAAAAGAAATCATCGGGATTCGAACTCGGAACCTTTCTAACGTCAGGCGAGCTTTTACCACTCGACCACGAGGCCTCCGTAATGAAAGGCTTATGGAGGTAGTACAGCTCACTTAAAGAATATGATAATGGCATCATCTAATGCAAGAACTATGTTAAGGCCATTACTGTACACTTAAGAGAATACTTTACCATTTTAGTACTTACTAATGATAGTAATAGCCTAGAGTTGACTGATCTTAACGCGGGTGCACTACTATATTTTTTATCATTCTCCTGGTAATGGGTTGCCTGGAAGAAATTGCTACATTAGTAATAAGGCCGCCTGTTGAAACCTATTGTTTTCTTTATCTGTGTTTCTTGGTTTCATATCCTGATATCCAGATTTTTTTCATTCTCTGTTTGTCTGTTTGTACTGGCTAATCTCCGAAACTACTGGACCGATTTAAATTAAATTTTGTTTGTATGATGGTACCTTATATCCCCGGTCAATATCTTAGATACTTTTCATTCCGGAAAATTGAAGAGCTCCCGTGGGATAATTAAAAAAGCGGCCAAGTGCGAGTCGGAATCGCCCATGAAGGGTTCCGTAGCAGTCAGTAACATAATATAAAACTTTTGTAGTTCGTTGTGACTTTGATCGATGTTTTAGTAATAGTGAAAGAGAAATTGCGGTTTACGATTTATGACATATTAAAAAAAACTACTTACTAGATCTCGTTCAAACCAATTTTCGTTGGAAGTTTTCATGGTAAAGCCCGACCAAAGAAATATGACACCTCGCCATATTGCGGAATTTCAGAGGAACTAATTTTATAAGGGAAATTGTTGCCATAGTCGTAAAAATATACACGTGGCGCCCCCAGAGCAGGTGTCATATTTCTTTGGTCAGGCTTTAATGCACATCATATATTTTTTTTAGTTTTATCATTCTGTTATTTTAGAAGTTAGAGGGGGGGGGGGGGACACACATTTTTCTACTTTGAAAGCGTCTCTCGCGCAAACCATTCAGTTTAGAAAAAAATGATATTAGGAACCTTTTATCACGTATAGGCTTGATGAAAAAAAATTTTTTGAGTTTCATTTCTATGTATGGGGACCCCCTAAATTTATTGTTTTTTTTTTCTATTTTTGTAAGAAAATCTTAATGCGGTTCACAGAATACATCTACTTACCAAGTTTCAACAGTATAGGTATTAAAGTTTCGAAATAAAGTGGCTGTGACATACGGACGGACGGACGGACAGACAGACAGACAGACATGACGAATCTATAAGGGTTCCGTTTTTTGCTTGCCATTTGGCTACGGAACCCTAAAAACGATAGTAAATTACATACTGCTCAGTACACTATATGGGCACAGAATACCAAATAGTAGGTATGGGCTAATCTTCGAAACTACTGGACCAATTTAAATGTTTGCATGGTGGTACCTTATATCCCCGGTCAACATTTTGAATACTTTTAATAGCGGAAAATTAAAGAATTCCTGTGGGTTATTTAAAAATTACTTTATGCGGAAAAGTTGAATAACAACGCGGGCGTAGCCACAGGCAGACGGCTAGTATATAAATAAAACAACGTGCTGCTTTAAAAGTTTTATTAAATGCTTACTTATAAAGAACATTACAAAATTCAAGACTTACCTAAATGAGTCAATGCAAAATAATATAAATCTTAAAAATTCATAGGTCTTTCAAACATTTCTTTTAAAGATGTCTTGTTAAATCATTTATCAATAAGATTCATTTTTAAATGTCGACAAATAAAAAAATATACCTACTTATACATAAAATTATTATGTTCATTTAAAAAGAAAATAGGTAGGTAGGTATTGAAGAAACCTTAGAGTATAAATAGAAAAAAATCTGTATTCTCTAAGGAAGAAACCATGACTGACTGATAAACCACTAAAATTGAATTGCTAGAGGTAAAGAGATGCAGGCTCAAGTTCTTGTCCGATCTCAATATTTTTTATTTTTTTGTTCGATATAAAATAATAAAAGCATAAGATTATATTTTTCATTTTCATCACCATTCAAATCAAATAAAATATTGTCTTTCTTTTTAATTTGCCGCGGCATTTTACAGACGGCTCTCGACTTATTTTGGCTTTTTATAAAACGACAAGGCATATTAAAATATTCATAATAATAAATATAATTTTGTGATGTTGCACTGTACTTTTGTCAGGTAAATATTTTATTTTTTATTTATCAATATTATAAAAATCAATGCCACTTTTCGTTGTAATTTTATAACTCAAGAACGGTCTCACCTATCCAAACCAAATGTTTGTATAAATAGAAAAATTTCTGGGAGGGATAGAGTACGCCTATCGAGTATGAACTGTAAGCACGGATATGAACAGTCCGAATATCTTCAGCGCGTTCGTTTAGTATCAAATGGTTATCGGAGCTGATTATTTTTCCCGGTGAAAATAAGAAATTTAATAGAAGAACATTTTGAAATGTGCAGTGATAAGTTGCAAACATGACTCGAGGAACAAATCCAAAAAGAAAAATGTTATTGATTTCACCGCCCATACAAAATCTGCCAAAATTTGATTACGCTTGACATTCTGACTCTGACTTCACATAAAGGCAGCGGAGCGATGCGCGTGCTCTATGTATATTTATTCTCTATAAGGTTTAGGCGTTGTTCGGACTATTTAGTTTTATGTGATGGTTTATGTGAAGATTGCACAAAATCTGTCAAGCGGTTCTTCATTAATCACACTGTTAACGCGGGCGGATCCGCGGGCGGAAAGCTAGTATATATTAATTATTGCAAAATGACGGGCGCATGGTCTAAGAAAACAAGGTCTAACCATTAGACCATGTGACTGACACGAGCCTACTTCATTTCTACGTCATTTTGCCTATTCATCCTTGTCGAATGCGTGTAATAGACAAGGATGAACAGCGCAAAATGACGTAGGCTTGTGTCAGTCACGTGGTCTAACGGTTAGACCTTGTTTTCTTAGACCATGGACGGGCGTATGTAAAATGCCTAAGCGTTCTTTAAAATGACAACTCATGCAATTTGCCGACGACTTATACATAAGTAGGGACTAAAAGACTATCTTTAGGGCCAGACCACGCTCTCGATCCAGGTAGCGAACGGCGCTACCCGCGTGTAGATGCCTGCCTCACCAACGAAGCCGCACGCTCTCCCGAATGACGTCACACCCACTACGGTATACATGCAGGTGATGCGTTGGTTCTTGATCTGTAGGGGACCCCCGCTGTCTCCCTGGGGAATAACACAATTTATTATTCTTATATTATAGTTCAAAGACGTTGATATCTTTCATTTAAAAATTTTCCAAATTTGTTTCCACCATAAAATCACAAACATAAATTAAGTTAGCAAGTATTATTACTTCCTTATGTAACTATTATTAGCTTCCATTTTCGAGTAGTTTTAACCTAACCTAACATTGTTTGTTTGCTCAATGCATGTATAACTTTGAGTGAAAACTTAACTGGCTAATGTAGGTAATGTGTCTGATCTGATTGTTATATGAGAAAAGAAAGCTGTATGTTTTCCATAAATAAAAAAAAATAAAAAATAAATTTTTTTTAGTGTAATTTTTATTTACCAGCCAACAAACCGTAGTAACGAACCTGACAGGCGTCCTTAGATTCCGCCTTGTCTCCGTAACACAGCTGCGTGCGCGCATCGAACCCGTTGAGCATGTTGCGCATTCCCGCGGGAAACTGGGTCAGGCACTCCTCCGACGAGAACTTTTGTAACGTTACCTGGGGAATAAGTAACCTAAAATAAGTTTAACTTTGTAACGTGGTGCATTACCATGCCACCTCGTTGCCTCATTCTCATCTCATTTACCATTCTCGCCTAAATTCGAATATATTTAATTTTGGAATTCAGTCAACAGTCATCCGTCATTTCGTCCATTTTTCTAGTCACTTTTTGTCTCACCTCTCGGCCATGCCGGCCGAGTTCCAAATTTCTGTGTAAATTATATTATTAAATGTCAATTATAATCTAGCCTTGTCGACAAACAACCTTTACTAACCAAATACATATTTTATCATCTGTGTTTCTACCTGTGTTTTCATCATCCCTACTTTTCATCGTGTTATCTTCTTCTTGTCGATGCCTTGCAGGCGCGCTCCTGTTCAGGGCGCGCCGCGGGCGTGACAACTTCATTACATTTTGACGTCGAAAAGTGATTTTTCGAATACATTTTGAATTTTGTTTTTTTATAATTAAGAAGATTTCCAATGGTAATTAAAAAGAAGGGTTTAAAGTTGTAGTCAAAAATTATTTATTAACAGCTGTCCGCCGCGGCTCCGCCCGCTCAAACAGTTTTTCCCGTGGGAATGAGGAATTTTCCCGCGGAAGAGGAGCCTAATTCTTTCACAAATCTATTCTATCTTTGTGCCAAGTTTCATTTTTTTTTTTTTAGTTTCTTTCTCCCTTATGGGAAAGGCAAAGGGATCTAAGCCCATACAGCCTAGTCTTTAGTAGTTTCTTGCATTATCAAAGTTTAATGTCTTTATCTTCAGTCATTTCTTTAGTTTCATTTCGTCGTCTTTAGTCATTTCTTGCATTAATGTACGTCTTCAGTAGTTTCATTTCTTGTTACGGGATCATTGAAATGCAAGGGTGGTTCTTACATTCCAATGATACTGAAGTTTAACGCGGGGTATCAAACCAGAAACAGCTAACCACTCATTATTTCTCACTTTCATTGAATAGTTCTTCTTTAACGGCACATTATCGCACTAATTCCACCATATTAATACCACAATTACCATGAAAAACTAATTTTATAAAGGACGAAACAATGAACCCGCCATTTCCTCTCGATTCCCGCGTAAAACCCCCGTGCCAAGTTTCATCAAAAACGTTTCGGTAGTTTCGGAGCCTATTCAGTTATCTATACTACTCGTAATCACTACATAGTATAAAACAAAGTCGCTTTCTCTGTCCCTATGTCCCTCCCTATGTCCCTATGTACGCTTAAATCTTTAAAACTACGCAACGGATTTTGATGCGGTTTTTTTTAATAGATAGAGTGATTCAAGTGAAAGGTTTATATGTATAATACATGCATAATATACTGAAGGATAACCCACAATAACCATTTTCCCGTGCAGAGCCGGGGCGGGTCGCTAGTAATATTATAAAGGGGAAAGGTATGATTGTTTGTTTGTTTGCATCGAATAGGCTCCGAAACTACTGATCCGCTTTCCACAATTCTTTCACTGTTAAAAAGCTACATGATCCCTGAGTAACATATATTTTTTTTAAAGATCCTTACTAAAACTTCAAAAATGTAACCCAAGGTGTAAAAAAAGACCTAAAACATTCCTTATAATATTATAAAATTATAGTAGTTATACAGTCGAATCTATAACTGTTTTCACTGTTGTTATCATAATTTATTGTTAAAATTTTGGAAATGGAATTCAGATATGTATTGTTTTTTTTTTTTCATTCATATTCCATCAGAATCTGTCTCTCTGCAGATTATTGCAGCATCTCGTTCAAGTTCTGGCATTCAAACCAATAATGGTTTGAACAACCAACATAATCGTACACAAACATGACAATTACCAGTTTTACCCGTATAAGTTCCCGCGATTGACCTCTATGGTCTGTTTCATATAAATCCGGAAAAAGTTCTTTGACCTCTATCTTTTCTTGAAAGTTATTAAAAATTAGCTTTCCGCCGCGGCTCCGCCCGCGGTAATAGTTTTTCCCGTGGGAATGAGGAATTTTCCCGGGGTAAAAGTTAGCCTATGTTCTTCCGCAAGGTCTATTCTATCTTTGGGCCAAGTTTCACCAAAATCGGTTCAGTAGTTTCGGAGCATTTTCAATTATTAGGAATATTTTACGTTTTTTTTTACACCTTGGGTTACATTATTGAAGTTTTAGTAAGGAACCCTAATTTTTTTGAAAATAAAATATAGCCTATGTTACTCAGGGTGAATGTAGGTTTCCAACAGTGAAAGAATTTTTGAAATCGGTTCAGTTTCCTTCAGTTTCCTTCAGTTTCCTTCAAACCTTTCCTCTTTATAATATTAGTATAGATAATGTAACGCCAAAATGTTTGGCAAGCTCACCCCGCCTTCTACTACGGTATGCCAAATTACAGTATGTCCACAGAATACCAAATAGTAGTCTCTGTATGTCCAAAAAGAGTAAAAATTAAGAAGTAGCATCAACACAATTAGTGCCCTCCAACTAAGAAATGGTGAAAATGAGACGACGACACTACGGTGTTCCTACTTTTTAATTTCTACTCTTTTTGGACGGACTGTACGTATTTTGCGATAATTTCCTATAGTTTTATCGTATCGTTTGAGAAAAATGTGCGCATTGTATGCAGGCGTCAATGACCTTTTGTCCGGATTAATATGAAACAAACCATAACATCCCCTATGCTGCATCGATGGACGCTTTTGCACAGTTCTCTCTGTTAGCGTAAACTTATTGGCATGACATTCTTAATTTATTTAATTGATTTAATTTAAATTTATTTTATTGTTTGTTTGTGTGTTTTATTGATTGTATTGGTGTTTAAATTTATGGATGTAACTGGTCCGAAATAAAGCTTATTATTATTATAACAACATGTTACCTTCTGCAAAGTATTGGCGTTGGCTCCTTTGTATTCGATGGCTCCCCAGCCTGTGGCTATGGCTCTCTGGTCGTCTTCGGGCTCCCCATAGTGCACACAAGCTGGCACCACAGACTCGCTTAACAGAATCCTGGAAATGAAGCTTTTTTAGATTGTTTGATCTCTTTTTAACACGCTTTTATTATTAACTTCACTTGTATGTAACTATGTATGTAAGAAAATCTTGGAATCTTCATTTGACCCACTACCCGGTCTTCGATGAGGATGAAATTTTGCACTCGCTTTGAGTTCTGATGACAATACATGACTAGCTAAGAAACGTCATTACAAATCCAATATGGCGGCCTCCCCATTATATGTATGTAAAAAATCTTGGAATCTTAATTTGACCCACTTCCCGGTCTTCGATTAGGATGAAATTTTGCACACGCTCTGAGTTTTGATGACAACACATGACTAGCTAAGAAACGTCATTACAAATCCAATATGGCGGCTTCCCTAAGATGGCGAACTGGCTGTTTGAGATCCACACTATGATATGGGTATCAAATAAAAGGGTTAGCTGTCAGGAATACGAAAAAAAAAGTCGCGTGACTTAAATCCAATATGGCGGACAGGAAGCGTGTTTTTTAGTTTTTTAAACTATGTATTATATTATGTATAAACATGAATGAATCTTACTGTCGATCGGTCTTCAGCAAAGCAATGTCGTTGTACTTGCTGGGAGGGTTGTAATTGGGGTGTTTGATAATGTTCGCGATCCTGTACAAGTTGTTCGCGTTGATGGGGTCCGTGCGCTTCTGGGCGCCGAGCCAAGCGAATGATATGTCCCCGCTGAAATAACAAGCAAATCTATAAGAACTGTAGAGATCGGAAATCTGTACATAGAAAAAAAATGCTAAAATCCAAGTCAGGGGGTGTAAGAAGTGTTATGACATATGTTAGAACATGTATACGCTTTTACAATAAGATTCCTACTATTATACAAAACTTACCCTTAGAGAAGTTTAAAGTTGTAGTTAAAGCAAAAATTGATTAAAAATGCATATTACAAGATATCTGATTATTTAGAAGACAGATCTCCATGGGAATGAGGTTGCTTGAGTTGGCTATTAATATAATTTAATTTATTAAGATATATTGTACAGAAGCCAGCACATGCGGCTGGACACTTGCACTACGAAACTCGCTTCTACTGCTACGGAATAACGGCGCTCTCAAGGTCAATATGTCCAGCCGCATGTGCTGCCTAGTGTACCTATAATTTACATATTAAAAAAAATATATAATTTTTAAAAGATGCGACGCTTGTGGAGTTTATTCGGCGAGCTCTTCTCCACAAAAGACCGCACATTTTGCTTTGCTGAACTCGCCACTAAATGTAACTTTATTTGACTTAACTAAGTGTCCAAAAAAGTGTCCAAAAGTTAAAAATAAATGATTTGATTTGATTTGATTTGATATCCAGTTTTTATTTTATTTTTGTTTCTCTGTTTGTTTGTCGGTTTGTCTATTTGTCTGTTTGTACGGGCTATTCTCCGAAACTACTGGACCTATTCGAATGAAATTTTGCATGGTGGTTCTTTACATCCCTGGTCAACATCTTGGATACTTTTGATCCTGGAAAATTAAAGAGTTCCCGTGGGATAGTTAAAGATTACTACGGAACAGCAGCCAGCTAGTCTATATATTAAAACTGTAGAGGTCGGAAATCTGTACATAGCAAAAAATGCTAAAAACCAAGTCAGGGGGATGTAAGAAGTGATATAGAACATATCCAGACTTTTTCAATTTTTTTGTTTCTCTGTTTGTCTGTTTGTACAGGCTAATATCCGAAACTGTTGGATTAATTTGAATGTAATTTTGCACAGTGGTACCTTATATCACCGGTCAACATCTTAGATAGTTTGTACCGCTAAAAAACATCTCAATCCTACGGGAAAATGCACGGAAAAGACAAAAAACAACGCGAGCGTGGCCGCGGGCAGACAGCTAGTCTTGTACATAAATAAACAGAGACAAAAGACGGCCCCTTGCCTATGGTTTGTGTCATATTAATCCGGATAAAAGGTCATTGAATAACTTTCAAGAAAAGTAAGAGGTCAATGAACTTTTGTCCGGATTTATACGAAACAGACCATAGTTGGTAGTAAGTATAACATTAGTAGCAACAATACATTATACTCACTATTCCCTGGTGAAGGTACAGTGGCCAGCAGTGAGGATGTACCAATCACTGATGAGGCTACCTCCGCACAGGAACTGGGCATTCTGAGCTGTGTCGCCGAAGCCGAGTAACGCCTGAACAAAAAATTAAAAAATTAAGAACCTCCGCCTCAAAACCTTTATTTCATACTTTCAAAAACTAGAAAAGAGCTGATAATCTTCAAATGGCTGAAGATATTTTCTTGGATCATAGCTAAGAACATTTTAGATTGTGACACCTTGCAAACAAAAAAAAACTAGATCAAAATCGGCGCAGTAATGTGATATGGTACCTATTACACGCTTTATATTAGGTCCACTTGTATGTAACTAAGTATGTAATGGAATCTAAGGTAACCAATTTAACCATCTTCCAAGGGTCGTAGCGTAGTGAACTTTGGAATGTATACGTAATTCCGATGACAACACAACAATTTGACACAAACAAGCTGATCTGACGCTGGAGCCGGAAGGTGGATAGGGGAACTCTTCAACGGCTGTGCTAGTAAACCCCCCGAATTTGGGCTCATTTGATTAGTCCAAATAAGACCTTTATATTGGCGAGGTGAGGTGACCACTTAACCAGAGTCTGGTGCTAAAAGCGGCTGGAGTTACGTGGAGCGAAGCCAAGGCCACGGCGCAGGACAGGGGGAACTGGAAGAATCTCTTGAAGGCCCTATGTATCCCCTGGGTACAGTCTTTTTTTTTTTTTTTTTGAATTGACCTATGCTTGTGTCGAAAAGGTACGACAAATCAAGCTTCACCGGACTTGAGGGTACAGTCGCAGTCTAACGCGGTCCTAACCCTAGTGGTGGAGGATGTGCCCTAGATCAAATTAAAATGCAGAAATAGGGAATACAATGACTAGTTTATTATAATGGAAATACGAAATATTACATTTGCTTCTTTGAGCATAAAAATGGCGTCCGGCTCGTAGCACGGGCTACGGCCATCTCCCTCTCATCAACGAAATTCAAATTGATATTACTTTTCATAATTAAATGGCTCAAAACGCGGAAAGAGGCTGCCAGCACGAACGCGGCGTGCATGTAGGACGCATGCACGCCACAGTACCTTAGGATTCCAACAACAACAACGTACCATATGCGGGAACTCCCTGACATTAGCATCTTTCCCCCCCACTATGAGGTCGGCGGCGCCGTGGCCGCAGCTGTCCGCTCGCGACATCTCCCCGGTCAATGTCTTTCCTCTTTATAATATTAGTATGATTTCGGGTAATGTTTAGTGTGATACCTTTTCGCAAGTATTGAGTAATGTGATATGGCCAACGTACTGTTTTGCACATGTCTACTGTCACGTACCATGGTCTAAGCGTACAATTCGACAAGGATGAACAGCAGATGACGTAGGCTTGTGTCAAGTTTGATAGTCCGATTGTTAGACCTTGTTTTTTTAGACGATGGTCACAGAAGAAAATAATAGTACTAACCCGTACAGAAAGGACACTCACCCCCCCTGCGCCAAAATGAGTTCCCCGCCCGATATAGCGCCCCACGCCCCGCACCCCGCAGACGCCGCGGGACTCCGCCGGTGGTGGAGGGGGTGTTTTACATAGCGCCTAGCGCCATTGACTTGTAGTTGATATTCAGTTGTTATTCAAAAAGAAGTAGGTTGGTTGGTTGGTTTGGTTGGTTGGTTGGTTGTTGTTGTTGGTTGTTGGCGTGCGCGTTGTTGTTGCGTTGCGTTGCGATGCGTTTGTTTGTTTGTATGCGTTTGCGTTTGCGTTGCGTTTTCTGTTGTTCTGGTCACGTACCATATGCGGGAATTCCCTGACAGTAGCGTCCTTCCCCCCCACTATGAGGTCGGTGGCCCCGTGGCCGCAACGATCCGCTCGCGCCATCTCCCCGGTCAACGCCACACCCTTCACGCAAGGGTAGATCAGCTTTTCTTGGTACTCGATGCATTCTGGAAATAAGATTAAATTTTTATTACTACTCAATGTTATTGAGTTAGGTGTTGTTATTGGTAAAATTCTCAAGAAATGCATCAAACGGAATATCTGTCCAATGCGGAATCAGTACAATATGAAATTAACACGATGTGGAAACTGTCCACTTTGTAAATCTGTCCAATTTGGAATCAGTACAATATGGAATTAGTGCAATGTGGAAGGAAACTGTCCAATGTGGAATCTGTCAAATGTGGAAACTGTCCAATGTGGAATCTGTCAAATGTGGAAACTGTCCAATGTGGAATCCGTCCAATGTGGAATCTGACCAATGTGGAATCTAACTAATGTGGAATCTATCCATTGTGGAATCTGTCCAATGTGGAATCAGTACAATATGGAATTAGTGCAATGTGGAAGGAAACTGTCCAATGTGGAATCTGTCAAATGTGGAAACTGTCCATTGTGGAATCTGTCAAATGTGAAAACTGTCCAATGTGGAATCTGACCATTGTGGAATCTGACCAATGTGGAATCTGACCAATGTGGAATCTGACCAATGTGGAATCTGTCCAATGTGTAATCTGTCAAATGTGGAATCTGACCATTGCGGAATCTGTCTAATGTGGAATCTTAACAATGTGGAATCTGACCAATTTGGAATCTGTCCATTATGTAATCTGACCAATGTGGAATCTGTCCAATGTGGAATCTGTCCAATGCGGAATCTGACCAATGTGGAATCTATCCATTGTGGAATCTGTCAAATGTGAAATCTGTCCAATGTGGAATCAGACCAACGAGGAATCTGTCCATTGTGGAATTTGACCAATGTGGAATCTGTCCATTGTGGAATCTGACCTATGTGGAATCTGACCAATGTGGAATCTGTTTATGCGAAATATTGTATTTTACGGTTAGGCAACATCGTGGCTAGATAATTTTCAAAGCATGTTACATACCTACTGTTTAAGTACAAATTTATGTTGCATGCGACATTGGGCTCAATTCTACCGTGGCTGCTAAAATCTCTAAATTTATGTTGTTGGACTCTTTCATTCATATGGGAATCGAAAAGGATGGGAGTTGAATGAATGTAATTTTGAATGAATAGCTGTCAATTTCAGCTTAATTTAGCCGGGATGTTTTAAATGCTTGCTGAACTACGCGTATTGTGTGCGTGCAGTGGTTCGAGACAAAGTATGCTAGGCCCCTGCTGGCTGCTAGAACGTTGCTGTTTATTTTTCCGTCATAAACGTTATATTGACATACTCAACTTTAAACATTATTTTATAGTCTTCATTTCTTCAGAAATATACTTCAAAAATCATCGGTAATTGTTAAATCAAACAAAAAGGGCGGGACTAGAGAAGATCGTCGCGTGCAAGGGAAATATTTTTAAACTGGGCTAGCGGGAACTTTGCTGATAGTACTTACTGTCCCAAGCCTTCCGTCCGTTCCTGGCAGCTGTCTGGTTGGGTTTTATCGGCTCGCAGAGCTGCGCATTGCCGTTGTTAGTCTGATAGTCGTATACCGGAGGGACGTACGGCTTTGCGGTGGATGACCTGTGACAAAATTACATTATCTTGAATTCCTATGAAAAATCTTAAAATCAATAGTCAAAGTAAGTATTAATTCTTAACTTTAGGATATTTACATCTGGTAAGTTCAAAAATTTGGCTGTCTTCTGTGGAGAAGAACTTGCCGAAAAAAACTCCACAGGCGTTGCATCTTTTAGCAAAATATTTTTACAAAATTATAAATTACTGGCTTCCCGCCGCGGCTCCGCCCGCGTTTACAGTTTTTCCTGTGGGAATGAGGTATTTTCCCGTGGTAAAAGGTAGCCTATGTGTTAATCCAGGGTGTCAGCTAATTCCATAACAATTTTATTAAAATCGCTCCAGCCGTTTTTTTTTGTTTACAAGGTGTCACAATCGAGAGTGTTCTTAGCTATGATCCAAGAAAATATCTTCAGCCATTTGAAGATTATCAGCTCTTTTCTAGTTGTTTAAAGGATCAAGTAACGGTTTTAGAGCGGAGTTTTTTTTAAAATTTTGATACTTGTTACAAAATAATAACAATATTAACCAATTACATATAACCCTCTTGCACAGCTTCCTATCTATTCCCAAAGAAATCTGTTTGGATTACACGCTTTATGTCAGATACGCAAAATGTCAGACACGCAGATTGTCAGGTTAGTGAAACTGTACGCGAAATGTCATATACGCTAAATGTCACAAACGCAAAATGACAAATACGCAGAAAGTCAAAAACGCAGAATGTCAGAAACTCAGAATGTCAAATACGCAAAATGTCATGAAATGAACGATAGGCAGGAAGAAATTAATAAAACATTTTCTGTTCACATTAATTATAATTTCATTTGAAAACACGATCAAATAGGTATAAATAATCATCAAAATTATTATAAACAGAAGTTGTCATGATAAAATGTATTACACAATTTTATCAAAAACAATGCAAAAATATTCCTGACTGGAGTTATTATTTAATAAGTGGAAATTGTCAAGTATATATCAGATAAATTCAACGTCGATATGCAAAAAGTGCATTATTATAGATAAAATTATTTGATGCTTTGTTTGTGACTAAAGTTGTTTGCGACTACGTTTAGAACATGAATGAGCTAATAATATATCCTCTATGCTATTCTTATAAAAATAATATAGTAGGATCTCTGCCTATGGCACTTTACGTATCTGATGGCCTCGTAGCGTAGCCTAATAAGTTGGTAGGTAGTACGCCTGCCTTCGAAGCACACAGTCCCAGGTTCGAATCCCGCCCAGGGCAAACATTCGTGTGATGGGCACTTGTGTTTGCCTTGTGTCTGGATGTTGTATAATTATTTATATATGTAGGTATGTATATCAGCTGTCTGACACCCACAGATGTCCTTACATATTATTATTATTAATTTAAGCTACCAAAGAAAGGAAACAAAAATAAAAATGACGTAAATAGTAGACTTACAATTTAGCCCCATTATCGACACCTAACATCAACACCTATGCATAAAGTATTACTATCTATTATTATTATTGTTATCAACTGTGGGCTACCATATTCTAGTGAATTTCCGGCCTATACAATAAAAACAATCAAATCTTTCGTAAACGTATAGATGACTTTTTGCGTATCTGACATTCTGAGTATGACATTCTGCGTATTTGACTTTTTGAGTATGTGACATTATGCGTTTCTGACATTTTGCGTGTCTGACTTTTTGCGAATCTGACTTTTTAAGTTTCTGGCATTTTGCGAATTCTGACAATCTGCGTGTCTGACATTTTGCGTATCTGACATAAAGCGTGTAATCCATCTGTTTCATTGCATTTTCTCTTCATGTATTTTATTTCTCAAACAAACATAATAACAACTTGTACTTTTCCTTTGAATACTAACCCTCTCTTGGGGGTTGTGGCGACGGGGGGGGTCGGTGTGGTGGGGCGGGGGGGTGTACCTGCGCCTGCGCAGCACACGATCGGATCTATGCCTTGGAACGCGCATATCTGGAGGAAACAAAAGGTAGATAGGTATTATTATTTTAAACTTTTGTTTCAAATATTTCTTACCGACGGCCATGGTCCAAGAAAACAAGGTTTTGCAAATAGACCACGTGACTGACACAAGCCTACGTCATTTCTACGTCATTTTGCCTATTCGTCCTAGTGGAATGCGTGTAATAGACAAGGATGAAAAGCGCAAAATGACGTAGGCTTGTGTCAGTCACGTGGTCTATTTGCAAGACCTTGTTTTCTTGGACCATGCAGACGGCCGTAGGGGATAAAGGTTAAAGAAAAAAAAGAAAAGAAAGAGAAGCAAGGTTAAAGGTTCAGGACTGTGAAGGTTTACAAGTGTCAGCTTCAACAAATGTCAAATTCTACAAATGACAGATTCTACAAACGACAGATTATGACTACATCCGTAGATTTAGCGGAGACCTCATCTCCTTTTTCAAACGTCCTTCAGCCTGAATGAATGAATGAATGAAAATTCTTTATTACACTTATAATGTACACAGGCGAACTTAATGCTACAAAGCATTTTCTTCCAGCTAACCTTTGGTAGTCGAAAGCAGGCTAAGGGTAGTGTCGCTAAACAGCGATAAACAATTATTGAGTTAAAAATAAATCAAAAATAAAATAAAAGGAAAGGGGTAAAATTTAATAATTAAATTTAATAACAATGCAAATTTAATAGCAATTTAATAACAGCCTGCAATGTCCTAAACTAGGGAAAGTCTTACAAAGTGTTATTTGTTTGGTGAGTCCCCACCGGGATTCGAACCAGAAACCTCCGTAACGTTAAAAAGTAGGTAATATTTCTATGGTTGCTTGCTTAACGTGTGGGTTTCAAAGTTAACCTATCTCACAAACCCTGGTGTCAGAATTATGCATCGTCTTAGGCACAAGACATAATGGCTCCTGTAACGACTAAATCCGTAGATAGTAGCCGAGACCAACGGCCTTACGTGCCTTCCGAAGTACGGAACCATCTTTTTAGGGTTCCGTAGCCAAATGGCAAAAAACGGAACCCTTATAGGTTCGTCATGTCTGTCTGTCTGTCTGTCTGTCTGTCTGTCCGTCCGTATGTCACAGCCAGTTTATTCCGAAACTATAATACCTATACTGTTGAAACTTGGTAAGTAGATGTATTCTGTGAACCGCATTAAGATTTTCTTACAAAAATAGAAAAAAAAAACAATAAATTTAGGGGGTCCCCATACATATAAATTAAACTCAAAAAAAATTTTCTCATCAAACCCATACGCGTGGGGTATCTATGGATAGGTCTTCAAAAATGATATTTAGGTTCCTTATAACATTTTTTTCTAAACTGAATAGTTTGCGCGAGAGACGCTTCTAAAGTGGAAAAATGTGTGTCCCCCCCCCTCTAACTTCTAAAATAAGAGAATGATTAAACTAAAAAAAATATATGATGTGCATTACTATGAAAACTTCCAACGAAAATTAGTTAGAACGAGATCTAGTAAGTAGTTTTTTTTTAATACGTCATAAATCGTAAACCGCAATTTACCTTTCACTATTATTAAAACATCGATCAAAGTCACAACGAACTACTAAATCACTACATAGTATAAAACAAAGTCGCTTTCTCTGTCCCTATGTCCCTATATATGCTTAAATCTTTAAAACTACGCAACGAATTTTGATGCGGTTTTTTTTAATAGATAGAGTGATTCAAGAGGAAGGTTTATATGTATAATACATGCATAATATACTTAAGGATAACCCACAATAACCCTTTTCCCGTGCGGAGCCGGGGCGGGTCGCTAGTCTTTTATATTATGTTACTGGCTGCTATGGAACCCTTCATGGGCGATTCCGACTCGCACTTGGCCGCTTTTTTTTTTTCGGACAATCAGGTGATTCGGCCTGCAATATCCTAACCAAACTGATTCTCTGGGATTATCTGGGATTCGAACCCGGAACCTCCGCAAAGTTAAAAAATGATGTTCCCATGGTAAAAAAGTTAAGTTGCTTACAGTCGGGTTGATTCTTTTCTTGATATCCTCTAAAGCTGCTGGACAGTTTTGGATAAGTTGACACATGCCTCCCTGGCCAGACTTGCTGCGGCATTGTTCACCGACTGAAAAATACATATTATGTTATTAGATTTAAGAACCATGTATCTAGTTTAATACGTACCTATAATGTTGAAGTCGAATAAACTTTCATTCATTCATTCAAAAATAATAATTTTGGGGATCGCAGTTGTTATTTGGCTTAACCGGAAAACGCTAAATGAATACCTTTAATCAACGAATAATCAAACAAACAAATAAATAAACACACAGACAAGGTAGCAAGTTCATAAAAACATGGTTTTTCTCCAAACCTAACTAACATACAACTTTAGGACTAAATTACAACTTAAGTTTTCGTTCGTGGAAAGGAACCGTCCATTAATCACGTGATCTTTTTTTAACATTTTTTAACCCCCCCTCCCCCTTGGTGATACGTGGTGAGGTTTAAGACTACCCCTCACCCCCCCCACACCACATCACGTGAAAGAAGAAAGAAAGAAAGAAAGAAAACTTTATTTTGTGTATTTTAGTACCTGCAAAGAATCTTAAAATTTTTAGAATATTATCTTTAAATACAAGTATAAAGTATACTTATAGTCCATGGAATTGGTACATTTTGGTTTGCATCAAATGGGGTAGTTCTGTTTTTTTTATATGTTGTATGTAATGAGGTGGTAATGACAAATATAATTTTTCCACCTCGAAAGCCTTCCGGAACATTGTAAAATTCATGAAAAGCCATAAAATTTTTGATCATTTTTCAGTTTTTGCCATTTTTTACCACCAAGGACCTGTTTTACGGTAGAAGTCACTATGAATTCTTTTAAAGTAGACTAAATTTGCAACAAAATGAGAATAGTTGGGTCTCGATAAGCTGAATAGTTTCAAAGATACAGCAGTTCAAATGTTTGCAAAATTTCAAAAAAAAAAAAATTTTGCGAGTGTTTACAAGATCTTGTCAATGTGGTCAATTATTGACCTATTTCACGGCATAAATCAATTAAGATCTAATAGTTCCCTAGCTACATCTGTTCAAAGTTGCTGAGGTGACTAAACAACATGAAATACGACTTATGAAATAAGCATTATCTATACTAATATTATAAAGAGGAAAGGTTCGATTGTTTGTTTGCATCGAATAGGCTCCGAAACTACTGAACCGATTTCAAAAATTCTTTCACTGTTGAGTAGCTACATGATCCCTGAGTAAGATAGGCTATATTTTATTTATTTAAAAAAATTTGGGATCCTTAGTAAAACTTCAATAGTGTAACCCTAGGTGTAAAAAAAATCCTAAAATATACCTAATAAATTGAATAGGCTCCGAAACTACTGAACTAATTTCAAAAATTCTATCACTGTTGAGAAGCTGCATGATCCCTGAGTAACATAGGCTTTATTTTATGTTAAAAAAAATTAGGGATCCTTACTAAAACTTCAATAATGTAACCCAAGATGTAAAAAAAAATCCTAAGATATACCTAATAAATTGAATAGGCTCCGACACTACTGAACCAATTTCAAAAATTCTATCACTGTTGAGAAGCTGCATGATCCCTGAGTAACATAGGCTTTATTTTATGTTAAAAAAAATTAGGGATCCTTACTAAAACTTCAATAATGTAACCCAAGATGTAAAAAAAAATCCTAAAATATACCTAATAAATTGAATAGGCTCCGAAACTACTGAACCGATTTTGGTGAAACTTGGCATAAAGATAGAATTGACCTTGGGAAAGAACATAGGATACGATTTACCGCGGGAAAATTTCTCATTCCCACGGGAAAAATAGTTAAAGCGGGCGTAGTTGGCACAAAGATAGAATAGACCATGCGGAAGAACACAGGCTAACTTTTACCACGGGAAATTATCTTATCTTTGCATGTGGAGGTTGAAGTTGAGGTCGTCACAGGAGTTTTATTATAAGTTTTTAATAAAAAGCACACCTTTAGTAGAAAAATATTTTTGACAGACACCCTAAACTCTAAATTGTATTATTTAAGAAATTTTGCAAACATTTGAACAGCTGTATCTTTGAAACTATTCAGCTTATCGAGACCCAACTATTCTCATTTTGTTGCAAATTTAGTCTACTTTAAAAGAATTCATAGTGACTTCTACCGTAAAACAGGTCCTTGGTGGTAAAAAATGGCAAAAACTGAAAAATGATCAAAAATTTTATGGCTTTTCATGAATTTTACAATGTTCCGGAAGGCTTTCGAGGTGGAAAAATTATATTTGTCATTACCACCTCATTACATACAACATATAAAAAAATCAGAACTGCCCGATTTGATGCAAGTGAAGACCCCTTTTATGGTACGATTTCCATGTACTATTAACCTTATTTTATTCTGAAATTAAAGACTATGATAAAAATGCCTAGGCAGAAAGGTTGCAGGTTGTTTTTGATTGGAAAAAATAAATACCTACACGTGATATCTTACCACACACTATTTGTGATATTTCGTGATTTTTGTCAAACCCCTCCCCCCCCCCTTTCAAGACTCCCCAAAGCCCAATCGCAAGAATGGATTCGGGCCAGTAGACTACAAGAAATTAAAAATTGTGTTTACTCGCCTGCAGACCAAATATTGCATGGGCGACTTGCCACAACATGGGCGACTTGATTCAATCTTCCTGATTAATTATTTGATCGACTAAAAAATTATTAAATCGACTCAGTTATGGAGAAGAAAACGTGAATGAATGAATGAATGAAATATGTTTTATTCGAAGTAAGATTTTACAAATCACTTTTCGACGTCGAGGCGGGTTCACAATTTGGCTGTCTTCTGTGGAGAAGAACCCGCCGGAAGAAACTCCACAGGCGTTGCATCTTTTAAACATATTTTTACAGTTATTATGATAATAATTACTAATAACAATGATTTATAAAGTACGATTGAAAAAGCCTGTCACCCAAGCAACTATTCCCATGGATGTTTATCCTCTAAGTAATAGAGTTGGGTTGGAATGCGTGTAATATCACAAAAGTAATATCACCCTAAAAAGTAATGTGATATCACACATTACGCGAGTATTTTAACCAGTACACTTCACCAGTACACATCATCACACATTAATAGGAAAGCATAGTTTAGCATAGCTTAACTACTCCGTACGTCACCGTATCATGTTCAGTACCTTAGTACTCAGCTCAGTGATGGATAGGTGA
Organism: Teleiodes luculella; assembly: GCA_948473455.1. Classification (NCBI taxonomy): domain Eukaryota; kingdom Metazoa; phylum Arthropoda; class Insecta; order Lepidoptera; family Gelechiidae; genus Teleiodes; species Teleiodes luculella. The sequence continues at coordinate 2,171,231 of OX419611.1, read as the reverse complement.
TGGAAAAGCGCGCGACGCGGGGGCCGGTCAGTCAGATAAGTATTTTACAGGAGTCAAACAAAAGACAAAAAGGACGCAGTTCTGCGCAAGAGTGAGCGCGGTGTATCTGTATATGTGCTGCTATGGTACCTACGGTACTTACTGTACGGATATTATGTAAGATTACAGAGCATTTTTTCGTAGGAAGTGTACAATTTCGTTCAACATTTCGGGTACTGTTTAGGGTGATGTGTACTGGTACGGGGTGATATCACCTTTTCGAAAGTAATGAGTAATGTGATATGTCATTAAAACGTACTGTTTTGCGCATGTCTACTAAGTAATCTGATATTTTATAATTGCTTTCTTAATCAATTTCTCCTTAACAATAATTTTGAATTTCTCTAGTGTTTCTAGAGACTACGAAACCTTGTTCTGGTCAACGTTTTATAGATACTACGACATAAGCTGCAGTTGTCTCTATCCCACGCTGCGGTGACAGACCTGACCAGTGCGACGGCAATAGTTTGTTTTTAAGCCCGCTCTACACTCTGGAGTTTTGCCGAGTGCCAAAACTTTTGTCGAAAGGCCAATATACGTGAGATTTTGCTCTAAGAAAACAAGGTCTAACCGTTAGACCACGTGACTTATCAGGCGGGAACACCCAAAAATTACGAATTACTTATTTCCGAATTTGAAAATACTGAATTTGAAAACTACGAAATATTGTAATTTCGAAATTTTTAAATAACGAATTATAAAAATTACGAAATTTTAAATTCCTAATATTATAATCACGAAGATTTGTTATTCCGATTGTTAAATATACGAATGTTAAAAATTACGAATACTTTATTATACGAAAAATAAAATACCGATCTTTTATAATCACGAAAAATTAAAATCCCGATCGGAAATGTGATAATTCGTGATTTAGAAAAAAACTTAATAAAGTTCAAGGTTGCAAAAAAATAGTACCCGAATATAATAGGTTAAAGTACCTGATTAGTTCTGGTTTTATAGTTTAGGATGCATGTAAGGATTTTTGGCAAAAATACTACAGGAGCGGGTGCGAGCGAAGCGAGCACGGGACTTCTGGGCACCCCGACACGGATAGGTTAGGTTCGAAGGGGATGGCAGAAAGGAGCGCGGCGAGCGGAGCGAGCCCGCTCGTTCTGCCATACCCTTCGGGGTTAGGTTGACATGAATGCATGCCTGCTTGCATGCATGCATGCTTGAATGCACGCTTGCTTGCACGCTTATTTGCACGCTTGCTTGCATGCTTGCTTGCTTGTTGCTTGCTTGCTTGCTTGCTTGCTTGCTTGCTTGCTTGCTTGCTTGCTTGCTTGCTTGCTTGCTTGCTTGCTTGCTTGCATGCTTACTTGCTTGCTTGCTTGCATGCTTGCTTGCTTGCTTGCTTGCTTGCTTGCTTGCTTGCTTGCTTGCTTGCTTGCTTGCTTGCTTGCTTGCTTGCTTGCTTGCTAGCTTGCTTGCTTGCTTGCTTGCTTGCATGCACGCTTACTGCAAGCAGCAGGCGTTTAATATTTGATTACTTGTAAGTAAAATTCGGGATTTTGATTTTCGGAATATTAAAACTTCGGGATTCGTAATTTTGAATATTCGATATACAAAAAAATCGTACATTTGAAACATCGAAATTATAATATTCGGAAAATTGACTTTCGTATTTGTAATAAATCGGTTGTTTGAAATTTCGTTAATTAACTATTCGTCATTTTCACTATTCGGAAATTTTAAATTCGGAATTGTGAATCATTCGGAAGTATGAAATTCGGAATTTTAATAATCGTCATTTTCAAATTCGTAAATAAATTATTCGGAATTATGTAGTGTACTCCACAAGCCTACGTCATTTTGCGCTGTTCATCCTTGTCTATTAACACGCATTCGACAAGGATGAACAGCGCAAGATGACGTAGGTTTGTGTCAGTCTCGTGGTCTAACTGTTAGACCTTGTTTTCTTAGACCATGCGTGATACCCTACGCCCTACACTCTCGTATTGGGCATGTCTCGTCTAGTTTTGATGTGGAGCCGGCTAATTACCTATTTCTCAGTTACTTCGCAGACCCCCCCCTAACATGAAGTGCCATGACAAAAGTTTGTCATACATTTAACTGTCAAAAAGTTGCGAGAAACCCGCCATATTATACGAATACGTACGACAAAACTATGTCTGTCACACGTGGACCGGGCATGTTAGAGGAGCTACCCTGTTATTGACACGACATAAAGCGATTTAGTAGCTCAATGCCGAATTTCTGCAAAATGCCTACTATTGCAAATTATTATCATACATCGCATATCATATAGAACTAGAGATCGCGCTAATCCGACTTTTGAATTATTTGAAGTAATTAGTATTTGTAAGACAACTAATGCCATACTATTAATTGAGTTGTTGTAGGTGAATGCTTTAGTTGCCGTATTTATACCACACAAAAAAAGTTTGGGAACGCGGAGACTTTCGTTCGTCTTGGGTGGTCTTGGTTTAAAAAATACAGACGGACACGTGTTGCATGCGAAATTACTTTTTTGTGTGTTCAGTCATTCATTATCGTTTTCCGTAAAGAAGATGATATCACGTATTTTCCCACGGTAAACGTCGGAAACTATTGTAGGTAAGTAAAAAAAAAACATTGTTTTATAATAACTGGTCTGGTATAGATATAACGGGTCAATTACAACCCTAATTCTTCCTCATTTCCATTGCATATAATAGCGCACTGTAATACTAATTTACATTTAAAACCTTATGATTTTTTAAATATGGTCGTATTTTCATTGTGATAACTTTACCATATGATAGCCGACTGTCTCATTTCTAAAGATTTAGGTACCTACCTAGTGCATATTATAACTTAATTATATTAATATAAATTTTAATATAAATTATTGAGAAGAACATAAAAATATGCATTTAATACTGGCACAAAAATAGTACTTACATACCAGAATAGAATAGAAAAGAATAAAATACCTACTATAAAATATAAAAAAAGTACCTAATAAAAAAATATTTACCTTGAGCAAGCACACCATTCAAAGCCACGAACAAAATAATCCCCTGTATTTTGATCATAATTAATAACAATAATTAATCTGATAAGTTCTAAAACGAGTATTTTTATTAACCACTGTCACTTATTACTTCTTGATTTCTTTTTAATTATTATTTTACTGCACCATATCGTTGTATATTTCTATCGTTTTAAAAGTCTTTACAATAAGTTAAATCTAAATGCATCTAAACAGAGATCGATATTAATAAATTTCCTGTTTGTTTATGCTAAATTTATTCACATTATAAATGCCATGAGGAAAGAAGGTAGAATAAAGGTAAATTCATCAATTAATTATTTGATCGCTTCGTTTCACAAACCAGAATTATTATTTTTGAAAGTAGAATAAACAAACAAAAGAACACTATTTTCACAGTTTTCACCGTTATTGTCTACGTTTTCAAACTGGCCAGAAACAAGTTAAGAAAATGTTCTAAATTTAAAATTATTAAATAGTTGCGATGACGCGACTCGTTTTCGCGCTTGCGCGGTGCTCACTACCTGTAATGTCATTGGTCGGAAGAATAAATACAATAATGATTATACAAAACTGGTTGATTGCGAGATGATTCGCTATAAAAGGGTTCCGTGTAACATAAAATTTGATCAGTAAAATGAAAACCTTGCTTCGGGCTTCCGAATCGAAGCGGGGACGCCGCCGTATGTTATTTTTTAGTTTTTATTGTAAGAAACTGTAAACTACCAGCTTTCAGCCGCGGCTCCGCCCGCGTTAATAGTTTTTCCCGTGGGAATGAGGTATTTTTCCGCGGGGTTAATAGTATATGTCCCTCAGGGTGAATGTAGCTTTCTAATGGTGAAAGAATTTTTGAAATCGGCACAGTAGTTTTTGAGTTTATTAATTACAAACATACACACACACATCTTTCTTCTTTATAATATTAGTATGATGATTACTTACTAGCTTTTAACTAGCTTTTTGCCACGTGGCTCCGTCTGCAGTTTTTCTCGTGGGGATGAGGTAAGTATTTTCCTGCGGTAAAAGGTAGCTAATGGACTTTCCTAAGCTCTATTCTATGTCTGTACCAAGTTTCATCAAAATCGGTTCAGTGGTTTTAATGTGAAAGCGTAACAAACAGACAGGCAGAGTTACTTCCGTATTCACAATGTTAGTAGGAAAGAGCTGTCGGGCCAGCATGTTTTTTTTTTAATTGACCTATGCTTGTGTCGAAAAAGTACGATGAATCAAGCTTCACCTGTAACGCTTCACGCAAATACTCCGGTTTTTGATAGTTAAATGTGAGATAAACTTGTATTGTCAGATCTGACCTCATTTTATCACTAAAAAGATTTAGTAAGTTCTGGCGTGTCTCGCAAATATAAATCATTTAATTTTGTCATGAATGAACCCTATGTTTAAAGCCTGACCAAAGAAATAAGAAACCTGCTCTGGGGGCGCCACGTGTATATTTTTACGACTATGCCAACAATTTCCCTTATAAAATTAGTTCCATTGAAATTTCGCAATATGGCGAGCTTTCTTATTTCTTTGGTGGGGCCTTGAATACGCCAAAATGCAACTATCTTCTTCTATCTATCCATTCTATAATAACACTGAAGAATCGGCGTGTCTGTACATTGATTTGTTTTTCGAAAAACTGATTGTAGTTGATAAAGGGAGTGTAGCAAAACAAAAAATCAAGTTTTGAAAAAAAAAACCGTCTGTCTGTCTGTCTGTTTGTACACGCTAATCTCTGGAACCATTGGACCGATTTAAATGATATTTTGCATGGTGGTACCTTATATACCCGGTCAACATCTCAGATACTTTTTACTTTTGGAAAGACTGTTAACGCGGGCGGAGCCGCGGCAGAAAGCTAGTAAGAGATAAATGTAGGCACCTACATCCTATTACTTGCACAATCATTATATTATAATAATATTTTGGACAAAAGCACACAAAAGTTAAATGTAATAAATGTACATAATTAAAATCAAATTAATAAATCAGATGACCAATCAATTAGGTATTTTATGGGTATGTATTTATTTTATTCATTTTCATCCTGACTGAGACGTAAAGGTTTCCTACATTAGACTAAGGTTTTTTTTTTTTTTTTTTATTTATCTATGCTTGTGTCGAAAAGCTACGACCAATCTGGCGCATTTTCATTGGTCGATAAGTCGGTCGTTAGCCCGAATGCGGGGGAGTGGGGATTTTAACGTATGCAGGCTGGCGACCAATGAAATTAGTCAGTCGATAAAAAAAAAGCATGTGGGGACCCCCAAAACCCAAGATCTCTTTTTCTGCCATACTGTATCCAGATTCTCTCGCACCCCGCATGCGGGCGCTAACGACCAATGAAAATGCGCCCATCAAGCTTCACCGGACTTGATATTTTGACCTACGGAACCCTATAAGATCGTTTGCGTAGAGGTCACTACCGGTTAGAGGTGAGACCTGGCTTGCAGCTTAGGTATTTCTTATTTCCATAAAGCCTGTATGGAAACCACACTAATATTATAAATGGATGTTTGTTAAAAACATCGGCAAATACCCAAACTGAGCAAGCGAGCGGAGGTAAGGGGGGTATTACATTATTTATCTTGGATCCTAGATCTATGAGTCAATGATATTGGACAATGTAATATAGACATATTATGATTCATTTTCTCCTTGATCATAGATTTTTGACATTTTGTTGTTAGATTGGATCCAATACGGTCATAGAAACAGGTGTTGCCAGTTATTTTTTATTTTTGTCTACTCTGTATTTCAAAGCAAATATAAAAAGAAGAGTTTTTAATTTCTTGTTCGTTAATATGTTTCAAATAATGTAATGTAATTCTTATTCTAATTATATACTTGTATTATCTTTCTGTCAAAATTTTAAATAACAATGACCTATGTTGTGTCGAAAAAGTACGACCAATCAAGCTTCACTGGACTTGCGGGGGAGCGGAAGGCTTTACACCAAAGTAATAATAATAATTAGAATATTTAGACGACCCCGTAGCCTAGTTGGTAGTACATCTGCCTACGAAGCACAAGCGCCCAGGGCAAACATTCGTGTGATGAGCACTTGTGTTTGCCTTGTGTCTGGATGTTGTATACTTATATATGTATGTATATCAGCTGTCTGACACCCATAGCACAGGCTCTGCCTAGCTTGGGGTCAGGTGACCGTGTGTGAGATGTCCCACATATTTATTATCATCACTACATAGTATAAAATAAAGTCGCTTTCTCCGTCCCTATGTCCCTATGTCCCTATGTCCCTTTGTACGCTTAAATCTTTAAAACTACGCAACGGATTTTGATGCGGTTTTTTTAATAGATAGAGGGATTCAAGAGGAAGGTTTATATCTATAATACATGCATAATATACTCAAGAATAACCCACAATAACCATTTTCCCGTGCGGAGCCGGGGCGGGTCGCTAGTTATTTATATACTAGAGTAGTTATGTACCAACTCGTCTAGGGGCGGCTCGAGGGAGCCTCGAAACACGGCCTAGCGCGTTGATATTGAACAACATCGTGAAGGAGACGACGCCTGAGGGGCTCCGTCTCTGATTATTAGTTTTGATTTTGATTTTGGCCGCGCCCCCACCAGCGGGTACGGGCATTGTTACCTGAAGGGTATTCGCTACCAGAAGGGCATTCTGTTAGGTGTAATCTAAATTCTTTGGCTGCTTTAACTGCATCAGTGATTTCGTAGTCAAGTTCGGAAAGCACAGGGTCGCTTTTTCGAATCCCGCCCAGGGCAAAAATTCGTGTCCGTTTGTACGACGGGCTAATCTCCTAAACTATTGGACCTATTTGAATAAAATTTTGCATGGTGGTACAATCACGATTGTCCTCAAGAAATGAGAACAACCAAGTATCTTCAAAAGCTATTTATTTCTTTTTTAATCCAAATTGGTCATTTCGCGACCCGTACAATAATCACAAAGACATAGGTATATTCTTTTTTTTTTTAAACGCGAGACAATTCATAATTCAAAATCAAATAGTTTTTCTAGAATTACGGCATAAGCGCCAGTTACATTTAAAAGGAGTTGCAAACGCGATGATGCAAACTCCACATCCCCCGCGGTCACAAGAATTGTCTCGCTTAACACAGTTGACAACCCTAAACTCATGACCTAAAAGTGGACAGGGCAAAATAAACACTTAACATAACAACCTGTCAACAAAGTCTGTTGCTAACAGCTTCCTGGTGCAATGCAAGCATACAAACCAGACCATTGCACAAGAAACGAATGCCAAAACCTGTCCCAAAAGACAGTCGCATCATTGATCAGGTTGGACTACCAAACATCGAGGCTATAAGCCAATAGACTCTAGTCCTAACCTAACAGCGTCACAGAATGAGTAACCGTCAACCTGACAGAAGTTGATACCAGCGTCCAAGAATTAATTTAATTTGCTTTAAAAATATAAATAATAATCAATATTCCAAACCAGGACACGCAAGCAACAACGCCCAACAACGACAAACGAACAATCAAACACAGGGCGCACGCGTCCTAACTAACACCACAGAATAAATAATAGTACTAGGTACAGAAGGCGCACTCTCTGATAGCAAACGTGCGAATTTCAATCTAGCTACCACGCAACTAACGTTCAAATTACTTTGAACGCGTCGAACGTGACCCTGGCTATAATAGCCTACCGTTTCTCGCTGCGCTCGTTTTAAAACATTATGCACCTTAAGTCCGCGACGCGAGAGTCCGCATTACTAAGTCCGTCGCGCGCCTTTGATAAAGCCGCTCCTCTGTAGGGTTGGGCGTAATTACAAAATAATTGAATTAGACCTTTGATATTATATTGGTATTGGTAATACTTCGCTGTTAACTAATAATAATCATAATAAATAATTTTAATTAAACTTGACCAGTTACAATAATTGTTTTACAAAGTAACCACACTAGGCGCAGCCTGTATCGTGGCTACTATTTGATCTAAAGTTCGTCATTTTCAATACATTTCTTTATTTTATTACTTAACTTATGAGCATTTAACTAGTAACCAGTTTATGTGAGCTTGTATTAGTAAGCAATCACTAGTTCTGGAAGGTCTACTTATACTGAACGATTTCTAATTAGAGGTTGTTAACATTTACACGAAAATATAGCAGCTGGGGTAGGGTGATATCACTAAATATGTTAATACCTGAAGTTATTTCATTATTTTAATGATATAATCAATAAAAATTATATTAAAGACAATAAAAGTATTATCTTACCTTTCGATATTAGTCGGAAGGGAAAAAAACTGTACCTCGACATTCTTATCGTGATTTAAACACCCAAATGCTATACAATACCTTTTTGGGTTTCGTTCACCCATAATAATTAAAATCAGACTTGGAATAATGCGAAATAAAGCACGGGCGTCGTCACTCGGGCGCGCGTCGCTCCTTACTAAGCCGGCGTAGGTACATTCTGGAGCTCTGGCGCGAAAAGAGCCGGGCCTGCTAATGGGTGGATCACACGTAGCGAGTACAGTGGCGAGAGAGTGCACTCGGCCGAGTGGTTGTTACGTATGAACACTTTGGCGAGTACTCGGCCGAGCCAAAACGGCGAGACAGCGGCTAGAATCATGATTTGTTTGCTCGGCCGAGTGCCCACCCCCCCGCTTCATTCTTCAGTCCCCGCAGCCACTCGCTATCCCGCTCGGCACGTGTGGACAGGCACTCGGTTGGCCACTCGCCACTCGTTCGATTTGTACCGAGCAGCGTGTGTTTATTTATTTTTGTTATTTTAGTTTTTTTCAATAAAAATGGCTAGTAGTATGAGAATAATGTGAAATGGACATTAGAAATGACGATTAAATTCATACAGTGTTAAAAAATACACGAATATTTATGGAATTTTTGTCACCTGAATATAAAAACAAAGTCAAGTGTAATGCATCCCTAATTGCAATAAGGAATGAAAATAAAATAAAAAATAGTTTTTCTGCGATTCATTGTACACGACAATCAACAGCATCAAACTGAACTGTCTCGCCAGTTTTGTAAATACGTGTGAACAGCGACTCGGTTGGCCCACTCTCTCGGCCGAGTGACCATTTGCTGTCTCGCCACTCTACTCGTTACGTGTGATCAACGCATAACACTTAAATATTTCAACCTAAGTTGACATCAATCAGGGAAAGCGCGAATCTAAAATGTTCATTATACAAGTAACGAAAATCATGACGAATCGCCGCGTAGGTACACCGCATCAAAGTACAGCATCCCGGAACGTCAGCAACATACTAATCGGTTTTTAAAAGAAAAACCCTAAGCTATTTGTTGTTAAGACATCATTGAAAAAGAGCAACAAGGTGTCAACAACCCTACACTAAGCTCTATCCCCCCCAAAAAAAATTAATAAAACAACCCCATTAATCGTATAAAAATTTTTATTCTTCGACGCTGTCATCATGGATGATATTAAATTTATTTAATTTTATTAATACCTGAAAACGAACAAATCTGCATAAAAAGTTTCAATCAAGGTAAGGTAAATAGCCAGTTAATGTCTAAGTCTTTATGCCCACACTAACTCGTATCAATCATGAAAAACTAATCATCACAACAGTGTAACACAACAAATGTTACCTCACCAGATACATATGTCCATAAGTGAGTACATGCCAAAAAACTACCAATACAAACTTGGAGATAAATGTGAACATATAAAACCAAACATATGACCATAACTAAGATGACAAAACTTCTATCAATAGCAGTTTGTAAAAATAACTAAATGTCAAACCGGCTTTACTTGACACAATAACACAGGCTTGTTAATAAGGAGAAAAAAAAAAAAAAAAAATGTTAGACACGCAAAAGGACAAAAATGTGAAATGGCAAAAACGCAAAATGTCAAAAGCGCAAAATGTCAAAAATTTAAAATTAGGAAAAATTAAACCTATTATTTACAATCTTAGTTTTAAAAAGGTTTTAAAGAATTATGGTGAATCAAAATATCATGTCTTGAACCACCATTTAGTTTACGTAAAAGATAATTATTGTTAGGTAATCTACGAAGGACACGATAAGGACCTTTATAGGGCCTAGACAGGTTTAAACCGAGGCTTCCAACATGGTTCATCTTCTGCGTTGCCCGTGACTTGCGAATATTCCTTAACGCGCATGAGAACAGTCTGTCCTTTGATTAGTCTGTCGTTCATATCCTCACGCCCAACGACGTCCATCTGTCGAGACGAGAAAGCATCGACAGAGACATATCTCCAACATAAATCACTTATTCTTTTAAAATATAGACAACCACTTAGCTTAGTAGAACAGGGCTCTGCCCGCTCCACATAAAATCCAATGAAAATCCTTTAATCCTCACTTTAATGTCCTTTTCTTTGGACTGACCCTTAAATGGTCCTCGTTATTTGAATGTCTCAGTCAGTTCTGAAATATACTTAATATTATAACTGGCACATATATTTTACGTGGCCAAATATCTGCTCAGCACCAGTCGAACTGCCAACGTGCCGTGGGAAACGCTTTTTCGAGCTGCAGAGAGCACTCGCTAAAATCTTGAGAAATCCTGACTCACAAAAAGAAAGGTTCACAAACAACTTATCTTTGCGGAGGTATCGTTCTTCGATACGTGTGGAGCGTCCACCATATTGTGTCTTCCCTCAACAATGAAGAACACCCAAGGATAAATTAATAGCCATTTATTGTATTTTACAATAAATGCTACGCTCGCTACGATCTTCAGATACAAAGACAAACTCAAACTTCAGAAGAGACAATTCAGTATTTAAAATAAATAGTTTTTCTAGAGATACGGCATTAGTGCCAGTTACATTTAAAAGGAGTTGCAAACGCAATCATGCAAACTCCACAGTACCTACGCCGGCGTCCGCATTTATGCGGATAGTAAGTAAGGAGCGACGCGCACCCGAGTGACGACGCCCGTGCTTTAATTCGCTTATTCCAAGTCTTATTTTAATTATTATGGGTGAACGAAATGCAATAAGGTATTGTATAGCATTCAGGTGTTTAAATAACGATAGGAATGTCAATGAGGTAAAATTTTTTTTCCTTCCGAGCCTAATATCGAAAGGTAAGATAATACTTTTATTGTCTTTAATACCATTTTTATTGATTAAATCATTATAATAATGAAACAACGTCAGGTATTAACATATTTAGTGATATCACCCTACCCTACCACAGCTGCTATATTTTCGTGTAAATGTTAACCACCTCTAATTAGTATAAGTAGACCTCCCAGAACTAGTGATTGCTTACTAATACAAGCTCACATAAACTGGTTACTAGTTAAATGCTCATAAGTTAAGTAATAAAATAAATAAATGTATTAAAAATGACGAACTTTAGATCAAATAGTAGCCACGATACAGGCTGCGCCTAGTGTGGCTGCTTTGTAAAACAATTATTGTAACTGGTCAAGTTAAATTAAAATTATTTATTATAAGATAAGATAAAATTATGATTATTATTTATTAGTTACCAGTGAAGTATTACCAATACCAATATAATATCAAAGGTCTAATTCACTTACTTTGTAAATACAAAACTGGTTGATTGCGAGATGATTCGCTATAAAATCGGTCTAAAGGCCTATTTATATTATCTTAGTGTTTAGTAGAGTATTTTAGTACAACTTGAAAGGCAAGTTCTTTAACTTATACTTATACCCATGGTCTAAGAAAACAAGGTCTTCCATTCGGACCAAGTGACTGACACAAACCTACGTCATCATGCTGTTCATCCTTGTCGAATGCGTGTTAATAGACAAGGATGAACAGCGTATGATGACATTCTTTCAATTCTTTCAATTCAATTCTTTTATTTAACTAATTTCACAATTACAATAGTCTTACAGGTTAATACCTAAAATTGACAATGTAAAACATTTCTTTATACCTAAATTGATATGGACTACTACTAATCTATTTACAAATGAGATCAAGTTTTTTACTACTTACTTATTTCTTATAATGTTAATATTACTAAACATTTACTAACAACAAATTATTTACTAACTAACTACTTACACTAGACACATGCTTTAAAGTGACTTTTATGAATTCAGACACTGTACAATGAAACAAATCAAGTTCTGCCGAGACCTCATTAAGCGTTTTCAGTGCTACGTATAATGGTGACGATTTTAAAATATTGGATCGGCATTCCGGTAGAGCAAATGCCTGATACCGCGGTCCACGACGCAGTCGCAGATCAGGTACCTGTATTTTGATGGCTTCTAATAACGACGGGTTATTTTGTCTACCACGGAAAACCTCAAATATATACAAAGTGAGGGCTAATTTTCTTCTGACCTCTAGTCTGTAGTATCCAACCATACCTAATAAAAAAAGTGTCGGGTATATATTTGGAAAGGAAGGATAGACCCCATATTGTTTAAGATATATGTGTCTTAAAAATTTATTTTGTATTTTTTCTAGCATTAATTTATATTTATCTTCTTGAGGGTTCCATATAATAGAGCAACTCTCCAACTGACTCCTAACTAAAGCATTAAATAACGATTTTAATGCTGATATATTGTTTAGTTCCCTAGTTTGGCGTAGAACAAACCCTAGATTCCTAAAAGCTCTTTTACATATCTTAATTATATGGTCTTTAAATGTAAGTTGTTCCGTCATTTGTACTCCTAAATCCTTCATCGTGGTAACCCTTTCTAAAGCAGTGTCTTTAATTTTATACGTATAAATATATGGTTGCTGTGCTCGGGTAATTGACATCAGTTTGCATTTCGAGATATTAAATTCTAACTTATTTCGCTGACTCCACTCTATTACTGCATTTATGTCCCTCTGCAAACTTTCGCAATCTGTAATATCGTTGACAGCTGTAAATAATTTAAGGTCGTCCGCGAACAATAAACAACTTGAATCCCGCACGACGTCTGGTAGATCATTGATCATTATGATAAATTCTAAAGGCCCCAAAGTACTTCCCTGACTTACCCCTGAATTAGTAAAGTATGTTTTAGAAATAAATCCTGCATAGTCCACGTACTGTCGACGACCCCGTAAATAACTAGCAAAAAATTTAAGTAAGCTTGGTGTGAAACCGAAATTTGCTAATTTTTGTAGTAATATATCATTGTTGACCGTATCAAACGCTTTACGAAAATCTAAATATGCCACGTCCAACTGACCACCAACTCTGGCATCTAGAGCACAGGAAGCAGTTTGTACAAAGTTCAACAGATTAGTGTTTGTTCCGCGACCCGGACGGAAACCATGTTGAGAGTCAGAAAGACGTGTACCTATTTGTGTAGAAATATTCTTATGCAAAATTGACTCAAAACCTTTAGCAAAAGTGGATGGTATAGCTACTGGCCTATGCTGTGTTATATCGGATCCCGAACCGTTTTTTGGCACTGGTATCACCCGCGTGACTTTCCACTGTACAGGATATGTTTGTGTAACTAAACATAAGTTATAATATGGTGTAGAGGACCAGCTAGGATTGATGAGCAATCTTTAACAAAGTACGGTGGTATTTGGTCTGGCCCAGCTGACATCTTGGGTTTCAAACGTTTTAGGGCAATGTATACATCTTCTAACTCTAATTGAGGAATGTGAATCCGTTCACCTAGTGCACTGGCTGATGCAGCCGCTGCTTCTGCATCTAATCGCGGTGGATCAGGTTCGTAAACTGAACCAAAATACTCTGCAAAGGCGCTCGCACAATCGACTTCAGGTATAGTTGTACCATTTTTTAATATTTGAGTTTTCCTTCTAGCCGTTCTTTTATTTCTAACAGAACTCCAAAAAGATTTTGGGTCATTAGTAAACTGTTTTCCTAAGCATACTTTATAATTTTCGTATGCTACTTTTATTTCACGCTTAACTAATGCTCTGTGATAAGAAAACATAGAGTATTCATAAGGAGAACCATTCTTTTTATAGGCAGTATGCCATTCCCTTTTGATGTTTATGTTTCTTATTATATTTGCCGTAAACCATTCCGGATAATATCGCTGCTCTTTACCTATCAGTTTACCCGACTTCTTAGGAGTATGGTTGTCAATTATCTCATTCATAGTTTTATAAAATGCATCAGTCGCCTTCTGAGCATCTTTAATATTATATAGGAAATTCCAATCTACATCTCCTAAAGTGGTATATACAGAAAGAAAATCGCATTTGTGAAAATTCCATTTTGATTGTTTTTTGTTATTTAACGATGCAGAATGCAATGTCGTACTACTAATATTCTTATTATTTATTATTTCTGAGCATAGTATCGTTAACGGTGGGTGATGTGGATCCGGTGGTACCAAGCATTCATTCTCCTCATTTACGGCTATATTATATTTTTTTGAATTTGATAATACAACATCCAATACTTATATGGCTATTATGATTGACTATTTCATTGTACTGTCCAAATTCACAATAAGTTAATAAATAACCATAATAACATTGAATTTCTAAAGGTGAAGAATATAAATTTAAGTCACCTACTAAGATAAAGTTCTTATATTTTGTACACAACTTTTCAATAATATTAAACAAACACATATAGTCACTTTCACTACTTTTTGGTGGTATATATACTACACAGCATGTAAATATAAGTTTATTTCCTTTGTATACATGAGCACATGTTAGTTCGAATACCGCTTGTTGCAATGAAGGTAAGTCAGATACTGGCTGCAGACTCAGGGAGGGCGCAGCGACTAGCAGCACTCCGCCGAGCTTGCGGCCGTCTGCGCGGTCGCAGCGTACTACTGTGTACCCGCGCGGCACCAACTCTCCATCATGTATTGACTCATTTAAACCGCTTTCCGAAATTGCCCATAACTCTGCTTGAGATATGCAAATATTCTCTTGAAACATTGGTAATTTCGTTCTTAATCCCCTAGTATTTTGATAGTATATTTTAACATTATTATTATTTCTATGTTTAGTTACGAAAAAAAATGTTCTCCGTTTGCGTGTTAATACTCTTCTTATTTTTTCTTAGTCTAGTACCAGCGCTCAATTCATTTTTATGAATTAATAATATCATGTCTAATATCAGCGATCTACATGTATTAATTTTATCGAGCTTACCATTTTTGAAATAACGCAGTTTAGAAAAGTACAAATGATCTAAATTTAAACATACAGTTTGTACAATTTCATTCAACTTACATTCATTCAACAACTTATTGTTATAAATTTGACCAAACAATACATTAGTATTTTTAAGAATGTTTATACCGTAATATAAGGCTGATTGAAATTTTATAACATTACTGTCATGAGAGCCAGCTAGCACAATCACATAATCGTCTTTTGTAAACGATTTTCCAATTTCAAGACCACTTGATACAATTTGTTCTAAAGTTGCATATGGTTTTAGCATAGAGGTTACGCAATAATTATCACCGAGAAGTCTTTTCAATATTTTACATAGGTTTCGTCCGTTCTCGTCCGCAAGCAGCATTACATTGTGTCGCCGTGGCCGCTGCTGCTGTAGGGTTACGCTTTCTGAAGATACATCATGGTCACAAGAGGAGTTCTGCATAATGTTCAAATCTAAGTAACTCTGGTCTTGCTCTACTTGTTTGTCCTTCTCCTTGTAGGAAATTTCCGAATTTGATATACTTGAACATTTTCTTTTCTTTTTTGAAGATTTCTTACTTGTTGTTTTTCTATTAAATGTATTATCAGTTCCAGTAAGTTCTTCTATTTTTTCTTGTTGTTTTTTTAATGCAGATATTTTATTTTTCAATGAATAATTGTCAGCTAATAATTTTTCTATTTCTGCTTCAGCTAATTCCAGCTTAGTTCGTAATTCTAAATTTTTCTGCTTAATTTCTTCAAAACTACATCTATTTCCAATATTATCTGGTATGCTTTTATCCCCCGGAGTAGAGAATCCCAAATCATCATCACAGAGAGCTTTAAAAGAATTTTCCGTGGAGATGTTAATAAGAAAATTATTTTGCTTTTCTTTAGTTATTTCTTTGTTGTATGGGCTGCTGTTATTCAGTATCAGCGTTGTTCCCTCGGCTTGTGAGGTGAGTTCAGGTGGTGCCGATATACCTGTATTATTTTTACACTGAATACATTTCCAACTATCTTTCTTTTCTTTTCCCATCAAATAAAATATTTTATCCGGTATTCCGGCGCAGTTGATGTCAGCACAATATTCTTTATTGCACAATATGCATTTTAGATATTGTCTTCCAAGAATTCTTTCCTTGCATTTCATACAAGAAATCGTAGTTTGTCTGGACGAAGGCATTTTCATTTGTTTGTGGTAAAACGACATCTATAAACGAATAAAAGTAACTCAAAAAACTAGCGCCTCTAGCGGCTAGCAGCTGAATCTATTAACCCTCCCGCTCACAAATTGTAATACGCCGCGCCATCTATATGCAGAATTTCGTACCGTAAAATTTTGCAGGTTACGCCATCTATACCTCAGAGATAGAGAGATTCTTTTTTGGCACCAACTGCGTGGAAATTTCCTGCCGAGTAGATACTCCTTAGTTCGTGGTATTTTCGTCAGATGTCAGTATGAAAATGGACGGGCGACGCGGTTGTGAAAGTTGTTTGTTTTTAAAATCATAGTAATAACGGTATTTGTCCAATCACAAAATTAATATTATAATGACAGGCAAGATATTCACTGCAATATTATAGTTAATCGGTTAAAACGGGAAATAAAGTTAATGTGTAGTGAATAAAGCACTTGATTTTGAATTAACACTGTTTAACTGACGAACATTGAAAAAGTGAAGTTATGGCTGTTTAATGAAGAAATTAGTGGAGAAAACAGTTCACAGGACAATTAAAGCACTGATAAATCAAATCCGTAACTTTGAGGAAGTAATGGTAAGCAAATATTATTAAAACAAGTAATTTACAACAAAAACACAACTGGCTTCCCGCTCCATGGTGTTGCCATGGGCTTGTGTCAGTCACGTGGTCCGAATGGAAGACCTTGTTTTCTTAGCTTAGACCATGGGTATAAATTAAGTACAGTCATCATAACAGCTTTCATCTTTGATTCGACAAGGATGAACAGCGCATGATGACGTAGGCATGTGTCAGACACGTGGTCCGAATGGAAGACCTTGTTTTCTTAGACCATGGGTGCAGTGAAAAAAAAAACCAATATTCGATTTCAAATACCATTTTATTTATCCTTATCTATACAGCATAAACGTGCACATCGGAATAAAAAAAAACAACTTTATACAAAACAAAACCGTAACACATACGCATTGCACTAAAATCATACTTCGAAAATGAAATAAAACAAACATCATCATTAAAAACTGTACAATTAGGCATTTGACTGAATACGAAATAAATTAAAAGAGTTGTAAACACGGATAACAGAAGGGAGAGGATATGGCAATATGAATGGCAATTTAATATATTAGGCCTGTGCCACCCAATTAGGCATGACGTCACAGAGTGGGCGGGGCCTAGTTCCCATTCTGTACTTCACCTTCGATTGATGCACACGTGTGCTTGCGCATTGAATTACGTGAATTTCTTTTGATTTAGTGTTCATAAAATGAAATTTTGTGTGCCGCTTTGTTCCAACTATTCAGATCGCTCCGGCGAAACTGCTGAAAAGTTTTCTTTTTACGTGTAAGTAATTTATATTCACGAATTTAACTGAATTCTTCACTAAGTGTCATCTAGCGGTGGGTAGCGATACTTTCACGAAACAAGCCAAGTGTGTGTTTTTGGTTGTAATTCGGCTTCTTGCCGATAGGTGGAATTTAAAAAAATAGGCGGAGCCACGTTTTCTGCGTCCCCCGCTTCCCATCACTTCCACCCCGCGCATCGCCACAACGAAAATGTATGACAATATCCCTATTGGCATCTCCTCTCCTTTCCGTCCTCCGTGGTTGTAAATATTCTATCGGGCCCGATGTAGCTACATATTAAGCCCGCTCTACACACAATATTGGGGAGGGACGCAGTTATGCGTTAGAATGAGATGCAAATACACC
Organism: Teleiodes luculella; assembly: GCA_948473455.1. Taxonomy (NCBI): domain Eukaryota; kingdom Metazoa; phylum Arthropoda; class Insecta; order Lepidoptera; family Gelechiidae; genus Teleiodes; species Teleiodes luculella. The sequence goes on along the minus strand of OX419611.1, from coordinate 2,153,223 downwards.
GCGCTCACTCTTATATCTGCGTCCCTTTCGGCTCTATAGTTTGGTCGAGAGTGTAATGCCGGCTTTTCGCTTTAACTTAAATTTGAAAATCATTATGTCCCTTTTACGTTCTTAAAAACGAAAGTGGACAGGTGATTGTCAACTTAAATTTAGAGACTTCAAACATCGATTTTACGCATAGTTCGCACTAGTTTAACTGGCATTTAAAAACATCCCGACTAAATTAAGCTGAATTTGACAGCTGCGCTCATTGATATACAATAAACATAGATACACAAACGCCGCTCAAAAAACGGCACCGGCAAAGGAAGGCCATAATCTAACGTGTGGCCTTGGGTGGCCTTGCTTCTGCCTCAGTCGCTTAATGGCCGCGCACCGGCGCAAACGTCTGACTATTCATCTAGAATATTCGATACTATAGTGGCCAGCACATGCGGTTGGACACTCGCACTACGAAATTCACACCTACCGCTACGGAATACGCTCTCAAGGTCATAAAGTCCAGCCGCATGGGCTGGCTACTGTACATAATTTCTGCTAAAACGCCATCTAATGTCAAATAGAAATACTTCTTACAAAGAAAATACAGGACCGTATTAGGACAACAATAAAATTAACGCGGGTGATAGATAAAGCTTTTTGAAACTGATAATAATAGTAATATAGTAGGTATGTAAACCGTTTTAGTATGTAAACCAATGGTAATTCAAATGAAAAACGTTTTTTAATCATACAGCCTGTTAGTTTTTTAAAGATTTCACATTCAATTTGCATGAGCCCAAATACGGCCGATTTATTATTACAATCACGTCGTGTGGCCCTTAGTAGTTAGCCTTCCTCAGGTCCTTAGTCCTTTAGTGACGCAAAAAACATTATTTTCTTATTTTGATATCTAAACCATAAGTGACGCTACTTTGTAAGAATGATTGGCATTTGAACATGGTAAAAATGGAAATGGAAAAATATGGAAAAATAAATAATAATTTCAGCTAATATACCATAGATACCTTAGCAATAAGGCCGCCTTTTGACTCCTGTATGTATTTTTAATTTGTTATTTTGTATTTTTTTGGTGTCAACAAAGTATTTTGTATTGTATTGTATTGTATAGATCAAAGATCAACTGAAGCGCGACTTTCTCCCACCTCTCTGGCTAGATCAACTGATCAAAGAAAAAATATTAAAAAAAAACTAGTAATAGACAGGCACAAAAACGTTAAATATATAGAAATACAAAAAGTCTGTTGTTTGGTTTCAGATAAAGTAATGCTGCCAAAATAAATAATAACCTGCTCTATTATTATTTTAATTGTAAAACTTAAATCTTTACTTAAATATAAAAGCCTTGACCAGAAAAAAGAAGGCCTGCGATGGGGGCGGGCGACCATTTCTCAACCACTTATGGTTTAGATATCAAAATAAGAAATGTTTTTTGCGTCACTAAAGGCCTAAGGACCTGAGGAAGGCTGATTACTAAGGGCCACACGACGTGATTGTAATTATTTCTTTCGCCATCTAGTGAAGAATTGCAAAACTTTTTCCGATTACAGATCAGGTGAACTTCAATAGGTTGCCTTTAAAATTCAACTACTCGCTACTAGAGGGCTGGCATGCAAAAAACACTCGCTTGTGTGGCAAAATCATACTTTATTGTAATGTACTAGAGTCCATATTGATATAATTTATTATTCAAATTATGTTCTTTCATTACTGGAAACCGTACATGTTGATATCTTTAGCGGAAGAAGGTAATTTGTCAGTAATTTGCACAAATAGATTTGTTCAATATTATCTAAGCATTAAAGTCTAAATTAAAAATTAAGTCAACAACTCAAAGGCTATTTTGCACATAGTTTCAACGGTACAATATCTGTATAGGCATGTATATGTCGATAGTTGACGCGGTGCCGTGTTTGGCGTTAGATTTTGTATGAGATCGTGTATCTATGTTTATTGTATATCAATGGCTGCGCTGCTTATTTTAAGTATCATTCATTCAAAATTAAATTCATTCATCTCCCCATCCTTTTCGATTCCCATATGAATGAAAGAGACCAACAACTTAAATTTCGAGATTTTAGCGGCCACGGCAGAATTGAGCCCAATATCTATTTATAGAGTTATCTATACTAATATTATATAGAGGTAAGATTTGAATTTTTGTGTGTATGTTTCTAATGAATAAACTCAAAAACTACTCGGCCGATTTCAAAAATTCTTTCACCATTAGAAAGCTACATTCACCCTGAGTAACCTAGGCTACCTTTTACCGCGGGAAAACGCCTCGTTCTCACGGGAAAAACTATCAACGCTTGAGCCGCGGCGGGAAGCTACTTTATGAATAAATTAGACATACATACAATTTATTTAGACACGCTTAACGCATGTTTGTTTCAGTAAGATATCTTGAAAGCGTAAGCAATGACCAGCATTAGGTTTAAAGTTAAGATTGAAATGGAATCACCACGGGTCCCTATATTATTATCATCTTAGTCCACGGGCGTTAGCCCACTGGTGGGCTTGTCAGAGCTTGCACTGCGCACCCTTCCTGGGAATGTTTGTGTACGGCGCTGGGTGGGGGTATAACCTTCTTCTTGATTTGAATTCTACCAAGTCGGTTATTGGGACGGCCTGTAACAAACGAGATATTATTGCTAACATCTCTCCGGCGTCATTTTGCTGATCAAACATAATGTTTTCATAATGTTTACATGTGTTAATTTTCGTATAAAACCAACTGTATAATTAATTACATATCTATCTATCTATTAATTGTTAAGAATTGTAATTTAATATACATAATATCTACTGTTTTCAGTGAATGTTGTGTTTGGTTGTAAGTGTTGTTATTATTTTGTTCCTGTTTTCTTTATCGATGTTGTGATTTGTAAGCTGTGGCCAAACATTTTGAAATAAAATAAAATAATATAATACTAAGTTTGTTTTGTCAAGTCAAAAGTATTCGAAGTAATATGCTACAATCACTTTTCGACGTGAAATTTTAGTGAAGTTATTAAGTTGACATTTCGAAAAAAATCCTTATGATGAAGCCTTTCGATCGGTATGATAAAACTACAGGGTATTTTTTTTCTCGTCTAGCGGGTTCGATTTCCGTTTCAACCATGCAATTATTAAAAAATTTATGAATGCAGTTTTAATAGTTTTTAAAATTAAAATTAAGTCTTCTTTCAGTAAAATGTTCCATCTACAATATTTAAGGTACTTTCCCTCCATGTGGCATAGCCGTGGGACGCTCTGTATAGCCATACCTCCGTCTCCTTCTGCAGCGTGCCGTCCTTGTCTCCCCCCCGCCCCGCGCCCCCTTCTGCTGTAGACACCACATACACTGACAGCTTCTCTCTGTCTGCAGACGAATTCTGGATGTGTTTCTGAACGAACAAACAAACATTTTTATTAATAACTAGCGACCCGCCCCGGCTCCGCACGGGAAAATGGTTATTGTGGGTTATCCTTAAGTATATTATGCATGTATTATACATATAAACCTTCCTCTTGAATCACTCTATCTATTGAAAAAAACCGCATCAAAATCCGTTGCGTAGTTTTAAAGATTTAAGCATACATAGGGATATAGGGACAGAGAAAGCGACTTGTTTTATACTATGTAGTGATAATAATAATAATATATGTGGGACATCTCACACACGGCCATCTGCCCCCTGCCTAGGCAGAGCCTGTACTATGGGTGTCAGACAGCTGATATACATACATGTCGGAGAAATAATTATAAAGGTTACCTTTTTTACTTTTGGCTATTGGCAACACCGAGATTGATTAATAAACTAACCAGAGTTTGAAGTTTCGAATGAATAATTTTAAAAGACTAAGCTGTAGGCTGCCATTGTTTTATTTCATTGCCTTTCTCTTTGGAAAGAATTATAAAAACACCTTATTCATTCAGTCTATTGGTTCCCAGAGTCAGTAGTTCGTTCGCTTGGACGTTCCTTCGTTCGTTCAGCGACCGACCGTGCTTGTCGTTGCGCACTGATTCTTTAGAAAAATATTGAAATGGATCGAAATCCAAATCTATCCTCGAAATACATATATAAATATACAACATCCAGACACAAGGCTAACACAAGTGCTCATCACACGAATGTTTGCCCTGGGCGGGATTCGAACCAAGACACTGTGCTTCGAAGCATGCGTACTACCAACTAGGCTACGAGGCCGTCAAATTACATTTGATTATGTCAAAAAACAGTACTGTAGTTTATTACTTTTTCAACAGATGTCGAGATGTTGTCTGTTGGCGGATATTTACTACTAGATTTCCGCCGCGGCTCCGCCCGCGTTAACAGTTTTTCCCGTGGGAATGAGGCATTTTCCCGCGGTAAAAGGTAGCCTATGTTACTCAAGGTGAATGTAGATTTCTAATGGTGAAAGAGTTTTTGAAATCAGTTTAGTAGTTTTTGAGTTTATTCATTACAAACATACATACACACACAAAATTACAAATCTTTTCTCTTTATAATATTAGTATGATTAGTAAACACGAATCCGTCTCTTCTAATTTATGTCTCTTTACAACAGGGATGTCTGTAAGGGATCGCTTTCGGCGATAAGACCGATAAATAAATAGTACCTTGTAGAACTGTATCAGTTCCTCTTTAGTGACTGTATTCAATTGTTCCACCTCCACTTTTTGACGATCGAAGTTGTACATCTGAAACAAAAATAAAATAGACTGTCTTATAAAACAAAAAGCTAAACGCACGTCGAACGCGTAACAAATGTCCAGTTGTCCAATTAGCATCATGTCCAGTTTACAAAATGTCCAATTTATGAATGGCCAAACGGCAAAATTTCTGCGGATGTAGTCGTTACATTACTATGCCATGTCGAAGCCTAACCCCCTGGCCACAGCTTCGCGCGGCGGCACGAAACTTGCCAGAACGGTAGTATTGTAACATTTTACGATATTTTGGAGCACTTTGCGTCACATGACTCAAAACGACGTTACTTTTACGTATTTTTAATCCTATTTGTGCTACATTACAGCGTTGAAGTTATTTTCTAAGTAAAATAATCGGCCAGTTCCCCATTGTCTCGGGACCTCGGGTCTCGGGACCAATTCCCCATTGTCTAAACGTGTTAAAAACGCCTCACTTTATTTAAGTCGTTGCATTTAAGTATACAATCGTACTCGATTGCCGTAACTTTCTTACAGGCACTTTTTCTAAAATGTCTATTGATCTCGGGCCCTGCCCTCCTTCTTTTTTGTACATTCATCTTGAATACACGTATTGCATTTTAATTTCAAGTTTTCATTTAAATATCCTATAAATAAAGCTATTTTCAACATTGGGCCTTAGAACCGGATAATATACGAAGGATCAGCTGTTTTACACCAGAAAATTGCTCAAATAAAGGATATTTAGAGAAATTACTACGGCGGGTGTGAAGGTGACAACAAGGTTATTCCAGGATTTGTGAAGAAAAGTGGTCAAATAATAAGGACTTTAAGTGATATTTTATTAACTTTCATACATTAATCACCCAACACTCGCAATCAGGTAATATTTTGAATGTAACAACTGAATTACTAAGGTTAGTACTGTGTTACCTATTCCTTTGTTCTTGTTCCTATTAAGTGAATTTTAGATTTTAGCTTTAAGTATTTAAATTAGTTTATTTGTACTTAGGTAGGTACTGTATGCGTATATAAGCTACATTATTAAACTATTTAATCGAGCAAATCTACTTAATTTTGATTCACTCTGTTTTTATTGGTAGGTAATAGATTTTTAGGTAACAAGGTATTTTAATTTTAAACTTTTAGTAAGAAGAAGCTTCACCTAAAGTGTATTTTAAAAGTAATTGTTTAGTTTATTAAATACAGTCAACATTACATAATATATGCAAGTCAGTAACAGTTAGCATTCCATTATTTAACGTAAGTAGCTACCTATAAAATTGTGATTGTACTTATTACAGTGTTGTTGCTTGACACCTTCCAGAATGAGTAACGAGTCAGAAAAAAAGTTGGAGTCATTAAATCGATCAAGAGGAAACGTAAAAGGCCGTCTTAAAATGTTTGAAAATTATATAGATAGCTTGAAGGATGTTCTGGATCCAGTCCAGGTAAAGGAGTTGCAATCCCGGTTAGATAAAACAGATTATTTATTTCAAAAATTTGACGAAGTACAGACTGACTTAGAATATATGTCAAATAACGACGACAGTCAGTTAGAGGAACGTGCTAATTTCGAAGATCGGTACTTCAAGGTCATTTCTCAGGCTAAATATATTTTATCTAATTACGATTTACAGGATGGTTCTGAATCAACTTATAGTACTACTAAACCAAATTCGAAGCGAAAAAGTAGTATAAAAATGCCTCCTATTCAGCTACCTAAATTTAGTGGGTCTTATGAAAATTGGCTTGAGTTTAGAGATACTTACACCAGCCTCGTTCACAACAACCTTGACTACGACGATATAAGTAAGTTCCATTATTTACGTTCATCCCTGGAAGGTTCTGCTGCAGAAGTTATTAAAATGGTAGAATTCAGTTCCTCTAATTATTCTAATGCGTGGACTATCTTGTGCGAGCGTTATGATAACAATCGTTTATTGACACACAATCATGTTGCATCGCTATTTAACATTCCTAAAATTACAAAAGAATGCTCATCCTCGTTAAAATCAATGATCGATCAATATAATAAAAACTTACGTTCATTGAAGGCACTAGGGGAGCCCACACATAGTTGGGACACACTACTTATTTATTCTGCCACACAAAAGCTAGATTCAAGCACTTTCAGTAAATGGGAGGAGTACAAAGGAAGTTTAATTAAAGAAAAATCTATTAAATTTGAAATGTTTCTCACTTTTATGCGACAACGCGCAGATTTTCTTGAAACTTTAGAATTGACAAACAATCAGGCGGGTCCGTCAGGATTACGTAATCACGATAATAAATTTAATACTAAATCCAAGAACAAAACATTAGTTTCTACACAGTTTAATCAAAACACAAACACTGATTCTAAATCCTGTCCCCATTGTCATGAAAGTCATTCATTAAAAAATTGTCCAAAGTTCCTTTCATTAAGTAACGAATCCCGTTTGCAAATCATACCTAACTTAAAGGTTTGTTACAACTGTTTCCACTCCGGTCACTACGCAAACCGCTGTAGTAAACCAGGATGTAAATTATGCAAGCGTAGGCACAACACACTCATTCATGTTACAAACCTTAATGATCCGTCGTTAGTGCCTCCGCGCTCGCATACCGATAATAACAAACCACCCCCCGCGCCTGAACAATCACGTGAGGTACCAGTAAAATCTGACAATAATGTCACCTTATCAGCGAGCGTTCACATTCCACACAAGGGCGAAGTACTATTGTCTACCGCACTAGTAAAATTATGCGACAAAAATAACCGCGAACATGTCGTACGCGCTCTGCTTGATTCTGGCAGTACTTCGTGTTTATTAACCGAAAAAATAGCACAGATCTTAGATTTGTCTACTACCTTTATAGATAAGTCTATTTTAGGTATAAACAATATTGTTTCACACGTAAGTAAACAGTGCAATGTGTCATTAAAGTCACTTAATAACGAGTTTTCACGAAAAATTCAATGTTTTGTTCTGTCTACTATCACTGACGTTTTACCAAGCCGTCAAATAAATATATCGGGTCTTAATTTACCAACTAACTTATGTTTAGCTGATCCCAATTTTTATTCACCTGCGCCGATCGATTTAATTATCGGTGCTGACATTTTTTGGGATATAATTTTAGCGCAACATGTTAGTCTCGGCCAAGGTAACCCAGTGTTACATGAGACCAGATTAGGCTGGATAGTTTCCGGACCTATTAATAATTGTCATAGTTCTCCAATTAAATGTAATTTTGCGAACATCGATGCACTTCAAAACCAATTAACGCGGTTCTGGCAACTTGATGAAGTTTGCCCTAAGGCATCGGATTATTCGATTGAGGAGAAACAATGTGAAGAACATTTTGTTAAAAACACTACTCGTCTTGACGACGGCAGCTTTTGTGTGAAGATACCTTTAAAGGTAAATCCAGATGTGTTAGGAGATTCCAGTCACAAAGCTTTGGGGTGTTTTGGTTCTATAGAGCGCAAACTCAAAGGAGTTTTTGGCGATATGTATAGAGAGTTCATGTCCGAGTACGAGAACCTGGATCATATGTCCGAATGTACTACAGCTACAAAGCCTAATGCGTATTTTATACCACACCACGGTGTTTTACGTGAGAACAGCACTACTACCAAGCTGCGAGTGGTATTCAATGCAAGCAGCCCTACTAGTACAGGAATCTCGTCAAATAATATACAAATGGTAGGACCCACGGTGCAAGACGACCTTCTGTCTATATTAATGCGCTTTCGATTATATAAATATGTCTTATCCGCGGATGTGGAAAAAATGTATCGAACCATTCGTGTACATCCAGACGATCGTTATTTACAACAAATATTTTGGCGTAATTCGACATCAGAGCCAGTAAAAATCTATCAACTAAACACAGTGACGTATGGCACAGCCAGTGCGCCTTTCCTTGCCACGCGTTGCCTCAAACAGATTGGTCTCGACTGTGATGATGATAAGATCGCAGATATCATCATTCACGATTTTTATGTTGATGATCTGCTAACGGGTAGTGATGACATAATAGAAGCTGGACACATTCGCCAAAAGGTTTCGTCTGAGCTTCTTTCTGCTCGTATGAATTTACGGAAATGGAAATCAAACGATCCCCGACTGGTGTCTGAGTTGACACAGTCATCCGTAGATTTAAATATAGGTAACAATGAACCTGGAAAAGTTCTAGGTCTAGGCTGGCAAGTCGACACTGATAAACTCTGTTTCCCTATTGGCACTAAAATTTCCAACAAAAACACTAAACGTGACATGCTATCAGTCATTGCACAGATATTTGACCCTTTGGGCTTATTATCACCATGTGTTGTTCGTATGAAAATACTGTTGCAGAGACTATGGCTGTTAAAGTTATCGTGGGATGAGCAATTACCAACGGAAATAAGCCAGGATTGGGATAAGGTAATTTGTCACCTGCCAGAGCTGCTGAAGTTACAGATTCCGAGAATCGTTGTATGTGATGCGTATAATCATTTAGAACTTCACATTTTTACAGACGCCTCTGAACGCGCCTATGGCGCGTGTTTATATGTGCGTTCTAGTAATGCCAAAGGTGAAGTGATGGTCCGCTTATTGATGGCTAAGAGCCGAGTGGCGCCGTTGAAACCTACAACGATACCGAGGTTGGAATTATGCGGCGCTCTTCTCGGAACTCGCCTCTATGAAAAGGCAAAAAACTCTTTACGCAACCATATTAACAACGTAACATTCTGGACCGATTCAATGATAGTGCTAGGGTGGTTAAAAATGCTGCCTAATAAATTACAGCCTTTTGTTCGCAATCGAGTAGCGGAGATCGTTGAACACACAGGCCATTGTCAATGGAGGCATGTGCCCACAGAACAAAATCCAGCTGATTTTGTTTCTCGTGGCGTTGGTATTGATTCAATTCAAAAACTTGACCTGTACTGGGTGGGACCAACATTCCTGTCACATGATAATTCAAGCTGGCCTAAATCTGGAAATAATTCAATAGTTACGTTGCCAGAACTTCGTAAAGATATTTCTTTGCTCTTTAATGATACATCAAAGGTTGATAACAATACTGTTCCATTTATTCATTTTGACCGTTTTTCGAATCTCCAAAGATTAAATCGCACGATAGCTTACGTGCTTCGTTTCATAAGCGGTTGTAAGAAGCAAGTAGCTTTAACTGATTACATTACCGAAGAGGAATTACGCAAAGCTTTGAATATTTTAATTAAAACGTCACAACGTGAATCTTTCCCTGAATATACTATATTAATTGAACAACGAGAGTTACCGAAGAAAAGTCCGCTGCTCAAATTCAATGTTTTCTTAGATGAGAATCAAATAATGCGCGTTGGAGGACGACTCGGAAACTCAAATTTTTCATTTAATAAAAAATACCCTATACTTTTACAGTCCACTCATACATTTACAAAACTATTATTCTATCAACAGCACATAAAGTTAATGCATGCAGGACCACAATTGCTTTTATCGACGATTAGGGAAACCTACTGGCCAATCGGTGGCAGAAACCTGGCTAAGTCATGCTTTCATAAGTGCCTTCAATGTACTCGCGCGAAAGGAAAAATTGTTTCACCTCTAATGGGAAATTTGCCAAAGCAGAGACTCACACCAGGCTACCCTTTCCAAAGTGTAGGTATAGATTATGCCGGACCAATATTGTCTGCTAGTCGTCAAGGTCGCGGTTGTAGGATGGTGAAAGTATACATCGCCATTTTCATTTGCTTCACCACAAAGGCCATTCATTTGGAACTTGTTGGAGACCTGTCCAGTAATTGTTTTTTACTTGCACTTCGCCGGTTTATCTCCCGCCGAGGAAAACCTTGTGACATTTTTTCCGATAATGGCACATCGTTTGTAGGAGCCTATAATGATTTATCGCAGTTTTTAACAAACAATTGCAACTCTTTGACTGAGACCATGGCTAACGACGGCATTAAATTTCATTTTATCCCTGCTTACTCACCTCACTTCGGGGGACTCTGGGAGGCAGGTGTCAAGTCTACGAAATTCCATTTACAAAGAGTGTTGGGTAACTGTCACTTAACTTTTGAAGAGTTGTATACTACTTTAGTTCAGATCGAAGCTATTTTAAACTCACGTCCTTTAACACCACTATCAACTGACCCAGAAGACTTCACGCCTCTCACACCCGGCCATTTTTTAATTGGTCGTCCATTCACGGCTTTACCAACAAGGGATATTGAAGATCGTTCTGTAAACTATCTTACCAGATATGAGAGGATCGAACAATTAAGGCAGCATTTCTGGTCGAGATGGAGTGTCGAATACGTCTCTGAGTTGCAGCTGAGGACAAAGTGGAGGACTAGCAATAACCTACTCAAGATTGGCACCCTTGTTCTTCTAAAAGAGGATCATCTGCCTCCACTCAAGTGGAAAATGGGGCGCATAGTAGCTGTCCATCCTGGTTCGGACGGAGTTAATAGAGTCGCCGACGTGAAGACCACTACGGGAATCGTCAGAAGATCATTTAGCAAGATCTGTCCGCTTCCTGTATGTTCCGAGACTTCTGGTTGAAAGAGGGATCTTTCAACGCCGGGGGGCATGTTAAAAACGCCTCACTTTATTTAAGTCGTTGCATTTAAGTATACAATCGTACTCGATTGCCGTAACTTTCTTACAGGCACTTTTTCTAAAATGTCTATTGTTCTCGGGCCCTGCCCTCCTTCTTTTTTGTACATTCATCTTGAATACACGTATTGCATTTTAATTTCAAGTTTTCATTTAAATATCCTATAAATAAAGCTATTTTCAACAAAACGTGTGACGTAGAGTGGCGCAATACAAGAGAGAGAGAGATGCTTCTACTACTTCTGCACGCCTAGCGCCGTGCGATCTGAATTGCACTTTATTATAACGGAGCTAGGGTTGCAATTTATATGAATTATGTCGCCTAGTGCAACTTCTGTAGGGATTACTATAATTGGTATACCTACTGTGACATAGGGACAGAGAAAGCGACTGTTTTATGGCTGGTTTACACGTATTAAGTTGTTAAGTAGTTAACTAAATTTGAAGTTAAAATTAACTTAATTTTAAGTAACCGATCGTTTACACGCTTGTCTAACTTATGCACTCTTTAGTTCACTGTACTACCTAAGTACTTCACTAAATTATTGTGTTCACACATAACTAAATGACAGTTTATTAGAAAGCCACGCCTACCGGGGAATGCAAGCGGTGCGGGAGGCGCGGCTACTTAATCAAAAATAGACTAGATTCTATTTCACTTGTTCACTTAACCACTAAATCGTTTACTTACCACTTGTGACTAAAGAGCTCTTAAGTGGTTGTTTACACGCAAGAATTAAGTTAAAATCTAGTTAAAATTTAGTTAATTACTTCAAAGAGTTCAAAGAATTTATTTTTTAACTTTTGGACATTATTACATCTCTTAGTTATGTCATTTAAATTATCTTTTCTGGCGAGTTCAAAAATTTGGCTGTCTTCTGTGGAGAAGAGCTCGCCGAAGAAACTCCACAGGCGTTGCATCTTTTAACATATATTTACAGTTTATTATGATAATAATTACTAATAACAATGTTTTGTAAAGTACGATTGAAAAAGCCTGTCACCCAAGCAACTATTCCCATGCATGTTTATCCTATAAGTAATCTGTTATTTTATAATAGGCTTTCTTAATCAATTTCTCCTTAACAATAATTTTGAATTTCTCTAGTGTTAAATTTTGTATATCAGTTGGGACCCTATTGTAAACTTCGTCACTTAATACGTGTAAACCAGCCATTATACTAAGTAGTGATGGCTACGGTGCTTGGTTCACTCACCTGCGCGGCAATCTCCCCCCACAGCTGCGACGCCTTGGATGTGAGTCGTTTTGGCTTCTCCAGCTTCTGAGCTGCGAGTGACGAGCGATGCTTCAGGAATTCCTCATCAGACATCTTCTCTAAGTACTCCTGACAACAACATTAACAATTATAATCAACACTAAATTAAAAATTTAATAACCCCCGCCACAAAGCCGTTACTTGATCCTATCAACAACTAGAAAAGAGCTGATAATCTTCAAATGGCTAAAGATATTTTCTTGGATCATAGCTAAGAACACTCTCGATTGTGACACCTTGCAAACAAAAAAAACTAGATCAAAATCGGTGCATCCGTTTAGGAGCTACGATGCCACAGACAGAAAGACACACACGTCAAACTTATAACACCCCTCTTTTTCGTCGGGGGTTAAAAACAAATAAATAACCCCCGCCACAAACCCGTCCACCAATAAATACATCATCATCATATCAGCCCATGATCTAAGAAAACAAGGTCTTGCATTCGGACCACGTGACTTGACACAAGCTTACGTCATCATGCGCTGTTCATCCTTGTCGAATGCGTGTTAATAGACAAGGATGAACAACAGATGACGTAGGCTTGTGTCAAGTCACGTAACCCTTCAGGTAACAACGCCCGAACCCGCCGGAACCAAAATCAAAATTTATAATCAGAGACGGAGCCCCTCAGGCGTCGTCTCCTTCACGATGTTTTTCAATATCAACGCGCTAGGCCGTGGTCCGAGGCTCCCTCGAGCCGCCCCTAGACGCGTTGGTATATGACTTTTTTTGGGGTAGAGTCTTCCGCTCCTCCGCAAGTCCGGTGAAGCTTGATCCGTCGTACTTTTTCAACTCAAGCATAGGTCAATTAAAAAAAAACAAAAGTCAAGTGACGTGGTCTTTTTGTTAGACCTTGTTATCTTAGACCATGGAACTACCCGTTAAAAACTGTAAAGCTAGTTTTTTTTTATTGACCTATGCTTGTGTCGAAAAGGTACAAGTTACAACCAACCAATGGACTGAGAACTTTATTATTTGCATGTCATATTGTAATGACTGAGTGTGGAGAGACTTATTATTATAAACATTGTATTCAACAACATGTGTATGTACCGCATTCTAAGCAAATAAAAAAAAAAAAAATCAAGCTTCATCGGACTTGATAAAGCTAGTACCTTAGAGTATAAATAGAAAAATTTCTGGGAGGGATAGAGTACGCCTATCGAGTATGAACCGTAAGCACGGATATGAACAGTCCGAATATCTTCAGCGCGTTCGTTTAGTATCAAATGGTTATCGAAGCTGATTATTTTTCCCGGTAAAAATAAGAAATTTAATAGGAGAACATTTTATAATGTGCAGTGATAAGTTGCAAACATGACTCGAGGAACAAATCAAAAAAGAAAAATGTTATTGATTTCACCGCCCATACAACATCTGCCAAAATTTGCATATGCTTGACATAAAGGCAGCGGAGCGATGCGCGTGCTCTATGTATATTTATTCTCTAAGGCTAGTACCTATAGTATAGTGTGACATACCACGGTGCGATCCAGGAAGGCTTCTATCCTGGTCTCCAAGTACTGCGGGTGTCTGTCGCTCTGCACTATCACCCTTAGACCTTGAACTCCGCTGAACACTATGTAGCCTAGCTGCTCCTGTATAGTATAGTATGTCATACCACGGTGCGGTCTAGAAAGGCTTCTATCCTGGTTTCCAAGTACTGCGGATGTCTGTCGCTCTGCACTATCACCCTTAGCCCCTAGACGCTATATAGTATAGTGTGTCATACCACGGTGCGATCTAGGAAGGCTTCTATCCTGCTCTTTATATAGTTAAGCTGGTATAGTATAGTATGTCATACCACGGTGCGGTCTAGAAAGGCTTCTATCCGTGTCTCCAAGTACTGCGGGTGTCTGTCGCTCTGCACTATCACCCTTAGACCTTGCACCCCGTTGGAGCGACGGACTCCGCTGAACACTATGTAGCCTAGCTGCTCCTGTATAGTATAGTGTGACATACCACGGTGCGGTCTAAGAAGGCTTCTATCCGTGTCTCCAAGTACTGCGGGTGTCTGTCGCTCTGCACTATGACCCTTAGACCTTGAACGCCGTTGGAGCGACGGACTCCGCTGAACACTATGTAGCCTAGCTGCTCCTGGAACAACAAACAAAAAGTCAAAAGTCAAAGTTTTTTATTCGAAGTAAGATTTTACAAATCACTTTTCGACGTCGAGGAGAGTTCACGATTTGGCTGTTTTCTGTGGAGAAGAACTCGCCGGAAGAAACTCCACAGGCGTTGCATCTTTTCAAAATATTACAAAATTATAATTATTATTTTATCAAACTAGCGACCCGCCCGCGAAGTATATTATTCACTAGCTTTCCGCCGCGGCTCCGCCTGCGTTAACAGTTTTTACCGTGGGAATGAGGTATTTTCCCGCGGTAAAAGGTAGCTTATGTTACCCAGTGTGAATGTAGCTTTCTAATGGTGAAAGAATTTTTGAAATCGGTTCAGAAGTTTTTGAGTTTATTCACTACTAGCGACCCGCCCCGGCTCCGCACGGGAAAATGGTTATTGTGGGTTATCCTTAAGTATATTATGCATGTATTATACATATAAACCTTCCTCTTGAATCACTCTATCTATTAAAAGAAACCGCATCAAAATCCGTTGCGTAGTTTTAAAGATTTAAGCATACCTATGGACATAGGGATATTAAACAACCGTGAAAGTTTTAAAAAGTAGATTGAAAAATGTGTATTCACTTAAAGCTGCGTGCGACAAATTAATGCGGTAAGACAATCGAAGTTGTAAAATGTCCAGAGGCAGAAAAATATCCAAATTGCAATATAACCAAGGTAGCAAAATGTCCAAAAAGAGCAAAATGTCCTCGTCTATGTTTAGAGGTAGCCAATTATCCTAAGGCAACAAAATATCCAGTTATCAAAATGTCCAGGTAGCAAAATGTCCAATTATCAAAATGTCCAACTAACAAAATGTCCAACAATCGAAATGTCCAACTATAAAATGTCCAACTCTCAAAATGTCCAACTCTCAAAATGTCCGATGTGTATCCTTGTACCTGCGTCCTGAGCACGTTGAAGCACGGCTCGTGCAGCGTGTGAGCGAGCAGCTCCAGTATCACGTTCTGTCTCGCCGCGCGCACGCCGCACGAGTAGTACACGGACGCGCACGACGACTTGTGAACGGAGTTCTCCGCTATACAGTTTGGAGGCGCAATAACTGTACCACCATGACACCTATGTTATTATTATTTAAGCGAATACTTGCTTCCTCAGCAGCCAAAGAGCCAAAGAAAGGACCGCGTCATGTTTAGAGCTGGGGCACCAAAATGTCCAGGTATCGAAATTCCCAGGTAGCAAAATGTCCAACTCTCGAAATGTCCAAGTATCAAAATGTCCAACTATCAAAATGTCCAATTATCAAAATGTCCAATTATCAAAATGTCCAACTACCAAAATGTCCAACTATCAAAATGACCAATTATCAAAAAAACGTCCAACTATCAAAATGACCAACTCTCAAAATGTATAACTCAAAATGTCCAATTGTCAAAATGTCCAATTACCAAAATGTCCAACTATCAAAATGTCCAACTATCAAAATGTCCAATTATCAAAATGTCCAATTATCGAAATGTCCAATGCCCAAAATGTCCGATGTGTATCCTCGTACCTGCGTCCTGAGCACGTTGAAGCACGGCTCGTGCAGCGTGTGAGCGAGCAGCTCCAGTATCACGTTCTGTCTCGCCGCGCGCACGCCGCACGAGTAGTACACGGACGCGCACGACGACTTGTGAACGGAGTTCTCCGCTATACAGTTCGGCGGGCGCAATTCTAGTGTCGGAGGCCAAGACCCACTTTAGGTCGCTGAGCCACTCTAGTAAGTAAGTAAGTAATAACTGCACCACCATAGACACCTGTGTTATTGTTATTTAAGCAAGATCCAAATACCTGCTTCCTCAGCAGCCAAAAAGAGCCAAAGAAAGGAAAATGTCCGCGTCATGTTTAGAGCTGGGGCACCAAAATGTCCAGGTAGCAAAATGTCCAACTAACAAAATGTCCAATTATCAAAACGACCAACTATCAAAATGTCCAATTAACAAAATGTCCAACTCAAAATATCAAATTATCAAAATGTCCAACTATCTAAATGTTCAAATGTCAAAATGTCCAATTATATGAATGTCCAAATCAAAATGTCCAATTATCAAAATGTCCAACTATCAAAATGACCAACTATCAAAATGTCCAACTATCAAAATGTCCAATGCCCAAAATGTCTAACTATCAAAATGTCCAACTCTCAAAATGTCCAATGTCTATCCTTGTACCTGCGTCCTGAGCACGTTGAAGCACGGCTCGTGCAGCGTGTGAGCGAGCAGCTCCAGTATCACGTTCTGTCTCGCCGCGCGCACGCCGCACGAGTAGTACACGGACGCGCACGACGACTTGTGAAGTGAACGGAGTTCTCCGCTATACAGTTTGGAGGCGCAATAACTGTACCACCATGACACCTTAATTTATATAAGCAAAATCCGAATACCTGCTTCCTCAGCAGCCAAAAAGAGCCAAAGAAAGGAAGATGTCCGCGTCATGTTTAGAGCTGAGGCACCAAAATGTCTATGTATCGAAATGTCCAGGTAGCAAAATGTACAACTAACAAAATGTCCAATTATCGAACAGTCCAATTACCAAAACGTCCAACTATCAAAATGTCCAACTATCAAAATGACCAACTATCAAAATGTCTAACTATCGAAATGTCCAACTAACAAAATGTCCAATTATCGAAATGTCCAATTATCAAAATGTCCAACTGTCAAAATGTCCAACTATCAAAATGTCCAACTATCAAAATGACCAACTCTCAAAATGTCCAAGTATCAAAATGTCCAACTCTCAAAATGTCCAAGTATCAAAATGTCCAATGCCCAAAATGTCCAATGTCTATCCAAGTACCTGCGTCCTGAGCACGTTGAAGCACGGCTCGTGCAGCGTGTGAGCGAGTAGTTCTAGTATGACGTTCTGTCTCGCCGCGCGCACGCCGCACGAGTAGTACACGGACGCGCACGACGACTTGTGAACGGAGTTCTCCGTCTGGCGGAGGTAAGTCGTGCCTGCGGGAGGGAGATGCAAGATAATAGCGATGTTGGTTGAAAAAGAGCTTCTTTTGTGAAATGTCTAATTGCACAATTCTGTGCCTACTCAGTTATCTCCTTTTCCACCATCTTGTAGGTTGGCTGGAAGAGATCTCTTATAGAGATAAACTCGCCTTTGTACACTAGCTCTAAGTGTCGAATGTATGTTTGTTTTGTGCCATAAAGAATATATCAATCATAATCATACTAATATTATAAACAGGAAAGATTTGTATTTGTGTGTGTGTGTTTGTAATAAATTAACTCAAAAACTACTACTTCTAAGAAAAAGTATGTTATTTAAATAGACTATACAATGGGGAAGTGTCCTGGAAAAAAGAAATCTTCTTCTTTCGAATTCTAATTAGTCCGTCAGTTAAATTATCGAAAAAAATTGAACGCCTATTTTTTTTTCAATTTGACGAAGATATATCGCATCAAAATGTAGAACAGTGCTATGATGTCACTTGTTCCGTACAATTTGTATGGCGGCGTGTCGTCACTGGAAATTTCAAAGTGCTGTATCGTCGGCATTTTTCGTTCGCCAGACAAAAAAAAAGTGTACATTATTTTTTAGTAATCTGACGGACTAATTAGATTTTTTTAGCCCACTTCCCTATTATTAAGCTCTGCATGCTACGATACGTACCTCTTCCTAACTCGACTTCTCTATACAACAACAGCTGTTGGGATAATAGTGGCTTCGCGTCTTTCGGTAACCTGGAATAGGAAAATAAATAAATAAATAAATAAAATATGTTTATTTCAGACAAATTCAGTCCATACATTATTATTAGCAACAAAATATTATTTACGACAAAAATTATATTGCGCAATTTCAATAGTTGATAAACATAAAAATTTAAACAAAGAAATTGTTGCCATAAACATAAAAATATACACGTGGCGCCCCCAGAGCAGGTTTCTTATTTCTTTGGTCAGGCTTTAAATACCAATATGTCCAGTGGGATTCCCACTACGTCCATTCTCAATTCGTAATAAAGCCTTTCCCATTACGCCCATTCCCATTAAATCCTACATCCCACTAATATTATAAATTTGTATTTGTGTGTGTTTGCAATGAATAAACTCAAAAACTAATGTGCCGATTTCAAAAATTCTTTCACCATTAGAAAGCTACATTCACCCTGAGTAGCATAGGCTACCTTTTACCGCGGGAAAACGTCTCATTCCCACGGGAAAAACTGTCAACGCGCGGGGCGGAAGGCTAGTATCACATAGTATTTTCGGCGCTGCCACTATGCCTTCCGTGGTGTAGTTGGTAAGCACGTTGGCTGCGTATAGGCCGAAGGTCGTGGGTTCAAGTACCACCGGACGGTTTACGTTTTTGGTTGTTTTCTATTAATCTAAAAATGTCAACCATGGTGGGACTGGTCTGCTCTAGTCGATTGCCGGTTGTTTTATTGGTTATATAGTTTAGTTTTTCTACTTTGACTGGTTGCCTTCCTCTAATTGCATATTTCGTTTGCACTCTTTGTTATAATTATTTTGTAAAAATATTTTGTTTAGATGCAACGCCTGTGGAGTTTCTTCCGGCGAGTTCTTCCCCACAGAAGACAGCCAAACCGTGAATTCGCCTCGACGTCGAAAAGTGATTTGTTAAATCTTACTTCGAATAATAGATATTTATGCTACTAGTGCGGAAAGTATGTGATTTCTAGCGACTATACATACTAGCGACCCGCCCCGGCTCCGCACGGGAAAATGGTTATTGTGGGTTATCCTTCAGTATATTATGCATGTATTATACATATAAACCTTCCTCTTGAATCATTTTATCTATTAAATAATACATAGTTTAGAAAACTAAAAAACACGCTTTCTGTACGCCATCTTGGACGTCCGCCATATTGGATTTAAGTCCCGTGACTGTTTTTTTCGTATTCCTGACAGCAAACCCTTTCATTTGATACCCATATCATGGGTGTGGATTTCAAACAGCCAGTTCGCCATCTTAGAGAGGCCGCCATATTAGATTTGTAATGACGTTTCTTAGCTAATCATGTATTGTCATCAAAACTCAGAGCGTGTGCAAAATTTCATCCTAATCGAAGATCGGGAAGTGGGTCAAATTAAGATTCCAAGATTTTTTTCGTAAATGTAATGGGGAGGCCGCCATATTGGATTTGTAATGAAGTTTCTTAGGTAGTCATGTATTGTCATCAAAACTCAGAGCGTGTGCAAAATTTCATCCTAATCGAAGACCGGAAAGTGGGTCAAATTAAGATTCCAAGATTTTTTACGTGCATGTAATGGGGAGGCCGCCATATTGGATTTGTAATGACGTTTCTTAGCTAGTCATGTATTGTCATCAGAACTCAGAGCGTGTGCAAAATTTCATCCTAATCGAAGACCGGGAAGTGGGTCAAATTAAGATTCCAAGATTTTCTTACATACATAGTTACTTACAAGTGAAGCTAATATAAAGCGTGTAAAAAAACCGCATCAAAATCTGTTGCGTAGTTTTAAAGATTTAAGCATACATAGGGACATAGGGACAGAGAAAGCGACTTTGTTTTATACTATGTAGTGATATACTCACTTATTTTCGACTTTGTCAGCGATTTGCAGGGTTCTGCTTTTGCTGATGTTGCCCACAACCAAACCCTCGATGTGGACTTTGCGAATGAACTGCGCTGCGAACTCATCCAGCATCTCCGGAGTCGTGGCTGAACGAAAATAACGTTTAAAACTATACTAATAAAGAATAGAATAAACATTACATTAAAATGTAAATAACCCCTGCAACAAAACCGTTACTTGATCCTTTCAACAACTAGAAAAGAGCTGATAATCTTCAAATGGCTGAAGATATTTTCTTGGCTCATAGCTAAAAACACTCTCGATTGTGGCACCTTGCAAACAAAAAATACGAGATCAAAATCGGTGCATCTGTTTAGGAGTTACGATGCCACAGACAGACAGACATACTGTCCATGGTCGGCCGTTCAAAAAAGGCGTTCGCCTGTGGAGAAGAACGGATTCCTTTTCTTATTCTTTTCTTTACTAGCTGTCCGCCCACGGCCACGCCCGTGTTTTTTCTTTTTTGAAAAAAAGTATTTAAGATATTGACCGGGGATATAAGGTACTACCATGCAAAATTTCATTTAAATCGGTCCAACGGTCCCTGACGCCTGACGGCTTTAACGGTTTTATTGCGGGGAATTTTATTTTTAAAAATTATAATTTGATGTTATTATTATTAGTATAATTCTTACTTGCAGCTGCTTCTAAAAGTTGACACCTCGTCCAGACGACGTCAGATAGACATAGCGCCATTTGATACACCGCATGCTGCAAAATAAATAGTATTAAGTAAAGAAAAAAACATTTTTAAACACTTTACCCAACCACATCATACACTACATCATACACATCATAAACTAACACAACTGGCTACATTCACAATTCATTCATTCCCATTAGAAAGTAAGAGAGAAAGAAGCATTTATTATTAACTAGCGACCCGCCCCGGCTCCGCACGGGAAAATGGTTATTGTGGGTTATTCTTGAGTATATTTGCATGTATTATACATATAAACCTTCCTCTTGAATCCCTCTATCTATTAAAAAAAACCGCATCAAAATCCGTTGCGTAGTTTTAAAGATTAAAGCGTACAAAGGGACAAGGGAGGGACATAGGGACAGAGAAAGCGACTTTGTTTTATACCATGTAGTGATGACGCCACAACAATTAATAAAATACAATAATTTTGCACAATAACAAAAGAAACAGTACAAATTAACAACAAAAGTGCCGAACGATGCGTCATTCGTGACGTCACTATAAAAGGACCACATTCAGCTTATGCCGCGATCGTGAACTGCGACGCTGGTATTCTATGGGCCCTTTACGTACATTCCCTTTACGACAATTCCCATTACGCCCATTCCCGTTACGCCCATTCCCGTTACGTCTATTCCCTTAACGCCCATTCCCGTTACGTCCATTCCCATTACGTCCATTCCCGTTACGTCCTCACCTGATATGGCTGCTCCGCTTCGAAATTCTTGATGGCCCTCATGTGACTCTCCTTCATAATCTCGAATCTTTCAGGGCTCGTTTTGAAACTCACTATACTGTCTATTATCTTGTCCAACAATACGTGTTGCTTGTCGTCGTAACCGTCCACTGAAACCTGAAAAAATATACAACAGATTTAAATTTAATTAATTTCAAATTCCTATAGGTTTATTGCACAATAGAAAATAACCCCTACTAATATTAATTTCATATATCGAAAATAAGATAGATAATGCAACGTGAACAACAGAACTTTCGTTCTGGAAGTTTTCTGAAATCGCAATATATTTTTTTATTTGTATGAAAAGTAAAAAAAAAAGCGAAAAATTGTTCAGTTTCATATGCATCACCCGAGAATTTTTGCACATATTGAGGTTGTCATTAAGACGTTGTAGATACTCGCAGATAGAACGTTTGGTAGTCATTAAGAATAAAGAAGTAGTTTAGCAAAGAAGTCATTCGGGTCAAGTTATTTTGGTAAAGTGGTCATTTAGGTAAAGTTGTCATTCAGACAAATTGGTTATTGAGACAAAGCGGACCATATGGTAAATTGATAATTTTATTGAAGTGGTAATTTTGGTAAGTAGTTATTCAGGTAAAGTTGTCATTCAGACAAATTGATCATTGAGACAAAGTGGACCATTTGGTGAATTGATAATTATATTGAAGTGGCCATTCGGGGAAAGTGGCCATTCATGCTAACTGGCAATTCGGACAAATCGGACATTCGGGCGAGTGGCCATTCAGGCGAACTGGTCATTCGGGCAAAGTGGTAATTTCGTGTAAACTCACGCTGATCCCGCTCTTGGCGTTGCCGATGCTCCACCTGAGGCCGGCGAGCTCGGCCGCGTACGCGCACTGCTGCAAGGAATCCCTCAGCAGCATCACCCACAGAGACACCAGGCAGCAGTGGACCGGCTCCGAGTACGATAGAGGACTGAAATATATAATAATAAATATGTGGGACATCTCACACACGGCCATCTAAGCCCAAACTAAAGTACGATTTATAATTAGATAGAGCAAACTGACAGCTGACAGCTGAAGACGAATTTTATGCATAAAATGGCGATATTTAGATGTTTTTGTATGAAACGTCGGCTGGGCAGCGTTCGGGAAGCTGCGCAATATCTTTTCGTCCCAAATACCGCAGTGTCTCAATTCAAAAGTCTTTGACCAATGTGTGTTGCCAGTGATGACTTATGGATCCGAGACGAGGTCGCTTACAATGGGCCTCATAAGAAGGCTTAAAGTCACCCAAAGAGCGATGGAGAGGGCTATGCTTGGAGTTTCCTTGCGTGATCGAATCACAAATGATGAGATCCGCAGGCGAACCAGAGTCACCGACATAGCCCGAAGAATCGCTAAACTTAAGTGGCAGTGGGCTGGGCACATTGCGCGTAGAACCGACGGCCGTTGGGGCAAAAAGGTTCTCGAATGGCGACCGCGCGCCGGAAGACGTAGTGTGGGCAGGCCCCCCACGAGGTGGACCGACGATCTGGTGAGGGTCGCGGGAAGCCGCTGGATGCGGGCCAAGCAGGACCGATCATTGTGGAGATCACAGGGGGGGCAGCAGGCCAGCAGTGGACGGCTACAGGCTGAGATGATGATGATGATGATGATGATGATGATGATGATGATGATGATGATGATGATGTATAAAACGTGATAAAATAAAAATATACGGGATTTTTTATTTTCTTTAATCTATGCCTACCTAAAATATGTGCACTGATTAAAAAGTAACCCTGTATATATACATACATAAATATACAAAACTAAAAAAACATGAGTTCAAAAAAATTTTTTTTTCGGCTTATAAGGAGCACTTTCCAAAAGGTCAACTTCCCAAAATGACAACTTTTTACAATTTTAATCGCAAAACGTCAACTTCCCAAAATGTTCAATTTCGATTCTCATAAGGACAACTTCCCAAAAGGAATGACTACCTTAGAGACTTGTCTCAAATAACCTTTCATTTGCAATCGGGTAAAATATTCATTACAGGCTCCCGCAGAACACATAATGACGTCATTTCTGAAGTTAATAATCTTTGCTCTGCCCAAGACCGGCTCTCGTCTCAGACAAATGTACAAGTCTGAGCAATAAAAAAGCGGCCAAGTGCGAGTCGGACTCGCCCATGAAGGGTTCCGTAGCAGCAAGTAACATAATATAAAAGTTCTTGTAAAGCCCGACCAGAGTAATAAAAAACCTCACCATATTGCGGAATTTCAATGGAACTAATTTTACAAGGGAAATTGTTGCCATAGTCGTAAAAATATACACGTGGCGCCCCCAGAGCAGGTTTCTTATTTTTGGTCAGGCATTAGTTCGTTGTCAGTCTGACAAAAAAGAGTACAAATTAAAAAGTAGCAAACAAACAAACAAACAAATATTCTTTATTGACACCAAAACTTAAAAGTACGAATAACACTATTGTGTCGTCTAATTTTCGCGATTAATTAGTTGGAAAGGGACACTACAGTGTTGCTACTTTTTAATATCTATTCTTTTTTGTCACATTGTAACTTTGATCAATGTTTTTAAATAAGAGTATTTTTTTAAATTAAGGTTTAGTTTATGCTTATGAAATTAAATGTTTTATTTTTATAGACGTCAAATAGATGGAGTGCATTTCGAGTAATATATCAGCCAATCAAACCAATGAGGCAGAGAAAAAACTGGCAACACTGTTGTCGTCATATAATATCTATGACAGGGCAAACTAGCTCTAATGTCTTACCTGACTAGGTCGAAATTGATACACGCTTTGGGAAGCATAAACTCTCGATCTTGCTTGTACCACAGACGCATTAGGGGTGTGTCCTGAAAACAAATTTAGTATCACAAAGGCACTAATAATAACGCTGTTTTAACTATTTTTCCCGTGGGAATGAGGTATTTTCCCGCGGTAAAATGTAGCTTATGTCCTTCCCCAAAGTCCTTGGATATCTATTTGAATGAGGTAAAGCCTGACCAAAGAAATAAGAAACCTGCTCTGGGGGCGCCACGTGTATATTCTTATGACTATGGCAACAATTTCCCTTATAAAATTAGTTCCATTGAAAATCCGCAATATGGCGAGGTTTCTTATTTCTTTGGTCGGGCTTTATGAGGAAATAGATGTAAATAAGATATGTCAATCAGAGATGACATGATTTTTCAATGAGATAAGCGATGACAGAAGTCAATTATAGATGACAGAAGTAAATGGTGGATGACAGATGTCAATGAAGGATGAAAAAGGTCAATGAGAAATGACATTATGTCAATAAGGCATGAGGGACAACAATAAGCGATGACAGATGTCAATCCGGGGTCACAGATGTCAATGCTGGAGGGATGACAGGTGACAGTGACGGATGTCAATGAGCTTACTAACTTCAGCAGAATTGACGTCATTAAGTGGACTATAATGAACAAATATTATTTGAATTTTGGGATAAGGGACGACAGAAGTCAATGAAAAATGACAGATATCAATGTAATAAGAGGGATAAGAGATGACAGATGTAAAATATTGATGACAGATGTCAATGCGGGGTCACAAATGTCAATGTGGCAGGGAAGACAGTGACGGATGTCGATGAGGGATTAGGGATGACAGAAGTCAACGATAAATGACAGATATCAATGTAATAAGAGGGATAAGAGATGACAGATGTAAAATATGGATGACAGATGTCAATGCAGGGTCACAAATGTCAATGCTGGAGGGATGACAGGTGACAGTGACGGATGTCAATGAGCTTACTAACTTCAGCAGAATTGACGTCATTAAGTGGACTATAATGAACTTTTGGGATAAGGGACGACAGAAGTCAATGAAAAATGACAGATATCAATGTAATATAAGAGATGACAGATGTAAAATATTGATGACAGATGTCAATGCGGGGTCACAAATGTCAATGTGGCAGGGAAGACTTTCAATGTGGGATGGGATGACATTATGTCATTGTTATCTTATCACATGGTTATGTTACAGAAGAAAATAATAATACTAACCCGTACAGAAAGGACACTCACCCGCCCGATATAGCGCCCCACGCCCCGCACCCCGCAGGCGCAAGGGACTGTGGAGGGGGTGGAGGGGGTGTGCATACATAGCGCCTAGCGCCATTCACAAGTACTTGATATTCAGTTGATATTCAAAATACATAGTTTAAAAAACTACGCTTCCTGTCCGCCAACTTGGACGTCCGCCATATTGGATTTAAGTCACGTGACTTTTTTTGTCGTATTCCTGACAGCAAACCCTTTCATTTGATACCCATATCATGGGGGTGGATTTCAAACAACCAGTTCGCCATCTTAGGGAGGCCGCCATATTGGATTTATAATGACGTTTCTTAGCTAGTCATGTATTGTCATCAGAACTCAGAGCGTGTGCAAAATTTCATCCTAATCGAAGACCGGGAAGTGGGTCAAATTAAGATTCCAAGATTTTCTTACATACATAGTTACTTACAAGTGAAGCTAATATAAAGCGTGTAAAAAGAAGTGTTGTCAAAACGCGTTTTCTGTATGGAGTGACCGACCAGTGGTTATGTTATCAGCTGACCTTAATGATAGCAGGAGCCACGGCGTCCACGGTAGCATCGGAGGTGGTTTCCATGTCGAGTTTGGTTGGAATAAACTCGTTGGGGGGAGGGAGGTGTAACTCTTTGATAGGCTTCACCGCCGACCATTCCTGAAATACACGGGTATTTGAAACATTTATTATCACAATTTATTATTCAAATGAGGGATTTTCAAGATGGCATTAAAAAAAGTTCTATTGACTCAAATAGATGGCGTGCATGTCGAGTCAAATGTCAAACGCGAGCTTGTCAAACCAATGATGCAGAGAAAAACTGGCAACACTGTTGTTGTCACGTCAATCGTACCGCACTTTGTTGTGTTTTAATTTCTTTTCGCATTTTTTCTTGCTGAGTTGCGTTTATATTTTTGATTCGTTTTACCAGTGACCTTTGCGACTAAATTTTGTGACTTTTTTCCTACCTTCAAGCACGACTATTTTATTTGACGTAAAAGTTAGTGCAGCGCCATCTCTTATGACCATAATGAAACCTTTTTTGTTTAAGAACTGTTAAAATGAAAATCCCTCATTGGAAAAGTTAACCAAAGACGTATTTATATGACATGACGGACCCGTAGCCTAGTTGGTAGATAGATAGATAGATAAAAGGTTTATTTAGCAAATTGACACATACAATACATAAAACGGAAAAACAAAAGAATACATTGTCAAACAAGTTACAGACATAAAATAACACAGTAATAATAAAAAAACAGAACAAAACAAAACAAAACGTGTGTGCCAAACAGTGCTAAGCAGGCCACAGCTCAGCATTATGTTTTGCTAGTATTTAGCAAAACGCTGATATTCTGCTGTAGCCTTCTGTGACAGCACACATTTACACAAACTAAAAACCAAGACATACGCCCGCTAGTGTACATACTAGATTTGTGTAGTTAAATAAATATGAGATAATATTAATAAAATAAATAAATAATAATACAAGAAGCGTAGTAAATAAATAAATGTTACTGCACGTATATTACTATAATAAAATAAAAAAGGCGGTAGTAAGAGAAGGTAAATTAAAAATATATATATAAGACGAAAAGAAACAAACAAAATCCACTAAACGAAATGGCAACGCAGAGGCCGTTGCTGGAACGCAATAAGCGTTTGGTTTTTTAGTAAAAATATTTTAAAATTTTGCTTGAAAGTGATTTTTGTTTGTAACTGCCTCAAGGTAGTAGCCTAGTTGGTAGTACGCCTGCCTTCAAAGCACAGGGTTTTGGTTCGAATTCCCGCACGGGATAACCTATAAGCGCGGGCGGAATCACGGGGCAGAAAGCTAGCTAATTAATAAACCGTTCAAATTGTATCTGTCATTTTCATCATTAACAGCTCATACATGTCCCCACCGAGGGGCTCGAGCCTACCCTGAAACCAGGGTGAATAGGCCTTAGTCGACCACGCTGGCCCAATGCGGGTTGGTCAACTTCACACACAACCCTTGAATTACTTCGCAGGTGTGTGCAGGTTTCCTCACGATGTTTTCCTTCACCGTAAGAGCGTCGAATAAACGTACATATGAATTCGAAAATCGAAAACACATTGGTACGTGCCGAGGCTCGAACCCGCGAACTTCTGAATGGAAGTCAACGGGCCTAGCCACTAGGCCACCGACGCTCGCTGTTGTATCTGTGTTGAGTCCCTTTATGAAATGAAATATGTTATATTCGAAGTAAGATGTAAGAAGTAAAACATATTTCATTTCATTTCATTTCATAAAGTCCCTTTATTTGTATCAAACACTTACTTTAATTTTGGCAGGGGAAATATCTTCCAACAAGTATTTGGTGCCGTACCAGGGCTCTGTCATCGTACACTTGTCGCCGAAATGTCTGAAACAAATAAAAAACTATATAATTAAACTGAAGAATCGGTGTATCTGTAACATAATTTTTTTTAACTTATTGTAGTTGATAAAGGGAGTGTAGTTGAACACAAAAATACAAGTTTTGATCTGTCTGTCTGTCTGTTTGTATACGCTAATATCTGGAACTACTGGACGGATTTTAATGAAATTTTACCATAATATGGATAGGCCGTTGGCTTCCATTCGTAAGTTCGCGGGTTCGAGCCTCGGCACGTACCAATGTGTTATCGATTTTCGAATTCATATGTACGTTTATTCGACGCTCTTACGGTGAAGGAAAACATCGTGAGGAAACCTGCACACACCTGCGAAGTCATTCAAGGGTTGTGTGTTGGTGACCAAACCCAGGCCCTGTGCGGGCCAGCGTGGTCGCTAAGGCCTGTTCACCCTGATGAGGGGTAGGAGAGAGCCCCTCGGTGGGGACTTATACGAGCTGTTAACGATGATTACAATAACAGCTTATACATCAGAATAACACATAGATAGGCTACTTTTTACCGCGGGAAAATACTTTTTTCCTGTGGGAAAATTTGTCAACGCGGGCGAAGCCGCGGAGCGGAAAGCTAGTAAAGCTAGACCAGAAAAAATAAAAAACCTCGCCATATTGCGGAATTTCAATGGAACTAATGTTATAAGGGAAATTGTTGCCATAGTCGTAAAAATATACACGTGGCGCCCCCAGAGCAGGTTTCATTTCTTTGTTCAGTAGGCCTACTATGTAAGTAGCGACAGGCTCGAGAAGCTGTCAAACGCGACATATTGACAGAACTACTACTATGGCTCTAATGTCACTATGTCGCGTTTGACAGTTTCTAGAGCCTGTCGCTACTTCCATAGTAGGCCTACAGAGCAGGTTTCTTATTTCTTTGATCAGGCTTTAATGACGGCCCCGTAGCCTAGTTGGTAGTACGCCTGCCTACGAAGCACAAGGTCGCGGGTTCGAATCCCGCCCAGGGCAAACATTCGTGTGATGAGCACTTGTGTTTGCCTTGTGTCTGGATGTTGTATATTTATATATGTATGTATGTCAGCTGTCTGACACCCATAGTACAGGCTCTGCCTAGGCAGGGGGCAGGTGGCCGTGTGTGAGATGTCCCACATATTTATTTATTTATATTAGTGAGACTCACTTAGCCACGATGCCGATCCGAACATTCTGCGGGGTGAGCAGGCCCAGTAGTTCCTCTATCAACTCTGGGCGCCACTCCTTCAGTAGGTAGTATGCGCTTAATACCTCCTCCATTGGAAACTCCTGAAAAAACAACGACAAATTAAATGGTTTTAATTCGAAGTAAGATTCAGTATGTGTGTGCGTGTGTGTGTCTAAGTGTGTGTATGTCTCTCTCTCTCTATGTGCGTGTGTGTGTGTGTTTGTTTGTGTGTGTGTGTGTGTGTGTGTGTCTCTGTGTGTAGCCTGTCAGTGAAGGTGTGTGTGTATGTCTCTTTCTCTCTCTCTCTCTCTCCCTATATATGTGTGTGTGTCTAAGTGTGTGTATGCCTTTCTCTCTCTCGCTCTCCCTTTACATATGTGTGTGTCTCTGTGTGTAGCCTGTCAGTGAAGGTGTATGTGTATGTCTCTCTCTCTCTCTCTCTCTCCCTATATGTGTGTGTGTCTAAGTGTGTGTATGCCTTTCTCTCTCTCTCTCTCTCTCCCTATACATATGTGTGTGTCTCTGTGTGTAGCCTGTCAGTGAAGGTGTGTGTGTATGTCTCTCTCTCTCTCTCTCTCCCTATATGTGTGTGTGTCTAAGTGTGTGTATGCCTTTCTCTCTCTCTCTCTCCCTATACATATGTGTGTGTCTCTGTGTGTAGCCTGTCAGTGAAGGTGTGTGTGTATGTCTCTCTCTCTCTCTCTATCTCTCTCCCTATATGTGTGTGTGTGTGTCAAAGTGTGTGTATGTCTTTCTCTCTCTCTCTCTCCCTATACATATGTGTGTGTCTCTGTGTGTAGCCTGTCAGTGAAGGTGTGCGTATGTCTCTCTCTCTCTCTCTTTGTATTGTGTTGTAGTGTGATTAATTACATTACAGTAGCACCCACCTGCAGCATGTGTACGTGTGTGACGGCGAGCGAGCGCGGCTCCTGCGCGTCTTTGAACCTAAACTCCATGGCCATAAGGTCCTTTTGCTCCTCCCACACCCACCGCTGTGGTCCCTCCTTGCGCAACATCGATATGTACTGCACAACACAACGACAGTTTTAAACTAACAACGCCATCTGTCGGCGGCTAACAGTAAACAATAGGCTTGTGTCCAGGGTCAAAATAATTACATTCTATTTAGTCCGTATTTTAGATTATAAAAAAATATTGGACACGTATTTTTTCTTTTTTCGATTAAACAAAAAATAACAAAGATTTAGCCCATTAAAGTTACGTGTGACGTCACTCCGTGCTACCAAATGTAGCTAGTATATCTTATTTACAAATAAAAAAAAAAAATGGGTTGCCTGTAAAGTCGGTATACGGGCGAAAGTTTTACGTGACAACGACTTTGAGTGGTAAAATAATTTTAATGTGTGCCTTTCACTTTTTATGTCTGTCTCTCTCGCTCTTAGGCGGGCTAACCATGCCCGCCCGAGTGCTTGTATAAGTGGACGCGTGCCTCTCACTCGCTCTCATTGTGAGCGCATAACGTGAGCGGAGCGTAACGCAGTTTCTTGAAGTGTCACCCGGCAAACCAATTTATAAGACGTTATCACGTCAAAAAATACGTGTCCCTTATTTTTGAATAATCTAAAAGACGGACTAATTACATTTTTTAAGGACACAAGCCTAAAGTACATTTCATATGGTTTGATTCATATTAATCCGGACAAAAGACCATTGACGCCTGCATACAATGCGCTCATTTTTTTTCAAACGATACCGTGGTCCAAGAAAACACGGTCTAACCATTAGACCACGTGACTGACACAAGCCTATGTCATTTTGCGCTGTTCATCCTTGTCTATTACACGCATTCCACAAGGATGAACAGCGCAAGATGACGTAGGTTTGTGTCAGTCACGTGGTCTAACGGTTACCTTGTTTTCTTAGACCATGACACAACAATATTGTGCTCAAATGGGGATGTTGACTGGCCAGTCAAAAGAGCTTCTTTTTATGAAATGTCAAAAACAATATTTTATATGAAAAATTAAACGGAATATTAGCTTATGACGTCAGAAGCTTGTATAGTCGTTTTGATGCGATTTTTTTGTATGAAACGTGATAAAATAAAAATATACGGGATTTTTTATTTTCTTTAATCTATGCCTACCCATGGTCTAAGAAAACAAGGTCTAACCATTAGACCACGTGACTGACACGAGTCTACGTCATTTCTAAGTCATTTTGCCTGTTCATCCTTGTCGAATGCGTGTAATAGACAAGGATGAATAAGGACGTATTTTTAATTTGTTACTTTGTGTTTTTTTGGTGTCAATAAAGTATATTGTATTGATGAACAGCGCTAAATGACGTAGGCTTGTGTCTGTCACGTGGTGTAACGGTTAGACTTTGTTTTCTTGGACCATGCCACCGAGTGAGACAAGGCGACACGAGCCTACGTCATTTTTCGCTGTTCATCCTTGTCTATTAACACGCATTCGACAAGGACGAACAGCGCAAGATGACGTAGATTTTTGTCGGTCACGTGGTCTAGTGGTTAGACCTTGTTTTCTTAGACCATGTACTCGACCAAAACAATTAGACACATGACAGACAGCATACCTGTCATGTGTCTAATTGTTTTGTATGCGGTTTGTACAATATTCGCCCTTATTCCCAGCACTAATCCCCCTGACCGGCCGTGACGCCATGTTTGAAATGTGTCTAATTGTGTTGGTCACGTAGTATATGACTTATAGAGTCTTCCGCTCCCCCGCAAGTCCGGTGAAGCTTGATTAGTCGTACTTTTTCGACACAAGCATAGGACAATTGAAAAAAAAAACATAATAATAACACTACATTAAAAAATTTAATAACCCCCGACACAAAACCGTTACTTGATCCTTTCAACAACTCGAAAAGAGCTGATAATCTTCAAATGGTTTAGGAGCTACGATGCCACAGACAGACAGACAGACAGACACACACGTCAAACTTATAACACCCCTCTTTTTCTTCGGGGGTTAAAAAGAATATGAATACGCACTGACCTGAAACACGAGCGATATGATATCGTCGATATGGTCCAACCCCTTTTCAGTGATGTCCACTTGCACGCCGAAGAAACCGAACCCCCGCGCGCCGTACCGCGTGCCGCCCACTAAACTGTCAACACCATACCTTCATTTACCAATAGCCATAGAGAACTAACACTGTTAGCACGCCATCTATGTTATGTTATAATGTCTTTATAATGTTATAATGTCTTTATTTCTTTTTTTTTTTTTTTTTACATGGTGGTTACAACTAGGGGCAAGTGTCTCCTAGTAAGCTTGTCGCTTGTGTTAGGAGACACCGCTCTTCCATTACATTACAGAGGAGACATGAACTATGTACAATGTAACAAGAATAAAAGGTTGAAAAATTAAAAAATTAAAAAAATAATAATAATAATTACAAGCTAGGGGTGGAGGACTGGGGAGTGAAGACTTCAAAGAGAGGTGGTAGGTTATGTATGAGTCCTTAAGTACCTATGTTTGTGTATGTGTGTATGTATGTGTGTGTGTATGTGTGGGTGTATGTGTGGGTGTATGTGTGATGCATGTGTGTATATATGTGCGCGTAAAGGTACAGTTACACATGCTAATAAAACGTCATGCTTATTAGCATGCTTAAAGCGAGCATGCTCTTTGAACTGACACATTTGCTTATGTTTAGCATGCTTCTTTTAAGCAAACTTTTAAATAAGCATGCTTAAAGCAAATGATTAAACACACATGCTAATTGAGCACAGGCTAGGCTTCGGTATCGACATAGTAGCAAGTTCTCTGTCCGTGTCAGTGCGTGAAAAATGGAAATCTTAAGTGGCCCTCTCCAGAAAATTTAATAGAATAACCATTTTGATTGCAATACAGTGTGTTCAAAAACTTGATGCAAACGATTGATCGATACTAGCATGCTCAATAAGCAAACCTGTTCACACGTGCTAAAAGCACCCCCCCTTCTACCCGCGCTGCAGGTAGCATGCCCATAAATCGCACGACTGTCGATTTTTGAGCAAGCTCGAAATTAGCATGCTTATAATTAGCAATGCTTCGATACACATGCTACTAGGTAGCAACTGCTCAATAGTGGCATGCTTTCGTGCTACTAATGAGCATGTGTAACTGTACCTTTAGTGTATTTGTGTGCGTGTACGAGGTTTTATTTGAAAAATCTTATGAATGTATGAATGTATCTATGAGACGTAACTGCTAACAGTAACAACTTACATAGGTGATACATGATAATGATAATTTTATTTGCATAGAATGGGGTACATACACATGTTGTTGAATACAATGTTTATAATAAGTCTCTCCACACTCAGTCATTACAATATGACATGCAAATAATAAAGTTCTCAGTCCAGGCAGCTTAGCTTAACTTATGGTCTAAAAATTCTCTTATTGAATAAAAATTATACTTTGACAACCATTCATACAATTTAATTTTAAATGCTTTTAATTCTAGATCCTTAATATGCTGACGAATCTTGTTATAAATTGTTACACACATGAAATAACAATTCTTTCTAAACCTAGCTGTTCTACAAATAACAGCAGTCATAGAGGAACTAACACATTTTTGAAGAGTATAACAATGTATGGTCATGCCATCTCTTTTGCTTGTCGGTCTGGCTGCAATCAAACTACTTAATATTATAAAGAGGAAAATTTTTTATTTGTGTGTGTGTGTGTGTAGATTTAAACGTAACAATTTTTTTCGTATTCCTGACAGCAAACCCTTTCATTTGATTCCCATATCATGGGGGTGGATTTCAAACAGCCAGTCCGCCATCTTAGGTAGGCCGCCATGTTGGATTTGTAATGACGTTTCTTAGCTAGTCATGTATTGTCATCAGAACTCGGAGCGTGTGCAAAATTTTATCATAATAACAGTCTAAGAAAACAAGGTCTTGCATTCAAACCACGTGATTTGACACAAGCCTACGTCATCATGCTGTTCATCCTTGTCGAATGCGTGTTAATGGACAAGGATGAACAGCATGATGACGTAGGCTTGTGTCAAGTCACGTGGTTTATTGGGACTACGTGGCTTGCATTGTCAAGACCTTGTTTTCTTAGACTATGATCCTAATCGAAGACCGGGAAGTGGGTCAAATTAAGATTCCAAGATTTTCTTACATACATAGTTAGTTACAAGTGAAGCTAATATAAAGCGTGTAAAAAATAAATATGCCGGGTCCACAGCTCCGTGTTTTCGTGTTTGGAACACTCTAACTAACATGTTAAGGCACCTATTTTATGTTAGACGAAAGGGATGCAGTTATGCGCAAGAGTGAGCGCGGTGTATTTGTATCTCATTCTAAGTCCCTTTCATCTTTTGTCTTCTGTCGCCAGTGAAATAGGTGCCTTAACATGTTAGCGTGTTCAAAAGGGGTCTATATTAAAACCCATAATTGAAAATGTATATATCGAAAATCCATAATCGATAAATGTCATAACGATTAAAATCCATAATTTTGAAATACATATATTTAAAAGCCCTAACTTTAATATGAATACTGTTAGTATGTATAATAATTATGAAATATTTTGGCATATATAGTAAACATTTAATTTTATTAAATTATTATTTTTATCACCAAAAATGCTGTTTTTCTTATCTTCTTTTTTACCAAAATATCTTAAATTTATGATTTTGAAAGATTATACTAAATAATGGTATGTATTTTTGAATTATGGATTCTAATTGTTATACTATTTAAAGTTATGGCAAGTCTGTTATGGATTTTCATAATTGGTTCAAAAGACGAAAACTACTTAAACACGCGAGCTTACGTGTACGTGGTTAGTCCATCTCACCTGTTGCACCATCCTCTAGCCTTGAGCTCTGACAGCAGACTGCCGGGACCCTCGTGACCCAGTAAGTGAGACAGGTAGTGACCTGGCTATAGGACACACACGGTAACATATCACATTTACGACAACACACACACGTTAAAGGCTGCCACACACCGGATACGTCTGCAGCACGAAGCGTTGCGTCTGCAGCACCGCGCAAAAGAGGCCGTTCACACAGTATCGCAGACGCATGCAGCAGCGCGGTGTCAGTGTCAATAGGAAATTCCGTGTAATACAACCTTATACAACGTTTGCGTCCGCCGTCGCGCGTGCGACGTTCCCGTTCCGCTGCCGCGCGCGCCAATTCGATCACAAATGTCACAAATCTAATGGAAAATGAACTAAAATGTACGATATTTTTTACGCAACTGACATTTATTGATTTGTAACCATGGTAACCGATGTCAGTTTGTGTTGTGTTCGTGCCGTGCGTCTGCTGCACGCAGACGTGCTGCATTGCGTCTGCGACACTTTTTAGTGTGAACGTCGTATTTCAGGTTGATACATTACAGATCGTGTCGCACGCAGATGCAACGCAATGCGTATCCGGTGTGTGACAGCCTTTAATAATACAACCTTAAAGAATAAATATACATAGAGCACGCGTATCGCTCCGCTGCCTTTATGTCAAGCGTAAGCAAATTTTGGCAGATTTTGTATGGGCGGTGAAATCAATAGCATTTTTCTTTTTTGATTTGTTCCTCGAGTCATGTTTGCAACTTATCACTGCACATTTCATGTTCTCCTATTAAATTTCTTATTTTCACCGGAAAAAATAATCAGCTCCGATAACCATTTGATACTAAACGAACGCGCTGAAGATATTCGGAATGTTCATATCCGTGCTTACAGTTCATACTCGATTAGGCGTACTCTATCCCTCCCAGAAAATTTTCTATTTATACTCTACTAGCGACCCGCCCCGGCTCCGCACGGGAAAATGGTCATTGTGGGTTATCCTTAAGCATATTATGCATGTATTATATATGTCACAGTTAAAACCAGTTTTTAGATAGAACGCGTTTTTCCTAGTTAGAACTAGGTTTTACTTTATGGCTTTGTTAATACTAGAAATTACTACTGATTCATTTGATTTTCAGATAAAACTAGTTGTACGTTCAACTCATTACCAGGCGGGTACACGGGAGTTCAGGGCACCCCTACTTCGGATAGTATAGGTTCGAAGGGTATGGCAGAAGCGATGTGGGCGAGCGTAGCGAGCCCAGATCGTTCGCCACACCCTTCGTGTTAGGTTACACATGGATATTAAAGAATAAATGGATATTATATAATATTAAACGCGTTTTGTCTAGTAAGAACTAGTTTTAACTGATATTCAATTTTGAGCATTAGTTAATTCTAGTATTAACAAAGCCATAAAGTAAAACCTAGTTCTAACTAGGAAAAACGCGTTCTATCTAAAAACTGGTTTTAACTGTAACATATATATAAACCTTCCTCTTGAATCACTCTATCTATTAAAAAAATCCGCATCAAAATCCGTTGCGTAGTTTTAAAGATTTAAGCATACATAGGGACATAGGGACAGAGAAAGCGACTTTGTTTTATATTATGTAGTGATATAGCTTTGTTAGTATCTCACCCCGCTCCTATAGTGCTGCCTGGTGTCCGGTATGGGGAAGTCTATGGACAACGACCTGAGGTCTTTGACAGGCAGGCAGTACGCGCGCTTGCGTCGCAGCGGCGGCGGAAAGGGGTGGGCAGGCCATACGGGGGCCACCACTGACCTATCCTCTACCGCTGAGAAGAGAGGGACCACCATCGCTTCGAGATCGTCTAGGGATTCTGAAATAATCAAATCAAAATCAAGTTTATGGCCCACGTTACATAAAGTGACATCACAATTCCGATTTTTTTACAAATAAAACTTTTTTATACAAGCAATAAGGCCGCCAATTGCATATTTTCTGTATTATTTGTGTAAGTATCTGTACTTGGGTTTCTGTATGCAATAAAGTATATTTTTATTTCATTTCATTTCATTTTAATTGAAAAATAACAATTACAAAATTGGAATCAATTCTGCCGTGGCCGCAAAAATATCTAAAAAGTTGTTGGTCTCTTTCATTCATATGGTAATAGAAAAGGATGGAAGATAAATGAATTTAATTTTGAATGAATGATATTTAAAATAAGTTTTGACATTTCATAAAAAAAAGCCCTTTTGACTTAGCTGGTCAAAAGCATTCAAAACATCCTTATTATGAAGTCGGTTAATTAATTAATTAGTT
Organism: Teleiodes luculella; assembly: GCA_948473455.1. NCBI lineage: Eukaryota > Metazoa > Arthropoda > Insecta > Lepidoptera > Gelechiidae > Teleiodes > Teleiodes luculella. The sequence goes on along the minus strand of OX419611.1, from coordinate 2,115,837 downwards.
GACTCACCCTTCCCCACTACGACAAGCGTCATGATGTTGGCGGAGTACCATTTCTTGTGGAACTTGAGTAGTTCCTTCCTCACGTCGATGCCTTTCTGCTTGGGTATCGTCTCTAAAGTCTCTTTGTTACCTAAGGACAACAGTACAATAAATTAAATATTTTTAGATTCATAGAAAACAACCAAAAATGTAAACCTTTCGGCGGGACTTGAAACCACGACCTTCGGCCTATACGCAGCCAACGGGCTACCAACTGACATGAACAGAAACGGTGATAATAATGTCAAAATATGTCAAAATGCATTAGAAAGTGTGAAATAGTCAAAATGCGCCAAAAACTGTCAAAATGTGCTAAATTGGACACTATTTAGCACATTTAGCGTGAAACATGCAAAAAATATCTGTAATATGTCTAGTACAAGGTGTAAAACTCATTGTAACCTGTGCCAAACTTGTGGTAAGGGTGTTCCGGTGAAGCGGTGCTCTTGTTGAGCTGGTCCAGTCTCCAAGTGTTTGAAGAAGCATTCTTTTCATGCTCCGAATACACAGAAATGGTCATAATAATGTCAAAATGCATCAGAAAGTGTCAAATATAGTCAAAATGCGCCAAAAACGGTCAAAATGTGCTGATACTGTCGAAACATGCGAAAATAGCCCCAAATTAGTATACTACAAGTACAAGGTGCAAAACCCGTTGTAACCAAACTGCCAAACTTGTGGTAAGGGTGGTTTGGCGAAGCTGTGCTCTTTTTGTCTAAATGTCAATGTCAAACGTGTGAAAAAGTAGTGTCAAGGTGCTTAAAATCGTCAAACCATTCCAAAAAAGTGTCAATTTGTGACGAAACATGCTAAAACAACCCCAAATTAGTCTAGTACAAGGTGTAAAACCCATTGTAACCTGTGCCAAACTTGTGGTAAGGGTGTTGTCGGGATGTTATATAAATAACCGAGGTATGTGTAACAACGATATGAAAACCGATGAAAATCTAAAGTAGAAATTTGACATTCTCAAATCAGTAAATGTAACGAGTAGGTCACGAGATACATTCTACCGACTGTTTAACTGCGCATGAATTTGCTATGGGCCTGAGAGCCATATCTGATGGAACGAGCAATTGTGGTAGCTCGTCTTACTCTCTGCACGGAAGCCAGGATATCCTAGTGCGGTGAGAAACCCAGACCTTGTCTAGGAACCATTACACTCACCCCTTCCGTTGGGGACCGTAAAGCCGCCTGCTATATTAACCAGGGGGGCCGTGCCCCCCGCCAGGACTCCAACCTCCCCTTATCCTGACCCAAGCCTCGCACATGAACTCTCACACCCATCAGAACTGCCAGCAGTTCACCAACTTAGATACGGATAACACGTCCGCTATCTACAAGGGGCATCCCATGAGAGTTCACCAGGTCCATGCTCTACGGTCGCTGTCACCCTGTACCATACTAGTAATGGTACAAACTATTCAGTTAGATCAGCAGACTACATCTTATGACCTTCCCTCTACATATTTCCTTAACTAGACCATCTGGGACTTACCAGATGGAATTTTCTCCCCAAGGACAGCTTACTCAAGTCCAGTGCGCCACGTGTCTCTCCAACATCTAATCGCCACTTTTGTTCCATAACTTTCCCTCCAATACTTATGTCAATCGTCGTCATTCGTTCAGTTCTACAAAAACTCAACATTCGCTATGACAGTTGCCAACCAAAAAAAATATAAATGAGATTGCCAGAACAAAAAATACTCACCACTATTGGTAGAACCGTTAAGTTCGCGGCAATCCGCGACACTCCGGAGGGCCAAAACAAGTTACAGTAAAGCAGCAAGCTGCCGCGTCCATTCAGCTATTTTTTCTCTTGCTCGAATGGCAGCATCCCTTCTCAATCTGGATTCTTGTATTGGACTAGATGGCTCAACTACTGTCTCTTGAGACTGTTCCTCATCTTCTACAACACTAGAGGGCAACTGTGAAGCTTCTACCTCTTCTACTGGTTCTGTAGGCAACAATGTATCATCTGCTGGGACCTTTGATAATACTTCTTGTGTTTCCATGTTTTCACCTTGAAGACTTTGTGACCCCTCAGTCACTTCCTTTAAAGTTTGAATTAGGGAGGTTGGATATTCACTCTGTTCTCTCTCGCTAGATTCAGGATACACTTGTGGAAAAACAGGCTGTTCCTCTTGAACATATTGTGGTGTTGTATCTGTACAACAGTCATGAGCTATGATGTCAGCATCATCTTGTATGTCTGCTTCCAATGGGTACAAATGACCAACAGAACGGAAAAATTCTTTTCCTCCGACTAATACTTTGGCTGTACGGCAATGACCATCTGCACCTTTGATGAGAGATGATATCTTTCCCACCTTCCAAGTCTCTCTATTTTTAGAGTCTTCTTTCAGCTGAACGATATCACCTACTTTGGGCTGTCTATCCGACTTTACACGTGGTTGACGAGGAGAGTGATTATACCTTTCCATTAGACTAGTCAAGTACTGGTTAGCAAACATATGTTTGAAATCACTCATCATAGCGTGTCCTTTCTTCCAACTCTTTACCAAGTCGATCTTAGTCGTTGTCTCTGCACCATCAACATCGGGAGAAGGAACAGGCGTAAGGCAAGATCCCAAGGACAAAAAATCTGCAGGCTTCAAGACGTATTCAGGCTCAGCACCCACGCAAGTAAGTGGTCTAGAATTTATTACCATTTCAATCTCTTTAATTATCGTTAACAGTTGGTGCTCATTTAGCAAGCGTTTACCCAATGTGCGCTTTAAACAGTTCTTTACTAGTGCAACAAGCCGCTCGTAAAATCCACCATGCCAAGGCGCCAGCTGTGTAATAAATCTCCATTGAATGCTGTTTTCTTTACAGTATGGGCTACTGAGAACTTCTGAGACTAGTTTAAAGTACAGTGCATTATCGGAAATAATCTTCTTTGGCAATCCTCTAGCTGCTATACATCTCCGGAGGGCAAGAAGACACTCTTGGGCTGTTAAATCCTTTACCACCTCAAGGTGAACAGCTCTGATTGCTAAACAAGTGAAAAGACAAATCCACCTTTTCTCTTTTCCATTATTAATGTCTATATAAAGTGGACCAAGGTAATCCATTCCCATATATGTGAATGGTGCACTATAGTTTACCCTTTCCTCAGGCAAAGGAGGTGCAGGTGGGAGCTTGTACGGTCCACCACCGTGCTTGATACACTGTGGACATCTTCTTATAACTTTCTGCACCTGCGCTCGGCCTTGCGGTATCCAGTACTTCTGTCTTAAAATGCTGAGTGTGTGTGGTACTCCAATGTGGAAATTGTCCTCATGAGTCTTCTTTATTGCTTCGGTTGTAAATGTACTCTCTTTAGGAATCAAAACTGGATGTTTCTTATCATATGACCAATCCGTATTTGTCATTCGACCTTTACATCTTAAGAGTCCATCAACATCCACAAATAGACCCAGATTTCTTGATAAGTGTGTTTCTTTACCGGACATCTCTTCTGGAAAGAATTCTAATTGCAGTGCTTTAATTTTGTTAACGCTTTCTTTTTCAGAAATGTCTTCATCCATTGGTACTGTAAACTCAAGCAGCCTCTCGTCAACATCCATAGGAGCCTCCTGGATATTCTCATTAGTACATGCTGATACTTCTGGACTATTAGGAAGGTCCAGACCCTCCCCAGCCAAAAGAGAGTTGATATCGCTACTTTCCTTGTTTGCAGGCCAGCATTCTTCTCCTTGAAGCAAGAACTCAGGCCCGTTAAACCACAGGTCTTGCTTCTCCTGCCAGAGATTGGGTCTTGTAGCTACATCTGCTGGGTTTGCTTTTGTATTTACATAGCGCATTTCTAATTCCTTGTTTTGCTTGATTTCATTCACTCGCCGCTGAACAAACGGAGGGAGGAGTTTATTAGTTTTTATCCAGGCTAAAACCACGAGACTGTCTGACCACAGGATTTGTCTTGAAATGTTAAGTTCTAAGTTTCCTTTAACATATTTCATAAGTCGACTTCCAATCAGAAAGGCCAATAGCTCCATTCTTGGTATTTTCAAGTCATCTTTGTCATCAACTGGGGTCACTCGTGACTTTGACATTAATAAGGCTGTCCTCGTGTTTCCTTGACAGGTCATGCGTAGATAAGTGACCGCAGCGTACGCGTCTTTCGAAGCATCGCAGAAACAATGTAACTCGTGATGAATTTCTCCTTCAGGTAATAACTCTGCAACATAACGTGGTACCTGTACCTCCTTATTGTGTCTCAACTTTTGCTGAATAGTTGACCATTTTTCTTCCAATTCAATTGGTAGAGCCTCATCCCATTTTATTTTACGAATGCAAAGCTCCTGAAAAAATATTTTCGCCGGTAATATTGCAGGAGAGACAAAGCCGCAAGGGTCATAAAGGCGAGATAAAGTGCGCAAAACATTTCTTTTAGTAGCCACTCCATCCAAGTTCTTTGTCTGGCTCAACTTTTCTAAATTCAATTTTAATTTGTCTTGATCCAGGTTCCAGATTAATCCAAGAACTTTCATTTCTTCCTTTTCTTTGGCCTTCTGATCTTCAGGAATTTCTTTCATAAAAATTAAATTGTTTGAATTCCAATCTCTAATATTCATTGAAATGTCACTAAACAATTTTCTTGTTTTCTTATACAGTTCCGAGGCATCATCTTCAGAATCAACTGATAATATCAGATTATCAACATAGCATTTATCAGCAATGTTGGGGAGGAGAGACTTGTCTGTGTTAGCTATGTGATGTCGAATAGTCGCAGTCAGTAAAAAAGGGCTAGAAATTATTCCAAAGGGAACTCTGCAGAACCTAAAGTGGATGAGGTTGTCCTCTGTCAAAGGTTTGGCTAAATCTTTCACCCATAAAAACCTTGTGACATCTCGATCTTCCTTTTGTAATGCTACTTGTAAAAAGGCTTTTTCAATGTCTGCAGTTATACCTATTCTCCCGGTACGGAATTTAAGTATCAGCCCAATTAGGTCTTCAAGCATAGACGGACCACAATACAAGCACTCATTAAGGCTTTTTTCTCCTTTGACCTTTGCTGAAGCATCATAGACAAGGCGACCTTTTTTACCAGGTTGTTTGACCATATGGTATGGGATATAATGTACAGGTGGTGTCTGTTGAGTATAAGGTGTCTCAGTCGGTTCTATTTCTTCAATAATTTTTGCTTGTGTCTGTTCCTTAAGAATGTCGTTATACTCTGACAATGTATTTTGGTCTGACCGTTGTAACAATCCCTTTAGTCTTCCATAAGAAAGGCCAAAATTTGTGGGTAAATTAGGCGGATATTCTATCCATGGCCACTTGACTTCATATCTTCCATCCTTAAAGTTTGTTGTTTTATTGAAGATATTTACTGCTTCTTCTTCACGAGTGGTTTTCGGTGAGTCAGTTATACCTATACTTTCTAAAGTCCATAAAAACTGTATATCTATGGTCCTTAAAGGTAAATCTGGCTCGGTGAAGTATGGACATCCAGACTGTTGGCATTGGCAGTATGTCACCACTGACAAAGTATCTTCTTCATTATCATCATATATTTTTCCAGAGACTAGCCAGCCGAAATCAGAGTTCACTAAGTACACTTGGTTTTTCAGATTAAAAATCTCTTGCCTCATAAATGAAAAATAGTAATCGTTTCCAATCAAAAGATCTACCTGATTTCCAGCTGTCTCATCATCTGCGAAAAAATCTATTTCATCGCAGGGCTCAAGTCTGGCTACTGGTAACCTGTTGGTTATATGTGGGACAATATTAACTCGTATCTTCTTGGTGACACCACGTTTAGTAATCAATGTAATTTCTGCAGATGGACTAATTATCTCCTTGGGTTTTTCTGTTCCAAAGGTATATATTGAAAGTAAATCATCGTGATCTGGTATAATGTTCAATTTTTTTGCTAAGTTTTCAGTTAAATAACTCCTCTGACTTCCACTATCTAAAAGTAGGCGGAGTGATACTTCTTTACTTTTATTCGTGACTCGGGCTGTGGCTGTCTGTAAATATGATTTAATATTATCAGCTTTGAAAACACATGAACTTTCCAAAATTCTAAAATTGTTTTGTACTGTACCTGTGGACTTAGATGTTGCCTCTTGTCCAGTACTAGCCTTGTCTAATTTTGTCTCATTGCATAAGGCACGGTTATGACTTCCCTTACAATGGAAACATTGTAACTTACTGGTACATTTGCTTGCTATGTGACCTGATCTAAAACATTTGAAGCACAGACGTTTAGCTCTTAGCTTGTTCCTTCTTTGTGCTGTGGTCTTAAACTCGCAGCACTTGTCATCAAAATGGTCTCCGTCACAGAAGGTACACTGTTTCTTCCTTCTTTTATTCATGTCTTTCTTCTCTTTCCTTTCGAAAAGTTTCCTTTTCATTGGCTTGCGTGAAAAGGTCCTGACATGAAGAGCTTCCGTTGTAGAAACAGATGGAGGCACAATAGAGACTTCCTTTGACCTTTCTTTGGCTTGTACAATTCGTTCCAAAGCTTCTAGAATTGTTTCTAAAGTTCTCTCCTTTGGCACTAATAAATTGAGCTCATACAAAATCCCTTCCGGGAATTTGTTACAAATTATATTCCGAAGAAAGTTTCCTGCCATATCTTCTCCGTAAGTTTTAAGTATTCTCAAATGCTTGTTGATGGTGTCTAATGTGGTTCTAATTGTACTGTCTGTAGCTCTTTCCAATTTATTAAGCGCATCATAATGTGCATCAACCACTAAGGTCTTATCACCAAATCGTTTTTTCAATATGTCCAAAGCTAATAAATAATTTTCATTAGTAACATCAATACCTCTTAGGGCTTCAAGTGCTGCTCCTTTAATACAGCTAAAAAGGTAGGTCAACTTGTCAACATTTCTTAAGTTTTGATGATGCACGGAGTTTTCAAATTTTGCCCAAAACTCTGGCCATTTTTGTATGTCACCATCAAAGTTCATCATTTCTAACTTGGGAAGCTTTGTAGTGACAGCGCGGTTAGTACTACATGTCGATTCTTCTTTGCTAAGTTTTATGATCATTTCTAATTGTGTCAAAAGCTCTTCAGCTTGCATTTGATGTTGAATGTATGTTTCCTGGTCGGAGCGGTCTTCTTCCTTGAAGAATTCCGCCACACGAAGGCTCTCAGACTCAAATTTTTCTAAACTGGATCTCAATTTCATCTGGATTTCCATTAAATCTTCAAGTGGCAAACCTTCCTTCTCTAGCCTTCCTTTTAGGTCCTTAGCCAGGTTAATATGCTTCAAAAGCTCCTCATGGCGTAATCGTACTCGGATTCTTATAGCTTGCTCCATTTTAAACTGAAATTATAGAAACAACATTCTAAAGTAGGTATCCTTTCAACACTTGAATCTGATTAACAATTAGCTAGTAAAAACAAGGTTCCATTACCTTCGGCAATCAGTGTTGAGGTACAATAAGACACGACGAGATTATATACCTGGCTCCAGGGTTCCAACAATATGCCAGAAGTCGTGAATTCTGGTTTTAAACTCCAAAAAAATCTGTGAAGACGCGTTCTCACCACCTAGCATCAAAAAACACGACCTCTTAGTTTATCGTCTCAAGGAAAGACGCCGAGACACTTACTCATTACGAAAGGAATAACTAACAAAGGATATCTATCACTTACCAATTGAAATAAACAGAAAATTACACAAATATGTTCTTGCCGCTTGAAGGAAAATTTTTCTTCTGACATTTGAGATGGCGGTAAAAGAAAAGGCACAAGTTCTGTAACGACGATCAGATTCGGTATGTCACAACTAAATCGAGCGAACCAAATCCGACAATTCGAGCGAAAACTACCAAACCAAGTACGATCGTATGCCTACACCTAGGCAAACGTTTTTAATTTGTTCTTTCGAAAAGGCTAAGGTTACGGACCAAGCAGCCTAGTCAATAATAAAATAAAAATCCTTGAATACCTATATTAATAGAAGGAGAAAGGGGGAAATAAATAAAACACTCCTAATTCTAGCATAATCTTCGTTTTTTTTTTTTTTTTTAATGTATATAAGAATAACAATAATTTCAGAAATTTCTTCTAGACAATAACGTATTTTATTACGTCATTTTTTTTATTATGTACCGTATCAGGTAGGTAGGTACACAAATAAAAATAATAATAGTTCGGGTACCCCGTGGCTTGAGTCCAACTCAACAAACAGGGTCCGTAATTGAAACGTAATTCGAATGTCAAATTATATTCCAAAATCTGGGTTATTTACCAGCCATATCTGATGTCCAACACCATATAATATGACCGATAATCCACGGCATCTCCACCAAATTTGTCGGGATGTTATATAAATAACCGAGGTATGTGTAACAACGATATGAAAACCGATGAAAATCTAAAGTAGAAATTTGACATTCTCAAATCAGTAAATGTAACGAGTAGGTCACGAGATACATTCTACCGACTGTTTAACTGCGCATGAATTTGCTATGGGCCTGAGAGCCATATCTGATGGAACGAGCAATTGTGGTAGCTCGTCTTACTCTCTGCACGGAAGCCAGGATATCCTAGTGCGGTGAGAAACCCAGACCTTGTCTAGGAACCATTACACTCACCCCTTCCGTTGGGGACCGTAAAGCCGCCTGCTATATTAACCAGGGGGGCCGTGCCCCCCGCCAGGACTCCAACCTCCCCTTATCCTGACCCAAGCCTCGCACATGAACTCTCACACCCATCAGAACTGCCAGCAGTTCACCAACTTAGATACGGATAACACGTCCGCTATCTACAAGGGGCATCCCATGAGAGTTCACCAGGTCCATGCTCTACGGTCGCTGTCACCCTGTACCATACTAGTAATGGTACAAACTATTCAGTTAGATCAGCAGACTACATCTTATGACCTTCCCTCTACATATTTCCTTAACTAGACCATCTGGGACTTACCAGATGGAATTTTCTCCCCAAGGACAGCTTACTCAAGTCCAGTGCGCCACGTGTCTCTCCAACATCTAATCGCCACTTTTGTTCCATAACTTTCCCTCCAATACTTATGTCAATCGTCGTCATTCGTTCAGTTCTACAAAAACTCAACATTCGCTATGACAGTTGCCAACCAAAAAAAATATAAATGAGATTGCCAGAACAAAAAATACTCACCACTATTGGTAGAACCGTTAAGTTCGCGGCAATCCGCGACAGGTGTTCCGGCGAAGCGGTGCTCTTATTTAGCTGGTCCAGTCTCCAAGTGTCCGAGGACGCGTTCTTATGTTCCGAGTACACAGATACGGTCACAATAATGTCACAATATGTCAAAATGCATTAGATAGTGTCAAATATAGTCAAAAGTGTACCTAAAAGTGTCAAAACGTGTCTAAAAGTGTCAACTATGTCAAAATAGCCCTAAATTTGTCAGGTACAAGGTTTAAAACGTATTGGTACCGCTAACAAAGTGTCAAAACGTGCTAAATAATCTCTATTACTCTGAAAATAGCACCAAATTAGTCTAGTACAAAGTGTAACCTGTGCCAAACTTGTGGTAAGGGTGTTCCGGTGAAGCGGTGCTCTTGTTGAGCTGGTCCAGCCTTCAAGTGTCTGAGGAAGCGTTCTTCTCATGCTCCGAGTACACAGAAACGGTCACAATAATGTCAAAATGCATTAGAAAGTGTCGAAAATAGTCAAAAGTGCACCTAAAAGTGTCAAAACGTGTCTAAAAGTGTCAACTATGTCAAAATAGCCCTAAATTTGTCAGGTACAAGGTTTAAAACGTATTGGTACCGTGAATTAGTTATCAAATATTATAGTCAAAATGCGCCAAAAAGTGTCTAAATGCGCCAAAAAACGACAAAATGTGCTAAATAGTGTCTATTACCGACGAAACATGCCAAAATGATGAGTAATATGTCTAGTACAAGGTGTAAAACCCATTGTAACCTGTGCCAAACTTGTGGTAAGGGTGTTCCGGTGAAGCGGTGCTCTTGTTGAGCTGGTCCAGTCTCCAAGTGTTTGAAGAAGCATTCTTTTCATGCTCCGAATACACAGAAATAGTCATAATAATGTCAAAATGCATCAGAAAGTGTCAAATATAGTCAAAATGCGCCAAAAACGGTCAAAATGTGCTAATACTGTCGAAACATGCGAAAATAGCCCCAAATTAGTATACTACAAGTACAAGGTGCAAAACCCGTTGTAACCAAACTGCCAAACTTGTGGTAAGGGTGGTTTGGCGAAGCAGTGCTCTTTTTGTCTAAATGTCAATGTCAAACGTGTGAAAAAGTAGTGTCAAGGTGCTTAAAATCGTCAAACCATTCCAAAAAAGTGTCAATTTGTGACGAAACATGCTAAAACAACCCCAAATTAGTCTAGTACAAGGTGTAAAACCCATTGTAACCTGTGCCAAACTTGTGGTAAGGGTGGTCCGGTGAAGCGGTGCTCTTATTTAGCTGGTCCAGTCTCCAAGTGTCTGAGGACGCGTTCTTTTCGTGTTCCGAGTTGACTGCGCTCAGCTCGCGGCCCGTCGCAGACTCCGTGAACAGCGGGGAGATGAAGAATTGAGCGAAACTGTTGAGGACATTACCAATAATCTATATTATCATCTATACTAATATTATAGGCTACCTTTTACCGCAGGAAAACGCCGCATTCCCACGGGAAAAGCTTAACGCGGGTGGAGCCGCAGCGGAAAGCTAGTAATAATATTATAAAGAGAAAAGATTATTTTTGTGTGTGTATGAGTGTATGTTTGTAATGAATAAACTAAAAAGCAACTGTGCCGATTTCAGAAATTCTTCTTTTTACACGCTTTATATTAGCTTCACTTGTAAGTAACTATGTATGTAAGAAAATCTTGGAATCTTAATTTGACCCACTTCCCGGTCTTCGATTAGGATGAAATTTTGCACACGCTCTGAGTTCTGATGACAATACATGACTAGCTAAGAAACGTCATTACAAATCTAATATGGCGGCTTCCCTAAGATGGCGAACTGGCTGTTTGAAATCCACCCCCATGATATGGGTATCAAATGAAAGGGTTTGCTGTCAGGAATACGAAAAAAAAGTCACGTGACTTAAATCCAATATGGCGGACAGAAAGCCTGTTTTTTAGTTTTTTAAACTATGTATTATTTATTTTATTTGTAACTTACTTATTAGAAAGCTACATTCACCCTGAGTAACATAGGCTACCTTTTCCCGCGGGAAAATGCCTCATTCCCACGGGAAAAACTGTTAACGCGGGCGGAGCCGCGGCGGGAAGCTAATGATTATTAGACGGCCGGAATTAATTGACGGCCTCGTAGCCTAGGTTCGAATCCCGCCCAGGGCAAACATTCGTGTGATGAGCACTTGTGTTTGCCTTGTGTCTGGATGTTGTATATTTATATTTCGAGGATAGATTTGGATTTCGATCCATTTCAATATTTTTATAAAGAATCAGTGCGCAACAACAAGCACGGTCGGTCGCTGAACGAACGAATGAACGTCCAAGCGAACGAACTACTGACTCTGGGAACCAATAGACTGAATGATTGAGGTGTTTTTATAATTCTTTCCAAAGAGAAAGGCAATTAAATAAAACAAGTGCAGCCTATAGCTTAGTCTTTAAAAATTATTCACTCGAAACGTCAAACTCTGGTTAGTTTATTAATCGATCTCGGTGTTGCCAATAGCCAAAAGTAAACCTATAGCCAAAGGTAACCTTCATAATTATTTCTCCGACATATATATGTATGTATATCCGCTGTCTGACACCCATAGTACAGGCTCTGCCTAGGCAGGGGTCAGATGGCCGTGTGTGAGATGTCCCAAATATTTATTATTATTATTAATGATGAATAAAATAATTTTGAATTTTATAAAAAGTACTTACATGTCCAAAGAAGGCTGTAGATATTCGGGTAAGACATCGAAGTAATACGTAGTGTGGTCGGAGGATGTGGAAGCATTGGACGAACCACCGTGCTCCGATAAATACTTGGCATATACGTTCTCCTGTTGACGAGAAACAATCCTTATTACTAACAGATTTGATTACAATTTTGCATGGTAGTACAATAATCATAATATTTGTAATAGTGCCACGGGCCTCACGAGCTACCACATATGGTTTTGACCCAATTTACTTGCATGTAGGGTTACCATATGTAAATAGAGGGATGCCTGTCTATGGCACCTAAAATGCCTGAATTTTCAGAAAAATGCCTGTCTAGCTAAAGCAAAACGCTGTGGGAATAGGTAAAAGCCAACAGATAATAATGAAGAAGAATATTTATTACTGATATTTGTCAGATGACATTATTTTTGTAATTGTTTTTTCTTTTCTAATAAATACATAAATGTAAAAATTTTTACGAGATAGTATTGTAACTTTTCTGAATAATCAATATTGCTTTTAATGATTCAATTGTCAGCCGATTTCTTTCTTTACTCCACTGGGCTTTGACGAGAGCAAAGGTGTTCAAGTGCAAGTGCGAAAATTAAAAATGCCTGTCTCAGATCAACGCCGGCCGCACGCCTGTCTAAACCTTAAAATGCCTGTCAAATGCGGCAAACGCCTGTCATATGGTAACCCTACTTGCATGAAAACGCGAGAGGTTTATGTACAAAAGATTTTATTTGGTGAGGCAGCTGGCGAATGTAAGGAGCGAGAAAAAGGTGGACATTGGTTTATTTATATAGCTAATGATTAGCGCCATCTGTATTCAGATTAATGAAGGTATTTAGCTACTCAACTAAGTACGACATAAGGGGCTCTACCACGCTAAGTGACGCCGCCACCCTTTTAAAAATAATAACTCGGGAAATAATCAATTTTTCAAAAATCCGGTCCACAGAACTGGAGTCGGGGTGCTGTAGGATATATAGAAGCTATTAACTTTATTTATTGTATCTCGCTGTAGTTAGAGATAGAAAATTTGCGAAAAACGGCCACTTTTCGCATTTTTTCTATCTATAACTACATTGAACTATAATAAACATATGTGATAGCTTCTATATATCCTGCAGCACATCGACTCCAGTTCTGTGGACCGGATTTTAGAAAAATTGATTATTTCCCGAGTTATTATTTTTAAAAGGGTGGCGGCGCCACTTAGCATGGTAGAGCCCCTTAATGGTTCTGTCTAGTCATTTAGGTTATCTTATTAGATCTCAAGTTAAAGTATACGGTTTCTCATAGATGGCGCTATTACAAATATATGATTATTGTACTATGCTACATAGTAACACATGGCAACTATGATTTATAGTCTGTTTCACATAAATCCGGACATAAGTTCATTAACCTCTCTCTCTTTTCTTGAAAGTTATTAAAAACTAGCTTTCTTTTCCTGTGGGGTTGAGGCATTTTCCCGCGGTAAAAGGTAGCCTATGTTACTCAGGGTGAATGTAGCTTTCTAATGGTGAAGGAATTTTTGAATCGGCGCAGTGGTTTTTGAGTTTATTTATTACAAACATACACACAAAAATACAAATCTTTCCTCTTAAGAATATTAGTATGATGAATCGCCAAAATGTCTGGCAAGGTCACACGCTCACCCCGCCTTCTACTACGGTATGCCAAATTACGTAGGTATTTTGCGATAATTTCCTATAGTTTTATCGTATCGTTTTAAAAATGCCTGTGGAGTTTCTTCCGGCGAGTTCTTCTCCACAGAAGACAGCCAAATTGTGAACTCGCCTCGACGTCGAAAAGTGATTTGTAAAATCTTACTTCGAATAAAACATATTTCATTTCATTTCAAATGTGCGCATTGTATGCAGGCGTCAATGACCTTTTGTCCGGATTAATATGAAACGAACTATAACGGCTTTGATAACTATTTTGCATTGCAACTATCATTTAGTGTGTTACAATTGCTATAAAACGACGGCCTTAGACTAGTTGGTAACAAGTCTGCCTACGAAGCACAGGGTCTTGATTCGAATCCTGCCCAGGATAAACATGTGATGAGCAGTTTGATTAGAACATCGCAGGCCAAATCACCTAATTGTCCGAAAAGATATTTTCGTGCTTCGGTAGGCACGTAAAGCCGATCGAGAGTGTTCTTAGCTATGATCCAAGAAAATATATTCAGCCATTTGAAGATTATCAGCTCTTTTCTAGTTGTTGAAAGGATCAAGTAACGGTTTTGTGGCGGGGGTTTTTAAATGTTTTAATACTAGCGACCCGCCCCGGCTCCGCACGGGAAAATGGTTATTGTGGGTCATCCTTAAGTATATTATGTATGTATTATACATATAAACCTTCCTCTTGAATCCCTCTATCTATTAAAAAACACCGCATCAAAATCCGTTGCGTAGTTTTAAAGATTTAAGCATACATAGGGACATAGGGACAGAGAAAGCGACTTTGTTTTATACTATGTAGTGATAATGTTAATTATGTCGTTAGAATTCACCTCTGGGTATTTCTGTGTGCCCAGAAAGAGCATGTGTTCGCAGAAGTGGGCCAAGCCTGGCAACTCGTCGGGGTCGCTTAGATATCCTGAAATTAAAGTGAGACTTTCAAACAACACTTGACAAAAACATGTATACGCTTTTACAATAAGATCCCTACTATTGTACAAAATTTACACTTAAAAAAGTTGTATTTCTCAGTGTGGAATTTGGAAGTGGGCAAGTAACATAGAACTGTTATCGATAGGTAGGTACATTTTATTTGAAAGAGGGTTTTTCAGCTATGACATTCTTTACATATAATCGGAGCAGCGCCATCTATTGAATTAAGGTCAAACTACTTACTTAATTGAGCTACCACGATGATCAACAACACGATGGTAACTGATCTCCACTAAGATTAGAATATGTGTGTATTATGTATGTATTATATTTCTTCTTATGTATTTTGTTCATCTAAGTATATATATTATACTGTTAAGTATTTTGTATTTTTGTTACATTTGCCCCCCCCCCCCGCTAATATTTTACATCGATTTATATTTCTTTGATTTTCTTATTTTTGTCTGATCTATTAGTAATATTTACAATATGATACAAATTATTTTTTTGTTAGCAATACTTTATTTATTATAATCATTTGTTTCGCGTAGCTCTGGTACTGACAGAATATCAGTGTTGCAACTAGTTTGTACGCTTACTAGTTGCAACAATATACTGAGTCAATCCCTTTTCCCTGGGCAGTGATTTTATTATGTTATGTTTTCTTTTATTTACTGTTGTACATTGTTACCTGGGAATAAATGAATTCTATTCTATTCTATTCTATTCTATCAAGGAGAATCCAAAACCGAACTCAGACAAGACTCTACTCCGACAAAACATAAAACCTAACCTAACCTAACCTAGCGAACTTGTCGGAGTAGTCTTGTTGGAATTCGGTCCTTAAACCGATCAAGGAACGATAACACGCAATACAGCCAACGCTATTGTCCGAAAAGAAAGATGATTCCGTGCTTCGGAAGGCACGTAAAACCGTTGGTCCCTTGTACTATCTACGGATGTAGTCGTTATAGGAGCCATGTGTTGTGCCTAAGGCGGCTCAACAATTCCGACACCAGCCCCGTAACATGCAGTGCTATGACAAAAGTTTGTCGCACATTTAACTGTCAAAAAACCCGCCATATTGAAATATCCTCCAATAGGATAAGAGAATACGCACGACAAAATTATGTCTGTCACGCGTGGACCGGGCATGTTATTGGGACTGCCTCGCTTCTGTAGTGCATCAGGGATGTTTGCTAAATATCAAACCGACGGCTTTAAAGCCATTATGCGCAAAAAAACAGTATCCCTGATCCGCAGATTGCGGGCCAGTCGCAACAGCATCCTGTACCCCTACCATGAGTTGCTAACGTAACTTACGCGCTCGATATCGACTACGTAAACGTGCATTTAGTATGGAGAAATTTTACTTCAGATAACTGTCAATAGATGGCGTAGTTTTAATTCCATACTAAATGCACGTTTACGTAGTCGATATCGAGCGCGTAAGTTACGTTAGCAACTCATGGTAGGGGTACTGATGACGATAGCGGACAGGTATACGTCGCCACTGTGGAGGTGTCTGGTGCGGAGGGTTATCATGGAAACTTGTACGTTTCTTTGACGGCCCTCGGTGCCAGGCATCAAACCACCATTATTTTATTTTATTTTTTCTTTACTAGCGACCCGCCCCGGCTCCGCACGGGAAAATGGTTATTGTGGGTTATCCTTCAGTATATTATGCATGTATTATACATATAAACCTTCCTCTTGAATCACTCTATCTATTAAAAAAAACCGCATCAAAATCCGTTGCGTAGTTTTAAAGATTTAAGCGTACAAAGGGACATAGGGACATAGGGACATAGGGACGGAGAAAGCGACTTTATTTTATACTATGTAGTGATTTTGTGTGTTTTGTATTGTACCTATTTACTAACGTAGGATAAGTCATTGTTGTTACTAACATTTTATATGGGTCAAAATAGGCCTGAAATAAACAATTTTTATTTTTATTTTTATTTAGAGGGGCTGGGTTTGTGAGGTAGGTTAACTTAAAATCCCACACGATAAGTGAGCAATGTTGCACTCACCAATGTTGACATCAATGGCGGCCGCCGATTTGTCCGTAGAGGGGTCACTCACCAGCAACACTTTCAGACGGTTCGTCAGCTCTAAACCCCTGGAAAAAATATACAATTCAGTAGGCTCAATGGAAAGTTTTCCAGTAGCTAATAGGCTATTTGACTATTTGACTGGTTTTTAAAATAATTTTTTTATTATTTAGTAGAGTTTGTGGATCCCAGTAATAGTTGTATTTTTTAATTCTGGTACATATTTCCTGAAAAATATCAAAATAAAAATTCAATATTTAAGTAGCGCGCCAAAACGCTACTTTGACAATATGGCGTCGCAATGGCATCGGTGACGTCACTAGCCAGTACTACTGTATAAAGAATTATGACAAGTTGCTTAAGTAGAAAACGATGTTTACTGGCTAGTGACATAAGTCCTATACCCGACCGATCAGGAGCGTTTTGAGTCACGTGACAAACGCCAAAAAAATACATTTTTATTTACGGATTTTTACATAAATCAATTATTATTTTCAACTTCCCATAGTAAATATCCATTTTTAAACTTACATTACATACTGATTACAGTAATTAACACTTTATTTTTCGCATTGTCAAATAGAAAACATTCTTACAAAACGACTCAACAGAGGGTTTTACGCGGGAATCGAGAGGAAACGGCGGGTTCATTGTTTCGTCCTTTTTAAAATTAGTTTTTCATGGTAATTGTGGTGTTAATATGGTGGAATTAGTGCGATAATGTGTCGTTAAAGAAGAACTATTCAATGAAAGAGAGAAATAATGAGTGGTTAGCTGTTTCTGGTTTGATAACCCGCGTTAAACTTTAGTATCATTGGAATGTAAGAACCACCCTTGCATTTCAATGATCCCGTAACAAGATATGAAACTACCAAGAAATGACTAAAGACGACGAAATGAAACTGAAGAAATAATGACTGAATGAAGACATTAAACTTGGATAATGCAAGAAACTACTAAAGACTAGGCTGTATGGGCTTAGATCCCTTTGCCTTTTCTTCAAGGGAGAAAGAAACTAAAAAAAAAAAACGACTCAACAGATACATACATACGTACACACATACATAAAGTCACACCTCTTTCCCGGAGGGACCACCGGCAGAGACCACTTCCTTCCTTCCTTTATTTCTCTGATCGGGCTTTACAATTAAATACAATTTAAGATGAAATTGAAAATAAAGTAAATAATCACAAACATTATTTTTACTAATATTATTTGCAAAATTTCCATTCTCACAGCGGTGCATAGCGGAACAGTATTTTATAAAGTATATTTTTCCTTTTATATTTCTATTGTAAAGCCAAAACAAAGAAATCAAATAAGAAACCTCGCCATATTGCGGAATTTCAATGGAACTAATTTTATAAAGGAAAATGTTTCCATTTTAGTAAAAATATGCAGGTGGCGCTTCCAGAGCAGGTTTCTTATTTCTTTGGTAAAGCTTTAATCTATATTTTAGACGATATTTCACTTTAACAAACTTACCTATACTCCCTCTTATCCTCCGAGCTCTTGACAATATCGTCGTACTTCTTCAAGACCCCCGCGGTGGGGGGGGAGCCGGACGAGCGGGGGGGAGGGTCGCGGCCGCGGGGCGAGCACGACGGTGACGTCATACTCGAGTGACGACGGCGGTGGAGGTAGCTCAAGCTGGTAACATTAGACAGGCAATTAAAGTAAAAAAAAATAGTAACCAGGCCCGGCCCCGATTTCGCGGCCATTTAATAGGAAAAACGCGCGCGCTTTTGAAGACGCTATTATTTAGTCTGTGGTAATACGGACTCTCGCGGCGCGGTATTAAGGTGCATTTTGTTTTAATACGAACGACAAACGGTAGGTTCTTATAGCCAGGGTCACGTTCGACGCGTTCAATGGAATTTGAACGTTAGTGGCGTGGTAGCTAGAATTAAATTCGCACGTTTGCTATCAGAGAGTGCGTCTTCTGTACCTACCTAGTACTATTATTATATTCTGTGCCCCCGCCACAAAACTATTACTTGATCCTTTCGACAACTAGAAAAGAGCTGATAATCTTCAAATGGCTGAAGATATTTTCTTGGATCACATCTAAGAACAATCTCGATTGTGACACCTTCAAAACAAAAAAAACTAGATGAAAATCGGCGTATCTGTTTAGGAGCTACGATGCCACAGACAGACAGACACAAGTCAAACTTATAACACCCCTCTTTTTCGTCGGGGGTTAAAAATAAAATACAGTTAGTGTTACCCATCATCATCTCAGCCTGTAGACGTCCACTGCTGGACAAAGGCCTCCCCCAAAGATCTCCACAATGATTAGTCACAGGTAACACTTTAAGTTTTTACGTCACAGTATAAGGTGTATTTCCAAACACCAAACAAACATCAATTATCATTCATCATTAGAGTACCTATAAATTTAAAAAATGTGGTAAGCATAGGGCCCACCTTATTTTTATTAAGTATGCACCATAAGAACCACGGGTATGCACAGCCCAAATATCTTCAGCGCGTTTGTTTAATAGGAAATGGTTATTGGAGCTGATTGTTTTTGTGGTGACCCGGTGAAAATAGGTAATTTGATAGAACATTGTGAAATGTGCACTGATAAGTTGCAAACATGACTTGAGGAACAAATCCAAAAAAAAAAGGTTATTGGTTTTACTGCCCATAGAACATCTGCTTACGCTTGGTATAAAGGCAGCGGAGCGGTGTACGTGCTTTGTTTATTTGTACTCTAAGGTCTTTCAGCTACTGGGAAATTCCGCCCGCACTGTTATTGTTTTCAGAAATTCTTTTGTGCAAAATTAAATAATAATGATAATGCTTTGCCGAGAAAACTATAACCCATATGGTCCAATTTTGACTGCACTGAAACTAAAAATAGTGGTTTATAAGTAAAAATTATTTATCTGTGGACGGATGATTATCAGTTTATCAGAAATAATTATCTTGATGATTTGCAATTTAAAAGTAAGAGGTACTAAAATATTAGCAAAACAAGTGAAAATAATAAAAATAAATTGTTATTCTAAAACACAAAGAATATTGTATCAGGCTTTACTATTTCTTATCATAATCCACCCAGTCATTTAACCTTGATAGTGAAAAAAGACAAATGGAGTTATCGACCTCGTAGCCTAGTTGGTAGTATGTTCGCCTACGAAGCACAAGGTTGTGGGTTCGAATCCCGCCCAGGGCAAACATTCCTGTGATGAGCACTTGTGACAGGATTTTGTTTATTTATATATGTACGAGTATGTATATCAGCTATCTGACACCCATAGTACAGGCTCTGCCTAGTTTGGGGTCAGATGTCCGTGTGTGAGATGTCCCACATATTTATTTATTTACTAGCTGTTCACCCCGCGGCTCTGCCCGCTCTCAAGGGTATGAAAAATAGAAAGTAGCCGATTCTCAGACCTACTCAATACGCTCACAAAATTTCATGAGAATCGGTCTAGCCGTTTCGGAGGAGTATGGGAACGAAAACTGTGACACAAAAATTTTATATATAAGATTTTAGGTGCTGTCAAGTGCAGGGAAAGCTAAACAGGCGCACTGCAATTTTGTTTCTTAAACAATGGACTGAAGAATGGTGCAAAGTCCAAAGTGGTCAGCTTAACATGCTCCTAAGTGTACCAATTTATTAGTTTTGACAAGTTCCAATTAGATTCTTACCTGAAGATAGAACTAGGAGACTAAAACACTGGTTAGTATAAAAAAAAACTAAAAATCTACTAAAAACGAAATCACAACTACACAACTAATAAAAAAAACCTTTGTTTATTCAAATAAATGATGTAAAGTTAGCAACCTAACCTATTTATGCCTCCTTTGTAACTGATTGTGGGTGAAAAACTGTGGAAGCCAAGAACCAAGAATCTTCTGGATGCCAGCTTGAAGAGTTTAATAAGCTAGGACTTGGATATAATTTAGGAAATTTTAGATTCTTTTAGAATGACGGCGAACAAATTTGTGAATGACGGACGGAAGTGACAGACGACGACTGACTGACGTGACGAAACGAACAAGACATGAGTAGTGATGGGACTCGAACGAACGAATCGTTATTGTTTCGTAATTCGTACAATAAAATTATCGATTCAAATGAGAATTATGTGTTGATTCGAATAATCTGTAGGCCTACTATGTAAGTAGCGACAGGCTCGAGAAGCTGTCAAACGCGACATAGTGACGTTAGAGCCATAGTAGTTCGGTCAATATGTCGCGTTTGACAGCTTCTCGAGCCTGTCGCTACTTACATAGTAGGCCTACAGGTAGAGATTGCTACCTTAGCAATAAGGACGCCTGGTGACTCAACTTTGTTTATATACTGTAATATTTATGTGTTTTCTGGTTTGATGTCAATAAAGAATTTGTATTGTATTGTAATTGTAACTGTTGTGAATTGCTTATCGATTGTACATAATTGCACATCACTAGACGCACGGTACATCACTATTGTAAGATTTTAAAAAATAAGAACTGTCATCGATACCGTGCCGGCCAAACCAACCGTTGTAAAGTTTTTTATCTGATTTAAATATAGAAAACCTCGTAAATTACTCTGGACTTTCATTCAAGATCCACCAAAGCACCTACAACACCACGGCGGAAGAGATCCGCCACAACAGTAACTTTAGTTAGGAATATTTAGGATTATGAGACAATAAGAAAAAATGCGAGATTCTGTTGCGCAAGTGTAATCAAAATGTCTTCAGACAGACCGACCAGAAAAATGGTTAACCTCTTTTAAACCAGCTTTTTAAATGTTTCAGGCTAAAATTAACCTTTCCGTTTTAAAAATAAATCCCATTGAAATTCCACACCAATACTTATTATAAACGCTAGTCAGGCTATAATGTGATACGTAATATTTTCTAAATATTGATTTAAGTCACCACTTCATGTCGAATGATCTAAAATGAATTTAAGATTTCCTAATGCTCAATTTGAATCGATTTCATGAGGGTTATTCGAATCAGTTCAATTAAAAATTTTCGATTCATGTTCCATCACTATGGCGTTGTCCTAATAGAACGCGACTACGCGATCATCGCAAGTTCGCGCGAACGCGCGACTGTCAAATGTATGGAGAAATCGTGTTGTCGCGCGACCGTCTATTAGGACACCTATTCGACATCAATATGTTTGATCGCGCGAACACGCGATGGTCGCGTCGCTTACTCGCGCGATAATCGCGTAGTCGCGTTCTATTAAGCCGGGTCCACAGCTCAAATTTTCTAACAAAACATTCTAACAAAACAATGTTGTGCAATTTGTTTATCAAAACCGCCCGTCCACTGCGCATAATGTTAATGTTTTGGCTAACAAAACCACGCCCCTAAATATGAATGTTTTGTTTCATTTCATTTTAAAAATGAGTTCCGACGAAGAAGACGTGGAAGCTGTTATTGCTAACGTTAATTTAGTTTCCTTTGACTTTCCAAAAATTTTTGCAATTTCCGACAGGGCATCTACTTTTTTGTACCTATCTTTGTGCTCTTCCAAAGTTACATCCCAAATTATCGGCCTTTCTCTTATAAGTTGTATTAACAACCAAATACTCTCTTTATTCCACTCCACTAATCAATATTTATAAGGTTCCACACAAAACAAACCAACACTTTTGCAACGCTAGTTTTATTTACATTCTCTTTGACTTTTGCACTGACGTCTTCCTTCATTCGAGAGCGAGCAAATAAAAAAAAATTCGACGCTTCCCCTCCCCGCAGGCGAACCCGGGGGATGTTATCCATTCGTCTCGGCAAACAATGTTATGTTTAGGCTGAACAAAATTTGTTAAGCCACGCCCCTATTTTGTTAAAATTAACATGTTAGAGTGTTCAAAACACGAAAACACGGAGCTGTGGACCCGGCTTTAGGACAACGCCTAAAGCGGGCACTACACTCTCGACAAAACCCGAGAGCCGAAAGAGACGCGGTTATGCGTTAGAATGCGATGCAAATACACCGCGCTCACTCTTGTGCATAAGTGCGTCCCTCGTATTGGCCATGTCTCGTCTAGTTTTGTGGAGAGTGTAGTGCGGCTGAGGAACGAAAAAACACAATGACAGTCAGATTATAAGTTGTGTCCGTGAAGATAGCGTACCCGATAAATATCGATAAATCCTTTTTATCCGACGAAAAACGGAGGAGGTTCTCAAGCACAGAACATTTAAACTTCTTTTAAATGTTCTGTGTTCTCAAGTCAACACATAATTTTTTTTTTATGTGAACCTTAGGAGAGGGGTAACCAAAGAGTTAAGCGCTAAGCTGGCTGGTCTCTTTTGGGGGTAACACTTATTATTGGCGTGGAGACGGTGATGGATGAGCTGAACGTGGCGAGCAGGCGACCGTCGGTCGCCACGCTATCTATATATTCACACATAAAACTAATCTCTAGGAGTACTTACCACTAAAGTGTGTGTATATTCATATTATTATACATCTTGTACTACGCCATCTACCAGATACCTACTTGTAAAACCACTAGAAGCAATCACAAAAAATTCACGTCATTTTTTTTACGTGTGTCCACGCATATCTTTTTACAGAGTAGGTACCTATTCCAATTTTGATCATATTTTTTTATTAGAATTCCAAATTTGGTACAATGTAAATTTGAAAAAATATATCCATCCATCCACCCTTAAGAAAAAACAGGGCATCACTGAATGTAGAATTTCCCGTGGGAACTATGTATTTTTCCACTGTCAAAGGTAGCATAATATGTCCTTCCTTAAGGTTTGTTCTATCTCTGTACTAAGTTTTATCATAATAAGTTCCGTGGTTTACGTGTGAAAGCGTAACAAACAGACAGAAAGAGTTTTTAGATTTTTAGATTTTCAATCTGTTCGGTGGTTTAACTTTTTGTTAAAAAGATTTTTACTTCAAAATTCGATACTGGTGACTCGGAATCTTCTCAGGCAAATAATAATGCGTCTGCTGCCGACCGACCCTATGTAATACGAAATTTCTAATAGTTGTAAACAATCACAAAATTTGTCTCGTGAGTCATGGAAAAATTATTATAGACGCTGCAACAGCAGCTGTAGTATGTAGTTGAGGTTACTACAAGTTGAAGTAAGTAAACGCTAAAGAATATTAGTCTTAAATACATTTAAAAAATCTAATGACGAATTTCTCAGTTTTATTTGAAATACAAACTTTATAAATTGTATTTTAAAAGCTATTTTTGAAGTTTAGTTTAGTTGATAAAAAGGTTATTCATTTAATTTCTTCACATACATCTTCATTCATATATAATAATAATTATACATAAAAATCTGGAACGTAAATGATATGAGTGAGACTAGGCTGTATGGGCTTTGATCCCTTTGCCTTTCCCATAAGGGAGAAATAAACTAAAAAAAAAAACAATATTAAGGTTGCCAGATAGTCAATAAATAATCAGACACTGTCAATATAATAACTTAGTGCCGGATCAGAAAAAGTAAGCCTTTCTACCCCTTTGTTACCATGGAACTTCAAAGGAACTTATTTATTATTTTGCCTTCAATCTGCCATGCAGTTTGGATCTCGTCGCCCTAGTGCTTGTTTGGACTATCGACCAAAATTTTTAAAATTAAGTTTAAATGCAGTTTTGTCAAGATTTAAATTTCAGTCCGGTTAGTTAAAGAAAATTTTAAACTTTTTTCTCTTAAAACAACGAAAACTTCATTTAAATTTTATTTGTGACACGACACTGAAATAAAAATTATGTGCTTTTTTGGTCCTTGTCCTGTGTTTGTTTTAAATCCTACATCGTAAGAAACGTTAACTGCTTGAGTGGGCTTTGTCCACTCAATCGACCAATCATAGTCCGCGACGCCATGTCCGCCATTTTGTGTAAGTCGTCAGAGTGACTCGAGACATCACAGAAAATACTTGGTCGGTCGTCGAAAACGATTAAAAAATCGTAATAGATTATTATTTTTCATGATTAAATTGTTTGACAGTGAAGTTCATGATGTCTAGAACATGTTCTAAAAAAATATATAATGGGAGACAGCCGCATTTTGAGCAGTAAGTACTTTTTAATTCACACTCGATTCCGTTTTGAATTAGAAACAGGGTGTAGTTTTTCAATAACTTTAAACAACCTCCAAGCCCGCGGCACTGCGAACGGGTGTTGATGAAGCCAAAGAAAAAATAACAGTGTTGTATTTTTTTTTTGTATTTTTAGTATCTTAGGTATTAGTGCGTCAGCCGGGTGCCTAAGTACCTACCTCATCGAGTACCTCAATAGGCTATCTCTAGATCGTTAACCGACACTTAAACACTAAAAAAAATCGTCTGCCAGAGCCGATCCTTCCGGTCATCGAAATTTTTGACGTATTTTTATTGTGGAACTTACCTCATAAAGTACCCGAATAAAAGTGGTGGCATCAGTTAACCATTGATTAATTATGTATAAAAAATTAGGGTCTGCCATTGCGCAGCCTGCCGGAAGTACTTGGCAGACCCCCTGAAATGTGCCCATCCGACACCCTTCACCTACCTCATCGAGTACCCCAATAGGCTATCTCTAGATCGCTAACCGACAATTAAACACTAAAAAAAATGGTTTGCCAGAGCCGATCCTGCCGGATCATCGAAATTTTTGTCTTATTTTTTTTTGTGGAACTTACCTCATAAAGTACCCGAATAAAAGTGGTCGCATCCAGTTAACCATTGATTAACTATGTATAAAAAATTTGGTCTGCCATTGCGCAGCCTGCCGGAAGTAATTGGCAGACCCCCTGAAATGTGACCATCCTACACCCTTAATCTACCTCATCGAGTAACTTACATCTCAGTCAAAATTCTAAAACCACTCGCCATAGAAAATCAGTTTATGTTCTTTATACATTTTGCTGCTTTTCAAATAAAGCATGACTCGCCATCAAACTGATGAACAGGTTGGCAAAAATTTAAAATTAGTTAAAATGTATTTACCCTTTTGGTTAAAAAAGAAAAAAAAATGTTTCGAAATGATTTAAACACTAAGTTTCGGCAATTTTGACCTGACAGACCTTGTGATTCATTATCACAGGCATTTTGGTTATTTTTTGGCGTTGGTCCCATCGAGGTACTCGATGAGGTAGGTTAAGGGTGTCGGATGGTCACATTTCAGGGGGTCTGCCAAGTACTTCCGGCAGGCTGCGCAATGGCAGACCTAATTTTTTATACATAATTAATCAATGGTTAACTGAATATGCCACCACTTTTATTCGGGTACTTTATGAGGTAAGTTCCACAAAAAAATGCGTCAAAAATTTCGATGACCCGGCAGGATCGGCTCTGGCAGACCTTTTTTTTTGTGTTTAGGTGTCGGTTAACGATCTAGAGATAGCCTATTGGGGTACTCGATGAGGTAGGTGAAGGGTGTCGGATGGGCACACTTCAGGGGGTCTGCCAAGTACTTCCGGCAGGCTGCGCAATGGCAGACCTAATTTTTTATACATCATTAATCAATGGTTAACTGGATGCGACCACTTTTATTCGGGTACTTTATGAGGTAAGTTCCACAAAAAAAATATGACTAAAATTTCGATGACTCGGCAGGATCGGCTCTGGCAAACCATTTTTTTAGTGTTTAATTGTCGGTTAGCGATCTAGAGATAGCCTAATGGGGTACTCGATGAGGTAGGTGAAGGGTGTCGGATGGGCACATTTCAGGGGGTCTGCCAAGTACTTCCGGCAGGCTGCGCAATGGCAGACCTAATTTTTTATACATAATTAATCAATGGTTAACTGATACCACCACTTTTATTCGGATACGTTATGAGATAAGTTCCACAAAAAAAATAGGTCAAAAATTTCGATTGCCCGGCAGGATCGGCTCTGACAGACCATTTAATATTTATTGTTTAAGTGGCGGTTAACAGTGGCGTGCACAGGTATTAGGGCCAGGGTAGGCACACATAGTAGAAAAGTTTAAAATGACCACCCTGTATATACATTTGGAACATAGAACAAATAAACACGTAAAAATGAAACAGTCACTCTGTCCTATCTCTAGGGAGGTAATGGTTTAAGTCCACATTCGTAATAATATTTGTGCATGTTTGTTCTATGTGCACATAAAAACTGTAAAATAAGGTTAAACAATTACCATTCTATAGATGAAAATTATAACAACCAGTTCAAATGTAACTCATGTATTAAAACAGATCTTGAAATCTAAAATTTAAAGCATAATACAAAAAATAGAGCATAAAACGCTTCTACTGTAAAATGTAACCAATGGTACATAGCTCAAACAAGCACTGGGGCGACGATCTTAAATATAACTCTGTTTGTTAAATTGATTTTTTATCATGTTTTTGGATTTCTATTAAACCCTGACTAAAGAACTAAGAAAACCTGCTCTGAGGGTGCCACATATTCTTAAGTTTATGGCACATTATCCATGATTACTTATATTAGTTCTATTCTAAGATATGGGAGTTTTTTATTTTTCTGGTCAGGATTTAATTTTCTGGAATTTTTTACACATCTCATACAATAAGATATCACACAATCATCAAAAAACTTATATTTTGTTTTGTGATTGTGTGTGTGAGATTTTGTAATCAATCTGATTTATTTGATTATCGGGGAGCATACTAATTATATTTATTTTTCATAATATGTCTGGCATCCCAAAAACTTCTGCTGCATTCATTCATACGTCACAATCTTTACGTCAGTTCGATAAAAATTATCGATGTTTATTTTTATTGCAAATAATTCATAAAACACTAAGTTTTGAGTGCTCCTGTTGATTTTAAAATGGAAAATTGAAATTTGTGAGACAACAGTGAAGTGTACAGCCGTAGGATGTCATCGGAAACTGAAGAAAATGCATTCAAATCTACCACCGTCGATGTAGAACCCAAAGTGAAAGAATATGCGGATAAAAGCGAAATAACGAGTGATTCCGGGGTGGAAACCAGTATATCCAGTTCTTTTACACTTACAGCACCTCCTACTAATGAAATTTTGCCTTCAAAACTCGTCGAAAGTGAGGTTTTAGGTAATTTAATTGAAGTTACTGATACTACTCCAAATGTAGACATTAATCTGAATTCGGCCGCCCTGACATCAATATCGCCTGATTTTAATCATGCGACAGATGATTTGTTAAATTTAAACGAGTTTTCTATTGCTAACAATGATACGGAAACAGAAATTACTATGAATGTTAAAACTGATGATATATTTAGTTTGGATAAAAATATTGATGATGTACTTGATGCGAATGCTAGCGAAAATGCACAGAATAATCCGGAAACAAATATTGAAATACAATACAAAAACGGTGAAGAAGAAATAGAAAAAAAAATGCCAGAAGATATAAATGTACCTGAAAAAGTTAATTTAGCGCTTAGCAATAAGGATTTAGCTAAATCAACTGTAAGTTTAGACGAACCAAATGTTAATGCAGCAAATAGTCTTATGTCAAAATCACCCTACAGCCGTAGTGCAGAAAACATATCTAGAATCGAAGATATAAATCAGAAAAAAGAAAATCTAAATACCAGTAACAAAGAAATAAATAAAGAAAAGATTCTAAACGAATTCGTCAACCAGAAAACAAAAGCGGCAGCAGTACAAAAAATTATTCCTGAAATAAAGCCTTCATCAGATCAACTGAACCATGACTCCCGATATGCACGATTACCAAAAGAACTATTACCGCAAGACTTAGGATCTCTAGTCAAAAACGTTCACGGCATCTTTTCATCTGTAAGTGGCAGTTTGAAGTACGCTTACAACCAAACCCAGAAAACACCGAAGCCAGTTAATAAAAATGTTGTTCGACCGATACCAAATAGTAAGCTTATGGATGATATCTTTGAAGATGATGCTGAAAAAAAGGTAACAGAAAAACAGACCAGATTAGAAGTATCAGAGAAATCTCCCGTAAACTCCGCTGTACTTTATTCGGAGTTAATAAAAGAGGATGGGTCTCTCAATCTAGACGAGAGTGAGACAGAAGATTGTAAAAAGGATATTCATAAATTGCAGGTGAGTTGGCTTGAAGATAGGTCTTTCTTTTTTACATTAATACCCCAAGTATCGAAAGATGGAGCTAGTTTTAGCATACTGAAGATTCATTGTGCAAATTTATTTCATCAATAATTTACTTTATTCATTGATTCACTTCATCAATTAATTAATTAATTCAGTTTTTTAATTGATTCATTTCATTTCTTGATTCATTTCATTAATTGATATTCATTTATTAATTCACTCCATTAATTTATTTATTTAATTCATTGATATTCATTTATTAATTCACTCCATTAATTTATTCATTTAATTCATTGCTTCATTTCATTTATTCATAAATTAATTTAATTAATTTCATTCATTTATGCATTTCATTAAGGCGACCTGATCCTGTCAACACCTGTGATTTGGTACTGAGATATGTTTGTTTTCTGCATGCCCTTCACATGCAATCACAACCCGAGACAATGTCCCCCGCACCTCAGCTAGTTATGTTTCTTTAAGATGCAGCATGTATTACGTCTCCATAGGCCTTACCGAACCTGACGACGAAATCACTGATGCAGTTAAAGCAGCCAAAGAATTTAGATTACACCTAACAGAATGCCCTTTTGGTAGCAATTAGCCTTCAGGTAACAACGCCCGTAGCCGCCGGCGGGGGCGCGGCCATAGGCAAAATCAGAATTGTTAATCAGAGACGGAGCCCCTCAGGCGTCGTCTCCTTCACGATGTTTTTCAATATCAACGCGCTAGGCCGTGGTCCGAGGCTCCCTTGAGCCGCCACTAGACGCGTTGGTATATGACTTTTTTTTGGGGTAGAGTCTTCAGCTCCCCCGCAAGTCCGGTGAAGCTTGATCCGTCGTACTCTTTCGACTCAAGCATAGGTCAATTAAAAAAAAAAGTCTTTATAGGTTTCAATACACTTTTATTTTTACTTACAGATAGAGTCATTAGAAAAAATGTTAGCGGAACAAAGGAAAGAGAATGCGATACTGCGAGAGAGAGTGAAACAACAAGTGGACGAAATGCAACAGAAAGATCAGACTTTTAAGGAGCTGGAGACCAAAGTGGATCTGGTAAGCTACACGTAAGGGTTCTGACAGACATTCACCGACTACTTGATATTAATCAATGGCTAGTATTTAAATGGTCACCAAAAAAAAAAACATTAAATGCACACCAAATAATACAAACCCTAACCTAATCTAAAGGGAGGCAAACGTTTTTTTTTATTAGCATTTTCTTATTTTGGTTTAGTGAGCATTTAAATGTTTGCCGTCACCAATGGGAGACCCTGACTAAGATTAAATTTAGGATAATAAATTTTATTAACTGTTGAGTAGTTTTGTAAGTATTTTTTCTTAATTTGCTATGCTACTAGAAAACTTCCCATTGCGAGGTGCGAACAGTTGCTAAGTGTCATTTCAAATATTATTTATGATATTTAATTTTCATTTATATTAGCTTCACTTGTAAGTAACTATGTATGTAAGAAAATCTTGGAATCCTAATTTGACCCACTTCCCGGTCTTCGATTAGGATGAAATTTTGCACACGCTCTGAGTTCTGATGACAATACATGACTAGCTAAGAAACGTCATTACAAATCCAATATGGCGGCCTCCCCAAGATGGCGGACTGGCTGTTTGAAATCAACCCCCATGATATGGGTATCAAATGAAAGGGTTTGCTGTCAGGAATACGAAAAAAACAGTCACGTGACTTAAATCCAATATGGCGGACGTCCAAGGTGGTGGACAGAAAGCGTGTTTTTTAGTTTTTTAAACTATGTATTTTTATTTTAAAATTTCAGATTACAAAACGTGCCGAACTAGCGGAACGCGAGAAAGACGCAGCGGTAATGCGTTACGCGAGCGTAGAATGCGCGGCCATTGAGGCTAAACGGTGCGCCGAAAAGGCGATATTGGCCGAAAAGGCGGCTGTGCATGAGATGGAACTTATGGGAAACAAACTGAAGTCTGCGCACAGTGAGAAACAGAGAATATGTCAGCTGTATGATGATAAGGTGCGTGCATTACTGTGTGTACGTTTAACGGAGTCCCTTTAATGTACACATACCGCTCAGTTACCTCTTTCCTTTGGAAACATCTTATCTTAATTAGCCTTGTGTGTCCCACTGCTAAGCAAAAGCCTCTCTCCGCTTTGTTATAACTTAAAATTATAATTCAGTTTTTGTACACATATAAGAATAAGAATAAGAATCATTTATTTGCGGGACATCACAACACAACAGAGAATACAAAAGTTAACAAGTAAGACAAAAAAAGTAAAAATTCATGGAAAAAAAAAGAAAAAACAATTTTTACAGTTGGTACATAATCCGTATGTGCTGCGACACCACACAAAAAGGGCCTCCCTCAGCGAAAGCCGCAACCTCGTTAGGCTACAGCGCTGGTCTTCCGGGAGTCCTTTTGAATTGCGTCACGGACGGCTATAGTGACATTTACTTAAATAAAAATAAAATAAAAACAAAGCATATATGGTGTACAAATATGATACTCTAAGGAAATAAATATATATACAACTACTTACTTGAATATATAAATAAATAATAATATAAACATAAACCATACGAGGGAAAAAAGAGAATAAAAACTTATGATATGTGATACTCATATACTCATATGAAACTCTATACCACCTTTCTTTTTGTGTTGGGTGCTTTAAAAAACAAGCCTTAATCAATTTTAACTAATCAATAATAATACATTAGAATATATTTTATTGCAAATCCTACAAATAAACTACATATTTAAATGTGAAAGTTTGTGATGATGGTGTGATATGTTACTCTTTCACGCAAAAAGTACAAAATTGATCCGCCAAGTCGAGCAAAAAAGCGGCACGGCCGTACCATACTTTTCTCGAAGCAGTTCAGGCCATTTTCGACCCCCCTATAACTTCGTTGTGGATAAAACTAGAAGCCTGAGTTTTCAGTAACCAAGCAGGCATTGTATAAATACGGTACATTTCTGATTTTAAATATTAATATGATTACTGATGTTGTTAGGTTAGCTAATTACGTAACAACTTAAGACTGAAGGACCCTTAAGTAGGGACTGAATAAATTAACCGACTTGGTATTACATGGATCTCACAACTTTTTAAGGTAGAATAACTGAATTGCGAGACTTGGTTTTTTTTTACAAGTTGTGTTTTCGATGGCATTTTTATAACGACGCTCGAAAGACACTAGAAAGATATTAGTGTAGGGGGTGTCTAACAGCTCATATGTCCCTACCGAGAGGTTTGAGCAATGTCTGTTTCGTATAAATCCGGACAAAAGTTCATTGACCTCTTTCTTTTATTGAAAGTCATTAAAAATAATGTAACGCCAAAATGTCTGGCAAGGTCACACGCTCACCCCGCCTTCTACTACGGTATGCCAATTACGTATTTTGCGGTAATTTCCTATAGTCTTCGTAACGTTTGAAAAAAATATTTTTTTTAGTTTTATCATTCTTTTTTTTATCATAAAAGTTACAGGGGCAAGGGGACACACATTTTACCACTTTGGAAATGTCTCTCGCGCAAACTATTCAGTTTAGAAAGAAATGAAATTAAAAACCTCACTATCATTTTTGGAGACCTATTCATGGATACCCCAAACGTAATTATGGTATTGATAAAAAAAAATTTTTTTTTATTTCATTTCTATGTATGGCGAACCCCCATAATTTATTGTTTTTTTTTTCCATTATTGTGTGAAAATCTTAATGCGGTTCACAGAATACATCTACTAACCAAGTTTCAACAGTATAGCTCTTATGACACACAGACGGATATAAGTTCTGTTTTTCGACATTTGGCTACGGAACCCTAAAAATGTGCTCTTTGTATACAGGCGTCAATGACCTTTTGTCCGGATTAATATGAAACAAACCGTAGTGTGGGGGGGGGGTTTTAACCCCCGACGATGTTATAAGTTTGACGTGTCTGTCTGTCTGTGGCATCGTAGCTCCTAAACGGCTGCGCCGATTTAGATCTAGTTTTCTTTGTTTGCAAGGTGTCACAATCGAGAGTGTTCTTAGCTATGATCCAAGAAAATATCTTCAGCCATTTGAACATTATCAGCTCTTTTCTAGATGTTGAAAGGATCAAGTAACGGTTTTGTGTCGGGGGTTGTTAAGTTTTTTAATTTAGTGTTTTAACGACGATTATTTTGTTCTAGTGCCATGAACTAGCTAATAGTGATCGCGAGTTATCCAAAGTTAGGGAGGACCTTAAAGAGTTGGAAGGGCGACTCAAATGGACTCAAAGCAAACTGAGGATGGAGATGGATGCTTATAAGGTAAAGGATTATTATTTTCGAAACGACTAACCCCCTGTCCACAGCTTCGCGTGGCGGCGGCGCGGGACTTGCCAGAACGTTAGTATTGTATTGCATTTTATCTACACTCATGTCGTAAATCCTTCATTTACTTATCAGAAACGCTAAGCAAATGATATACCTTTCGATGGAGCCGTGACTAAGGATCCATACAAATTTCATTTCGTTATCGCAAAGTTGTAACAAAATGAAGTTTTTTTTTTAAAAAAATTACGCAGATGCTTGCTATTTGAGCACACTAGCGTGTTTCGGAACGCAACCTTGGCGGCGCGCATGCGCGGTGTGATATTACTGCAAATTTATTTTCGCGCCATTAACGTTCAAATATAACCTTTAATAATTGTGCCATACAAAATGTCAATAATTATTACAATAAACAATGATTACTTTATTTTGTCTTTAATTTAAATTTGTTGTATGAGTGTAGATAAACTATTGTATGCAACTGTACATAATTAGAATTTAACTGACTCGCTGCGCTCGTTTCATAAACCACACTCGTGTTAAATACCCCTCATTATGCAACAGTTGCATAAATAGCTATTACGATATTTTCGAGCCCTTTGCGTTACTTCCGCGTTACATGACTCAAAACGTTACTTTTACGTATTTTTAATCTTATTTGTGCCACATTACAGTGTTGAAGTCGTTTTCTAAGTAAAATAAGGTAAACGTTACTTTTTGCATGAAAATTGAACTTTTTTGGTAAAAGTTGGGTAATTACACGCCTTTCATTCAATTTCTTAATTTCGAATTTCTTAATTTCGGTGGTACATTTTTCTAACAGGTTTTTAAATATGAAAAAAGAATTTTGTTAATTTTGACTATGGGTCACTGGCAACAAGTCGCTGGTCGCAGGTCGCGAAGCTGTGGGCAGGCCCTAAAAACCGAAACGGCGACAAAAAATAATTTTCTTTAATTATCATAAACTGGCTTCCCGCCGCGGCCCAGCCCGCGTTAATAGCTTTTCCCGTGGGAATAAGAAATTTTCCCTCGGTAAAAGTTAGCCTATATCCTTCCGCAAGGTCTATTCTATCTTTGTGCCAACTCCGCCCGCTTTCACAATTTTTCCCGTGGGAATGAGAAATTTTCCCGTACGTACATTGTGTGTTGCCATTTGCATGTGCAGGAGTCGTCGGAGCGCGCCGATAAGTTGGCCCAACAAGTTGCCGAGTTGGAGGCGGCTAAGGAAGCGGCTGTTACCAATGCAACAGACTCCGTCCGAGCCAGACAACTAGGTAACTATCCACAGTATGCCTACTATGTAAGTAGCGACAGGCTCGAGAAGCTGTCAAACGCGATATAGTGACAGAACTGATATGGCTCTAATGTCACTATGTCGCGTTTGACAGCTTCTCGAGCCTGTCGCTACTTACATAGTAGGCCTACAGATAGAATATAAAGCCTGACCAAAGAAATAAGAAACCTGGTCTGGGGGCGCCACGTGTATATTTTTACGACTATGGCAACAATTTCCCTTATAAAATTAGTTCCATTGAAATTCCGCAATATGGCGAGGTTTCTTATTTCTTTGGTCGGGCTTTAGATGTTATAAAAGGTAATAAAACACAAAAAAATAAACTTTATTGACACCAAAATTAGCTATTTATGCAACTGTTGCATAATGAGGGGTATTTAACACGAGTTTTAAATACTAATTATGTACAGTTGCATACAATAGTTTATCTACACTCATACAACAAATTTAAATTAAAGACAAAATAAAGTAATCATTGTTTATTGTAATAATTATTGACATTTTGTATGGTACAATTATTAAACAAACGTTAATGGCGCGAAAATAAATTTGCAGTAATATCGCACCGCGCATGCGCGCCGCCAAGGTTGCGTTCCGAAACACGCTAGTGTGCTCAAATAGCAAGCATCTGCGTAAAAAAAAAAAAAAAAAACTTCATTTTGTTACAACTTTGCGATAACGAAATGAAATTTGTATGGATCCTTAGTCACGGCTCCATCGAAAGGTATATAATTTGCTTAGCGTTTCTGATAAGTAAATGAAGGATTTACGACTTGAGTGTAGAAATAGTTATTTATGATACTAGTGCGGAAAGTATGTGATTTCCGATGAGTGTCATTTTATTCACGAGCGAGCAAAGCGAGCGAGTGTATAAGCCGACACGAGTCGGAAATCATCTTTCGCACGTGTATCATACAAGATTTTACAATGCATTGTGCAAGAAAAAAAACAGTTATATTAGAAAGGCGTATAAAATGACGGGCTTCATAAACAAAACACATTCGCGCTGAAAAAAACATCTACTGCGCATGTGCAAAGCTGTCGAATCGCAATAAGGCAATGAGTAAAATTTATACAGCCACGCAAATTTTTAATTAATATTTGAACGTAATTTATCAATAAAAATCAATTTCTAAAGTAATTATACTAATTATAAACGCGTTTATTGAATTGTTATTTTTATTGTTCCCTTTATATTAGTAACAATTGGTAATAAAAATATCTCAAATACTGAAATGTTAGGTTGACTGGCTGAATGACAGCTTGAGCAAAAATAAAAAAAAAACTGAAAAGTAAAAAGCACAGTGCGGAAAAGTACTACTTTCCGCACTGTTTGGCTGCCTAGAAAACGCTCCTTTTCGAGCACATGCATTGTAAAAAACATTGTTTGATCTATTTTTCATTGCTTTGACTTGTACATTTGTTTTGACGAGAGACGGTCTTGGGCAGAGCAAAGGTTTTAACTTCTGATATGACGTCATTAAGTGTTCTGAGAGAGTGTTAAGAAATAATAAACCTTGAATGATGTAAAGCGACATCTATCATGATCGTCTTGAACTAGGTCGACATCCATTTGCTCTTTACGTCGCTCAATTAACGTATTGCTATTTTAGTTCTAGCATTAATTGATAGATGGCGCTATCCCGTTAATATAAATAAGATTCGCTCGAATATTCTTCCCTTTTTCTACATCTGTCACCGCACCCGATAAGTGTGGAATACAAGCATCCTAAGACGACGGAGTTTAATTTCAACAGGGAGTCTATAATCCTACTAATATTATAAACGCGAGAGTTTGTAAGTACGGATGTATGTTTTGTTACTCTTTTACGCAAAAATTACTGAATGGATTTTAATGAAACTTTACAATAAAATAGCTTATACATCACAATAATAAATATGTTTGATGTTTGATAGGCCTATGCCTACTTTGTGCTTGTTTGTCTGTGGCATCGTAGCTCCTAAACGGATGCGCCGATTTTGATCTAGTTTTTTATTGTTTGCAAGGTGTCACAATCGAGAGTGTTCTTAGCTATGATCCAAGAAAATATCTTCAGCCATTTGAAGATTATCAGCTCTTTTCTAGTTGTTGAAAGGAACAAGTAACGGTTTCGTGGCGGGGGTTTTTGATTTGCTTTAGTGTGGATTCGAGGCTGCTTTTTACACGCTTTATATTAGCTTCACTTGTAAGTAACTGTGTATGTAAGACAATCTTGGAATCTTAATTTGACCCACTTCCCGGTCTTCGATTAGGATGAAATTCTGCACACGCTCTGAGTTCTGATGACAATACATGACTAGCTAAGAAACGTCATTACAAATCCAATATGGCGGCCTACCCAAGATGGCGGACTGGCTATTTGAAATCCACCCCCATGATATGGGTATCAAATGAAAGGGTTTGCTGTCAGGAATACGAAATAAATTGTCACGTGACTTTTATAATTTTTAGTGCGTGCTAAAAGCGTGTGTTTTGGTTTTTTAAACTATTATAACTTATTATAATAAAATTTCTTTTATTCCTCTCATCCAGAACAAGAACTGAAAGAGAGCCAAGCAGCTTTAATCCTCTTACGTCACGAGCGAGATGACCTTGACCGCAGACTATCCAGCACCAAGCAACAGCTGGAGACCTGTAAGGTAGACAGAGATAGCGCTACCAAGAGTTTGGCTGAGACTACCAAAGAAGTAAGTGGTCTTTTACAAGGCTAGAAATTGGTGTTTTTTTTAGCTGGTGATTTAAAATAGACTGTCTAGTCTAATTTTTGGCGAGGCAACACCATGCTACATAGGTAATTGCGGCATGCAACATTTTGTGGTATGCTACAAATATAAAATATTTGCGGCAGCCTATTTTACGTTCAAATTCAAATAATTTATTGCCGCAACAATGTGCAAATGTCGTACGCTTGCTACAACATTACAATAAAAAAAATTGTGGCATGCGGCAACCTATTTATAAAACATAAAACATATTTCATTTTCATTTTCATTACCAAGGGTTTAGCTGAAACTACTAAAGAAGTAGGTGGTTTTTTAGATTTTTGCAAAATAATAAGTAAAAAGGTACGTAGTAAAAATATGCGTATTTTATTTACAGATATATCATGTAAATTTATTTATTTACATTTAGTTACCGTATATTACCTATAAAACAGACTGGATGGTCCCTGGCGAGACAGTAATTTGGTAAAGTGATCCCTCACGCCTAAAAGGTTAAGAACCACTGGTTTAGGAGCTATGATGCCACAGAGAGTTCAAAGAATTTATTTTTTAACTTTTGGTTATTACGTCACTGTTAAGTCAAATTTACATTATCTTTTCACTTTGCTGTCTTCTGTGGACAGACAGACAGACACACACGTCAAACTCATAACACCCCTCTCTTTGGGGGTTAATAAATAAATGGATTTTGGTATTTGTTTCAGGTGGAAAGACTGAAAGAGCATAACTTAAGGTTAGAAGAAGAAGCGGCAGAGTTGGCGGCGCTTAGGGCTCAGGCGGCGCTGGCGGACACACTTAGTGCTCAGCTACAAAGGTAAAACACATATATCTTTTCGTCTATCTATACATTTCAATACAAAATAATTTTTTGACACCAAAAAACAATTGAAACTATCTATCTATATAACAAAACTGTAGAGGTCAAATGTCTGTACATAGTAAAAAATATATAAATCCGAGTAAGGAGGATTTAAGAAGTGAAATAGAACATATCCAGATAGATTTCTTTCTTTTTGTTTCTCTGTCTGTTTGTACGGGCTAATCTCCGCAACTATTGGACAGATTTAAATGAAATATAATAATACTAGCGACCCGCCCCGGCTCCGCACGGGAAAATGGTTATTGTGGGTTATCCTTCAGTATATTATGCATGTATTATACATATAAACCTTCCTCTTGAATCACTCTATCTATTAAAAAAAACCGCATCAAAATCCGTTACGTAGTTTTAAAGATTTAAGCATACATAGGGACATAGGGACAGAGAAAGCGACTTTGTTTTATTTTATATACTACTAGCGACCCGCCCCGGCTCCGCACGGGAAAATGGTTATTGTGGCTTATCCTTAAGTATATTACGCATGTATTATACATATAAACCTTCCTCTTGAATCACTCTATCTATTAAAAAAAACCGCATCAAAATCCGTTGCGTAGTTTTAAAGATTTAAGCGCACAAAGGGACATAGGGACATAGGGACATAGGGACGGAGAAAGCGACTTTGTTTTATAATATGTAGTGATGATATGTAGTGATGTAGTGACAATACAAAATAATTTCCAAGCTAAATTTAGGCCTGAAACAGTGAGATCAGTACTGGATGTGCATCTGGATTGAGGGCCCATTTTTTAAAAGTTTACAAAACGATTTGAGATTTACAGGGAATGTAATAAAGAATAGTAAAAACATGAAGCACAGGGTCACGAATTTCTTAAACATAAATTGAAACTGTGATGATTAAATAACTTGGGCTCTCAATCCAGATGCACACCAGTACTGGTCCAATTTACACTATGTAGACATTAATTATGTCTGTAATCAATCCGCAGAGAAACCGAACGTGCTTTACAAGCAGAAGACGCGCTATCGCTCGAAAGGGCGCGGGCAGAGACGTGCGCGAGGAGAGAGGCTGCGGCCTTGCAACACGCGGCCACACTCACAGCTAAACATGTCCAGCAGAGGGCTAACACTAATGATACTATACATAAGGTAAGTCAAACCCAGTAAAAAAAAATCACCATCAATCTCCATCAATCGCCATCAAGCGTCGTTAAACTCCATCAAATTTATTCAAGCAAGACCCTGTAAAACACCTTGAAGCTAAAAAATAATTAAAATCATCATCAATCTCCATCAATCACTACCAAGTCTCGTGAAACTCCATCAAATTCATTCAAGCAAGACCCTGTCAAACACCTTGAGGCTAAAAAATGATTTAAATAATCATCAATCTCCATCAATCACTATCAAGTCTCGTGAAACTCCATCAAACTCATTCAATCAAGACCCTGTCAAACTCTTTGAAGCTTCGTAGTATGCTTGCTTAATCAAGCCACAATAATCACTTTAATTACCATCAATCTCCATTAAGCTTCGTCAAACTTCATCAAATTCATTTAATCAAGACTCTGTCAAACACCTTTAAGATTCATACTATGCTTAATCAACAATAATCACTATCAATCTCCATCAAGCCTCTTGAAAAATCATCAAACTCATTAAAATAAGACTACATTACATCAATCTTCATCAATCACCATAAGTATGTTCCATCAGAGCGTCGGTGGCCTAGTGGCTAGGGCCGTTGGCTTCCATTCGGAAGTTCGCTGTTTCAAGCCTCGGCACGTACCAATGTGTTTTCGATTTTCGAATTCATATGTACGTTTATTCGACGCTCTTACGGTGAAGGAAAACATCGTGAGGAAACCTGCACACACCTGCGAAGTAATTCAAGGGTTGTGTTCGTGACCAACCCGCACTGGGCCAGCGTGGTCGACTAAGGCCTATCCACCCTGATGAGGGGTAGACTCGAGCCCCTTGGTGGGGACATGAATGAGCTGTCAATGTCAATGTTCCATCAAGCTGTATCAGTCACTATTAAGATCCATAAATTATTTACCTAAAGTATGGTGTCACATCAAGCCATCTCAATCACCTTCAAGCTTCGTCAAGACACCCTTTTTGTTACAGGCCCATGCTTTAGAGGTGGAAAACGAGTCGCTCCGTGAAAGACTGTCAGCCTTAGAACGAGAGGTGGCGAGGGTACAAACAGCCCTGAGCGAAGAAGCTGACAGGAGGAACAAGGAAACCAGAGCTCTGGCCAGGAAGGTACGTGGTAGATACTATGGCACTGGTCGGTCACTCCATACCAGGGATCGGAACCGGTTTTTCATACACTTGTTAAATCACGCTAGTTCAAACCCTATCCGACTATAGCTCTAACTAAGATCACTAAGGGTAGGTTTAGTCCTGGGGGAACATAATATGCAAAGCAACCGGCAGCCCTGGCCTTCGCCTGCCGCAAAAACAATTACTTTAATAATTACAAAAGCGATTGAAACCGGTTTCATTCCGTTCTTTATCAAAAACCGGGTAACCAGAATATTTTTGGTTTGTTTCATTAAGTTCCATCTATTCCTTAATTGGGGAACGGAATTATATCTGTTTTTCGAACGATTAACAGGGATTTCAAAACCGGTTTCGATCCCTGCTCCATACAGCAAACGCGTTTTGACAAGCTACTTCTTTTTGAATAACAACTGAATATCAAGTACTTGTGAATGGCGCTAGGCGCTATGTATGCACCCCCCCTCCACCCCCTCCACAGTCCCTTGCGCCTGCGGGGTGCGGGGCGTGGGGCGCTATATCGGGCGGGGGGGGAGTGGCCTGCAGGAACGGGTTAGTACTATTATTTTCTTCTGTGACTATGGTCTGTTTCATATAAATCCGGACAAAAGTACATTGACCTCTTTCTATTCTTCAAAGTTATTAAAAAAAAAACCGGCCAAGTGCGAGTCGGACTCGCGCACCGAGGGTTCCGTACAAACCTGCAAGGTTTACAAAGTTCTTTCATTACGACAATCGAGTCATAACCTATGGTAATCTTATTGCAAAATGAAATTCATAACATTACAATGGGGAAAGATGGAGGAGCATAAATTTAAGACAAAGATCTCTTTATCGTTTAAGTAACTAAGTACTAAGTAAGTATTTCAACTTGATAGCTCTACGCGTTCATGAGGAAAAAAGGAATAAGTTTATATTTATTAAAAAATATATATTTTGTAATGTAACTAAAAATTTAAGGTTTTCGGAATTTTTCCTTTATGTGTGCTATAAAACGTTGCTTCATGCCAAATTTCAAGATTCTAGGTCGACTGGAAGTACCCTTTAGGTTTTGATTCCCTTGCGAGTACTTGCGAGTTTCAAAATATGCAGCTTAAATTGCTGTTTCTTTTGATTGCGTTGACATAGAAGTTTGATTTTGTTACAGCTTAAAGGTATTATAGACCTGAGTATTTGGTATGAATTTCAATTTAATACCTCTACGCGTTTATGAGGAAATGGGTAGTAAGGTTAAAATTATTAAAAAAATATATATTATGTGATGTAACTAAAAATTTATGGATTTCGTAATTTTTCCTTTATCTATGCTATAAGACGTTGCTTCGTACCAAATTTCAAGATTCTGAGTTCACGGGAAGCACCCTGTAGGTTTTGATTCCCTTGCAAGTGTCGAAAATTTGCGGCATAAACGGCTGTATCTTTTGATTGTGTTGGCTTAGAAGTTTGATTTTTTCACAGCTTCAAGGGACAGTAGACCTGAGTAATTGATATAAATTTCAGCTTCATACCTCCACGCGTTCCTGAGAAAAAGGGTCTTGACAGACGGACAGACGGACAACAAAGTGATCCTATAAGGGTTCCGTTTTTTCCTTTTGAGGTACGGAACCCTAAAA
This sequence comes from Teleiodes luculella, assembly GCA_948473455.1. Lineage (NCBI taxonomy): Eukaryota > Metazoa > Arthropoda > Insecta > Lepidoptera > Gelechiidae > Teleiodes > Teleiodes luculella. Next base: position 2,074,254 of record OX419611.1, on the reverse strand, counting down.
AGAGCTTTCCGCCGCGGCTCCGTCCGCGTTAACAGTTTTTTTCAGTGGAAATGAGGCATTTTCCCGCGGTAAAAAGTAGCCTATGTTACTCAAGGTGAATTCAAGGACTCTCCTCTTAATAATTTAGTATGATGAAAGGTCATTGTTTGTCACCACCAAACGATACCGAGTTTTAAAAAATCTCGCAGCGCCATCTTTTAAGCTTGAGTGGTACAACACAGTTAAATTGCACGGTGTAAGAAATTCTTTCGCTCTCACGTATAAAGGTAGCCTTTCGAAACGAGCGTCAGCGACAAAGGGCTCAATTCCAGAGTGGCCGATAAAATGTCTAATTTTAATTAGGTGTCGCTAAACCACTTTGCAATTCTACGGGAACTGTCAAATTCAACTGACATCGCTAATTTTAATCTGACGTTCCTTATTTTAGACAATCTATAGACAATCAGTTCAACTTAACTTTATCTGGCCAAACGCAATTCTATGTATGCCATTTTTACGCGTAAAATCGCTAATCTGACTAATCTTAGCGGCGATTAAAATAAATATTATGATTAGGTTGTATGGCAAGAATGTAACTGGTCTTTCTGATCAAAATAACATGGAAAAACAACAACTTTAACTCAACTTAGACAATTTAGCAAGTCGCTTAGATCCCGTTAAATTTAGTTGGCCTCGCACCGTGGAATAGCACTTGTGGATTTAACTAACTAAAACTAGTTAAATTATAGACATTTTAATTTTAAGTTATTTAGACGGTGGACGCGTGGAATTGAGACCACTGACGCTGCGCCACTAAAATTAATAATGGACTTACGGTGATCGAGTTAAGAATGAATTTACTCAAAATTGAGTTGGCGCGACGACACAGACACCGGTAACGCCGCGTCACTCGCGTCACTGTCGCATGCCTCCAAAGTCCACCTTAAATACATCACTTTAGAGTCTATTATCCTTTTTCGTGTCGCAGCGTCAGTGTCGCTGACGCTCGATTCTAACTAGTGTTGTAAAAAACTCGAGTATTTGAGTCCTACTTAACAGAGCTCGAGTTCTTTTTTGAAGACCCGAGTCTTATAAATGATACTTAGAACTCAAGTCCTTCCGAATTTGGAATCTTTTGTTAAAAGGACTCAATGTGAGTCTTTAGGACTCAAAAGACTGAGTCCTTTTAATCCTAAATAAAATAGCAATAGAAATAGACTTGAGTCTCGAAATGAAGACTAAAAGACTTGAGTTTTTTACAATACTAGTCCGAACGGCTACCTTAAGGGGTTAAATATTGTAATAGGTAGCGGAAACAACAGAAGAGGCTGCCGAAGCGAGGAAGATGCTGGAGTGGGAGAAAGGAGAAAACGGAGTGCTGAAGAAAAAACATGCTAACGCCATCAAGGTGAGATAACTGACATTCAAAACATCGAATATATCTATTACTAGCGACCCGCCCCGGCTCCGCACGGGAAAATGGTTATTGTGGGTTATCCTTAAGTACATTATGCATGTATTATACATAAAAACCTTCCTCTTGAATCACTCTATCTATTAAAAAAACCGCATCAAAATCTGTTTAGTAGTTTTAAAGATTTAAGCATACAAAGGGACATAGGGACAGAAAAAGCGACTTTGTTTTATACTATTGATAGTTTAGTTTTTTCTACTTTGACTGGTTGCCTTCCTCTAATTGCATATTTTCGTTCGCACTCTTTGTTATATATTAATCGAATTGTATAAAATAATAATTTTGTAAATATTTTGAAAAGATGCATCGCCTGTGGAGTTTCTTCCGGCGAGTTCTTCTCCACAGAAGACAGCCAAATTGTGAACCCGCCTCGACGTCGAAAAGTGATTTGTAAAATCTTACTTCGAATAAAAGCTATTCATTTCATTTCAACAAGTATGTAATTGTTATGTTATGAAGCATGAGAAGCCCGAGTACCTGTTTAAGAAGTTGAAACCCACACAACTCCATGCTAGATACGGTGCTAGAACTGCACGGGCACCACTGGCAAGCAATTTGCATCGGACCGTAGCGTTTCGCGGCAGCTTTCGTTTCCAAGCAACAAAATGTTGGAACGACCTACCGCCTCCTATGAGGGTTCTGACTTCACTGGTTACATTCAAAAAACATCTTAAGTCACTGTTGTTGAATTTACAAAACCCAATTCCTTAGTTTTGGATTTAGGCTGCTGTGAAAGCGCGGCGTGAAAGCGTTTTCTTTCTTCTATGTAATTTTTCTGTATATCTTAATTATTTTTTCTTTTCTTTTTTAATGTGTATTTCTGCCACCATAACTTATGCACTGCACTGGAAGCTCTCGTATATTTTCCGTGTCACACAAAATTTTCATCTATATTACTTATCACTGTTTGGAGATGTCAAATGCACATTTAATTTTAATTTGTAAGTTGTTATTTTTGTTGGTGTACCCGCGTTACACTCCTGGGTGAGGGCTGAAAACCAGTGTTGCCCTCTGGGCAAATATATACACTGAGCCTTGACCCTTTCACATCACCACACACACATGTGCATATCTTTAGTTTGTAGTTAAGGTTTGTAGTTAAGTTAAGTTAGGTTAAATTTACTCCTTTAATGATATGTTCATGTGTGTTCTTGATGGAATAAACGTTTTATCTATCTATCTATCTATCTAATTGCACCCAAAAACAGTGTCCTTTACAATTTTTGTAGGAATAAAAGATGTGATGAGGCACGAAAAGTAATATATTAGATTTTAAACATGCAAGTTTTGTGACACCAAACCAAAGAATAAAAAAACACAGCAGATGACAAGTATACATCATCAATGAAGAGTGCCAGATACAACACAATGCATTCTCTTTAACAATTTTGTATGTCTGTTTGTACAGGAGTTGAATCGAGAACTACACCGTGCTCTAAAACGCTGTGAGCAATTGGAAGCGAAACTACCGCCGCCAGAAGCTACCTCTGACAGGACGGGTGAGTTAAAAACCAATTTAACTATTTATTAACCCCCGACCATGGTCCAAAAAAGCAAGGTCTAGCACTCCGACCACGTGACTGATACGAGACTACGTCATTTTGCGCTGTTCATCCTTGTCTATTACACGCATTCGACAAGGATGAACAGGCAAAATGATGTAGAAATGACGTAGGCTTGTGTCAGTCACGTGGTCGGAGTGTTAGACCTTGTTTTCTTGGACCATGTCCCCGACGAAAAAGAGGGGTGTTATAAGTTTGACGTGTCTGTTTGTCTGTGGCATCGTAGCTCCTAAACGGATGCGCCGATTTTGATCTAGTTTCTTTAGTTTGCAAGGTGTCACAATCGAGAGTGTCCTTAGCTTTGGTCCAAGCAAATATCTTTAGCCATTTGAAGATTATCAGCTCTTTTCTAGTTGTTGAAAGGATCAAGTAACCGTTTTGTGGCGGGGGTTATAATTTTTTTTAATGTAGTGTTATTTTATTGTTTTTTCTACGAAGTGTCCGGGGTTGTTTATATTTATGTATCTCTAACAGAAGTTATCTCCTTGTCACAACGAGAATGCTTTCTACATCGGCTATAGCAAGATAGCAAGATTATGCGCAGTATCACTATCCCACTTCTGATATCAATGAACGATTGTATAAAGTGTCCGAGGTTGTCTCGCTTTTGACATCTGTGAATGACAACTATGTATGATGATATGACATAATTATGATAACATGTCAACTCAACAGCGCGGGACCGATCGTTGTGGAGATCTTTGGGGGAGGCCTTTGTCCAGCAGTGGACGTCAACTGGCTGAAATGATGATGATGATGATGAACTCAACACATCGAGGATGCTCTCCACGTCGACTACAGCGAGATGGATCAGTAACAATATCCCACTTCTGATACCAATAGATAAATTAATAATATGTACCTCTAGCAGCCGTTCCTCCTCGTCAACACATCGAGCAATGCGGCGCGGGCTTTTAAAATTTGTAATTGTATGTTATATACTTATGTAGTGATAGTGATTTATGTAACCAAGTAACTTAGTCGTTAATTTGACTCCATCGATTCGTTGTATACAGGTTCGATATCCTCCCTAAGCAGCGGTGAAAGCGCGCCTGCGCCCTGCGAAGAGAATCACGTACAAAACGGACACACAGACACACTACCAGATATACAGGTATAGTATTACTGTTATATTTACCACTGTTTCATTTTTGATATAAGCTATTACAGTCACTGCTGAGATTGCGCCACGATTATGGGAGATTTTCTGACAGCTTGAAATTAAAAAAAAAAAACGAGCGTTCTTTAAGATTTCCATAGATGACACTAGTAAAATAATGAGAACAGTGAGATTTGTTGTAGAAGACTTTTTGATTATTTTTTTGGTCGGATTGTACATGGTTCTGACTGAGATTAATTTTAGGATAATTAGTTGATTAATTTGAATGTTTTTTTTTATAATTCAATACTATTTACTAGTGTCATCTGTTGAGCTGTTTTGTAAGGTGTTTTTTTTTTCTTAATTTTCTACTGGAAAACTTCCCATTTTTTTTTTAGTTTTTTGTCTGATCTGACGTACACTTTGTAATTAATTCATTGCGAAGTTAGGTGGTGGCGCAGTTGTGGAGTATTACATAGATTTTTGCCGAGTGGATACCTAATACTGAATCAGGCTGTACTACTATATTTATTTATTTACAAGTAACCCTACAACAACTTTTATAAACATTCTTAGATTTTCGCGGTTGTTAACTGCACTAACACACATTTTCACGGGTTTTCTCCACGATTTAGTTTTAATTTGAGCTTACCGATATTTCGACCGGGTTACACCGATCATGGTCACGGCAGAACTGTACGGCAGCAACTCTGCAATGAAAAACCCGTGAAAATGTGTGTTAGAACAACCTTTATAATTTAACACGGAATATGTACCGTAATCAAACAACCTTTCACCTCAAAGTATGACCATAGACGATTTTTAAGAGCGTCTGTGGCCCAGTGGCTAGGGCCGTTGACTTCCATTCGGAAGTTCGCGGGTTCGAACCTCGGCACGTACCAATGTGTTTTCGATTTTCGCTTTCATATGTACGTTTATTCGACGCTCTTACGGTGAAGGAAAACATCGTGAGGAAACCTGCACACACCTGCGAAGTAATACAAAGGAAATAAGAGGGGCGAGGGAGATGCCAAATATTTGCTTATTTTTTTAGTTACTTTATTATAAAATTGCATAGAAAAATAAATTTGAATAATATTGTCTCAATAATATCTTTCATGTGATGTTTTTATATATTTTAGTAGATAAATAAAATTACTAATTCTTTATTATTTAAATATTGCACCAGGAACAGCCATCTAAGGTAAGAAATAATTACAAGTCACTAACAATTTAATATTTTTTACAGATAAAATATTCAAGTATATTTGATAAAGTGTTCCGTAAGGTTAGCAAAATAATTTTGATTGTTACTCTAGAGACCATTCAGCAAATAAAACGTTCAAAATTTCTCTAATATTATTTATTCTGGGGCGCTTTTAAGAATACGAAAACGAACGCAGTTATACGCGGACTGCAAGAAACGAGTGTTACGGCTTCGAATCCCGCTCTGTGACTTACTTTTGTTTTAATACGTTCCCGAGCAAAGCTCGGTCGTCCTACTAGTTATTAGTCATTATGAATTTTGATTCAAATTCATAATATTGTTAATTTAAAAAAAAAGACGTGTGGCACTCGGGACTGCTGCGGTAAAGCTATTGCATTTTTTTTATCAACTTATTCAATTATAATTATTTATTTATTTATTTTATTTATACAGTATTTTTTTCCTTTGTTTTTTTTTCTTTGATATTAATTCAAGTTACACTTTTTGTCGAATTGTATAGAGTTGCAAAACAACAATATTTTATTTTTATCATACTCCTAAAAATTTATTAAATTAATTAATTAAATTTATTTGTTTTACAACTCTATGTATGTCAGAGGGGGTGTTAGGTTATTTCGTTACGGAATTTCTGGATTCGGTCTCCACGCTCAAGGACCGCGATAGAAGCTATGCAATAGCTTAAAAAACATGAACATTCCCTATTGTGATGATGGTTTCCCACCCAGGTCCGCGAGCCAGATCGCCAGGCGCTGATAGAGCGCATAGTGTCCTTACAAAGGGCGGCGGCGAGGCGCGCCGAGAGATGCGAGTTTCTAGAGGAACACGCTAAACAATTGACAGGTAATAACGCTAAATAATAATAATAATTTATTTGCTCAAACATGGTAACTTAAAGGTATTATACATAATTTTTAGATCTGCGTGTTTGACCACAGATGGCATGCAAAAACTTAAATTAAATACAAATTAAATCGCAATACAAAAAATTTAAAGAGAAAATCAATCATAAACAATGTAATAGTCATCGATCAATAAAATAGAATTATTAAATTGTCATTCATGAAATACTAAATTAAAACTCTTAACAGTGTTAAATTTAATACAAATGTCAACAGTCAAAGTAAATGAAATAAAAATATAATTTAATACAAATGTCAGCAATTATCATTAAAAAACTCATCCAAAGTATGGTTTGTTTCATATTAATCCGGACAAAAGGTCATTGACGCCTGCATACAATGCGCACATTTTTCTCAAACGATACGATAAAACTATAGGAAATTATCGCAAAATACGTAATTTGGCATACAGTAGTAGAAGGCGGGGTGAGCGTGTGACCTTGCCAGACATTTTGGCGGTACATTATTGTAATAACTTTCAAGGAAAGAAAGAGGTCAATGAACTTTTGTCCGGATTTATATGAAACAGACTGTAACTACTATACTCTTCTATTCTATGGGTTTAGGTTTAGGTATTAAAATAATTGTAAACAAGAGTGGACTGGCGTGCGATTAACCGCCAAAATATAAAAACAGTCGTGAACCTCAAATTGCCCAGTTAGTAGAGTCTGGCTAGCGAGTTTTTGGACGTCAAATAATTCAAATATTTTAAATGGTAACACTAGTAAAAGTAGTAAGTACAGCCAAAACATGTTGATACTTACTTACCAGATTTAAATAGACTAGAAAATGGGTATTATTGCCTTTAGAGTACATACACTTTGGTTCTTTTTATTAAAGTAAGATAGTATAAGAAAATTTTGAAGCTATCAACAAATGACGAATTTCTAAAAAATAAAGTCGAAGATTATGGTTTGGAAAATCAGGCGATTCAGCCTGCAATGTCCTAACCAAACTGGTTAAACACTCACAAAGTTATTATTTCACGATGTGTGGTCGTACTCCCCGTGGGTTCGAATTCGAACCTGAGACCTCCGGATCGAGAGCTGACCAGTCTAGCCACTACACCATGGAGACAGTTCTCATGATTTGTATAAATACATCATACTATACATGATCCTCATACATATTAGGCAAGGCAAACAAACTTAAAGAAAACAAAAAAAAAGAAAGTATCAAAATTGTTTTATTGTAGTTTTTTCTGTGTTAACATGTGAAAGATTTTTAAAATTGGCGCCATTTCCGTGTCCAAAGACTCGTTAGCCAGACTTTAGTGTACTTCTTATTTTTGTCTCTTAATGTTTTCGTCCTTTATTTGGACGGCTGTGTTTTGGATCTTTTACTGGACAAATTTTGTTGTTGGGTCTATAAAATAAGCATAATAAGCATAAAATAGTTACGTCGTATACATTGACCTGTTTTGCAGTAAATAATTTTCGTACAATTTATATTCCTAAAACCGTTGACTGAGAATTTTCTTTCAGTATTTGCTGAGACGTCACCCTTTAAACAGTTTTTTTTATTCCAGGCGAGTTGCGAGGCAAAGCCAGGCTGCTGAGACACTTGCTATGTTCGTTGCCGGCGGGGGCCGTGGCTTCTAGTCAGAGCGACGCTCATAAGGTAACTTGTTTTACTCTTTACATTTCATTTGCTCTTAGTACTTATCGATGCTCTTCATACTTTCTGGTTCCCTGGTACTTTCACGTCGATTTTAACCCACTGTTGGACTTAATTATGTTTTGTTAGCAGCTCATATATGTCCCCACCGAGGGGCTCTCTCCTACCCCTCATCAGGGTGAACAGGCCTTAGTCGACCACGCTGGCCCAGTGCGGGTTGGTGGTTGATAGTAAAGTTAATTTATATAATTTTGTCTTTCATAGTTGACTGTTGTCAGGTTACCTGGTAGAGATTACTACCTTAGCAATAAGGCCGCCTGTTGACTCAACTTTGTTTATGTACTGTATTATTTATGTGTTTTCTGTATTGGAGTCAATAAATAATATTTGTATTGTTGTTTTGTAAGCTCAATAAAAAGTAATACTTTTTCTATGCTGCTTAGCGCAAAAGGAAGTTGACTAAGGTAAATACTTAGTATACATCTATCTTCTATCTATCTATTCTGTTACTATAATAAAACTACAATCAGTTTTTTGAAAAACAAGTTAATGTACAGACACGCCGATTTTTCAGTTTTATTAACACGCTTTTATTAGGTCCACTTGTATGTAACTTTGTATGTAATGGAATCTAAGGTAACTGATTTAACCATCTTTCAAGGGTCGTAGCGTAGTCAAATTTGGAATGTATACGTAATTCAACAAGCTGATCTGATGCTGGAGCCGGAAGGTGGATAGTGGAACTCTTCAACGGCTACTAGTAAACCCCCGAATTTGGGCTCATTTGATTTGTCTAAATAAGAACTTTATATTGGTGAGGTGACCACTTAACCAGGGTCTGATGAAGGGTCCCAAAGTTAGATAGTGAAACTCTTCAAGTAAGCATCTTAAGCGTGTTTTTCTAGAGTTTTTTAAACTATTAATCTATACTAATATTATAAAGAGGAAAGGTTTGATTGTTTGTTTGTTTGTTTGCATCGAATGGGCTCCGAAACTACTGAACCGATTTCAAAAATTCTTTCACTGTTGGGAAGCTACATTCACCCTGAGTAACATAGGCTATTTTTTATTTTCAAGAAATTAGGGATCCTTACTAAAACTTCAATAATGTAACCCAAGGTGTGAAAAAAATACGTAATATATTTCTAATAATTGAAAATACTCCGAAAGTACTGAACGGATTTTGGTGAAACTTGGCACAAAGTTTGAATAGACATTAGGAAAGAATATAGGCTACAATTTACCACGGGAAATTTTCTCATTCCCACGGGAAAAATTGTTAAAACGGGCGGAGTTGGCACAAAGATAGAATAGACCTTGCGGAAGAACATAGGGTAACTTTTACCGCGGGAAAATTCCTCATTCCCACGGGAAAAACTATTAACGCGTGCGGAGCCGCGGCGGGAAGCTAGTTATAGTATAAATAAGTAATGTTATTTTTCTGTTTGGGCTCCACTTGATTTAACAACATGCCTCTACTTTTGTTTGTTAGAAAGAGATAGCGCGTCTGGGCGGGGGCGCGATGGCGGCGGTGTGGGGCGGTGAGGCGGGGGGGATGACGCTAGAACTGTCGCTGGAGATGAACAACAAGCTACAGGCCGTGCTGGAAGACGCGCTACTCAAGAACATCACGCTCAAGGCGAGTACTTACTTAGACATACATAACACACACACATACGCGCACACGCACACGCTCAAACACATACATACATAGATAAACCTAGAAAGAAAGAAAAAAAAAATTTATTGGCGAAAAAAAAAATATTTTAGTACATTAGTATATCTTTAATTGTAATCTTACGAGTACACTTAGGCAACAATAGGAAGAGGCTCAGCTTTGTGCAACACAAGCCGACACCGACTTGTGCAGCGCTGTTTTTCAGCCCCCCCCGCCCCCCCCCCTAGACACACACACACACAAACACAGACACACACACATAAACAAAGACACACGCACATAAACACGTAGAAACACACACACTCACAACACAGTCACACACACACATGCAGAACGTAGACATACACATATAAACACAGACACACATGCACAGTCACACACACATGCACACATACACACAGTCACACATACACACAGTCACACACACATACACAAAGACACACATAAACACAGACACACACACATAAACACAGACACACACACATAAACACAGACACACGCAAACACAGAGATACACTTGTTTACACATAAAAATAGGGATGTTGAATTGCTAATACCCGCCTCTCATTGCGAAAGGTTCGGTTTCGAATCCCAATGGAAATGATCCAACAAATCTACGCGACTGTTCCCAGTTTGCATAGATAGGACATTGCAGGTTGAATCGGCTGATTGTCAACAAGATAAATGGTTTCGTGCTTCAAAAGGCACGTGTCTTGTTGGTCCCAGCTACTAACTACGAATGTATGTGAGTTAATAAATAAATAAATATGTGGGACATCTCACACACGGCCATCTGACCCCAAACTAGGCAGAGCCTGTACTATGAGTATCAGACAGCTGATATACATATATACAACATCCAGACACAAGGCAAACAGAAGTGCTTATGACACGAATGTTTGCCTTGGGCGGGATTCGAACCCGCGACCCTGTGCTTCGAACAAGCCCTGGCTAGTGGCCTAAGAAGCCTGCCCTGACCCACACGAAAAAAAAAAACACAAAAAAATCTCTTAATTTTCTAAAACGGATAGGCAGTTGCTGTATTAAGGAAAAATAAGATTCTTTTTCCAGCAGTGGACGTCTTTCGGCTGAAATTATGATGATGATTTTAATGAGTATCTTGTTAGTTTTCTTCTCCTTATTACGCACACATTGCGCGAACCTGCCAGTTATGTTCAAACTGATATCGCATCGCCTCTTTTAGATTGTTTGATCTCTTTGTTATTGCTCAGACTTGAACATTGTTTGAGACAAGAGCCGGTCTTGGGCAGAGCAAAGCTTATTAACTTCTGACGTCATTAAGTGTTCTAAGGGAGCCTCTATCTATAATGAATAAATTGTACCAAGTTTTATTAAAACTGGTTAAGTAATTTCGGAGCCTATAATACAATCAAAACGTATAGATGACGTTTTGCATATCTGACATTCTGAGTATGAAATTTTGCGTCTATGACTTATATGCAATTCTGAATTTTTCGAGTATCTGACATTTTGCGAATTCTGACAATCTGCGTGTCTGACATTTTGCGTATCTGACATAATGCGTGTAATTCAATAAATTTAGAGTTTTTTTTTATATTACAGGAAAACATGGACACCCTAGGCGAAGAGATAGCGAGACTAAAAGAACGAATGAGCGCGAACGACAAAAAAACTTAAACGGACCTAATAAATAAATATATTATGGCTACTAATTAAGAGCAAATTCATTCCTATGACTCAGTATAAGAATGTATAAAATACTAGTTTTCCGCCCCGCGGCTACGCCCGCGTTGACCGCTTTTCCCGTGGGAATGAGGAATTTTCCCGCCGTAAAATATAGCCTATGTTATTTCCCAATGTCTATCATATCTTTACGCCAACACCGCCCGCGGTTACAGTTTTTCCCGTGGGAATGAGCAATTTTCCCACGGTAAAAGATAGCCTATGTCCTTCCCCAAGGTCTATTCTATCTTTGTACCAAGTTTCATTAAAATCGGTTCAGTAATTTAGGAGCCTTTCCAATGCAAACAAGCAAACAATCCAATTTTTCCTCTTTGTAATATTAGTATATATGAATGTAAAACTAAATATGCGCTTACTAAAGTAATTATTAATCTTTTTATGTATTGGAAATCATGACATTCCTAAATTGACATTTATTTACATTTTAAATAAAATTAGTATTGTATGTAATTAATAAAATCGACCATTTATTTTTTGACTGATATTTCATTGAATTATTAAATTAATTTGGTGCTTATTTATGAAATGTCACAACGGTAAGAAACAGATTGTTTTATTTTACTGTTAAATATCTAAAATTACCTTGTAACTTGATTTATTTTTATAAATAGCTTGTATATCTTATTTATAACGCTATAACCTTATTTCGGTGGCCAAGTGAGGGCCGTTGACTTCCATTCGGAAGATCGCGGTTTCGAGCCTCGGCACGTACCAATGTGTTTTCGATTTTCGAATTCATATGTACGTTTATTCGACGCTTTTACGGTGAAGGAAGGCCTTAGTCGACCACGCTGGCCCAGTGCGGGTTGGTCACCAACACACAACCCTTGAATTACTTCGCAGGTGTGTGCAGGTTTCCTCACGATATTTTCCTTCACCGTAAGAGCGTCGAATAAACGTACATATGAATTCGAAAATCGATAACACATTGGTGCTTGCCGAGGCTTGAACCCGGGAACTTCCGAATGGAAGTCAACGGCCCTAGCCACTGGGCCACCGACGTTTTCAACGTTCTCTCTAAATATCGTTAATTTAGATCGCGATCCATTTATCTGCTGTCCTTTTTCTTTCCCATATAAAAACAAGAGAGCTACTTTCGAGTTTAATATTTCGAGATTTTCCGATAAATTATGTAATATAAATGCATGTAATATAAATAAATAAATGTTCTATAATGTACAGAAGCCGGCACATGCGGTTGGACATTCGCACTACAAAATTCATTCCTACCGCTACGGAATAAGACTCTCAAGGTTAACATGTCCAGCCGCATGTGTTGGCTACTGTACCTAATGTTGATTGAATTGAAATTGAAGAAACTTGATTCTAATGTATTATCTGTGGTATTACTTATCATTAGACGTAGTGTAAAGAAATCATTGTCTAAATATGTGTATTTTAAAATCTATATTATTGTGATGAACTATTATGAATAAAAAGTTTATTCTGCAAATTAAACAATATCATGTTTTTATTTTTAAGTACGTTCACCATATCTAAATACCTACCAAAAAGTATCGGTATGGTACCCATCTTTCGGTTCTATGTCAAACAATAGCAGGTGCAATTGAAAAGAAAAGTGCATTTTGCCAACCTATTACTGGTTTTACTTTTTAGGAGTGTAAATAAAAAGTCGAGTCAAATAAATAAATCAACAAATATAAAAGTTATAAAATATTAAATACAAAATAATCAACAATTGAAAAAAGTTAGGAACAAATATATTAATTACCTACATATAACGCTTATCGGAAAGTTGAAGTTGCATTCTATTATATTTAATTTTATTACATTCACTGTTTATTAGAAGTAAAATATTGAATAGTCTTGCTTTTTTAAATTTTATTTTTTAAATGACCATGTCGTGTAATATTTTAATTTTAATTGTTTATTTCAATATTAAACCGTAAACTTTTCTTTTCAACGGTCCCATAAACTGAAGGGTGCCAAAGCGAGATTTTTTGATGGGTATTTTGAGAGGGTGCCATAGCGAAACCATACCATACATAGCGAAACTAACCCAACAAATGTCGCAAGTCAGGTGAAGCTTGATTGGTCTTGTCTTTTCGACACAAACAAATAAACGGTCAATTAAAAAAAAACAATTTTTTTGTAATAAGACCAAAGAGGTTGGAAGAGCCCGCTTTCTAAACCTCTCTGAATAAGACTAACAAATTCAATGCCATATAGTGTTGCCGCATAATCGATAGTAAAATGCCAAAATCATCTATAAAATCGATAGGTTTATCGATAGTATCGATACTAGTAGTTTTGTACTATAGATAGTGATATTTATTTCAATAGTATCGTTTGTATTGTTTGATACTATCGATAGTTTCAGTCAGTTTTAGTTTGGTTTAGTTTTATCGATAGTATCGCTTCTCTTGGGGATCCATTTATGTATTTCTTTGTTGACCTTGCACCCTAAATTTGTATATCTGTACATTGTTGATTAGTTTTGTAATTTTAAAATAAATTATTTTTCTTTCTTTATCGATAGTATCAGGGGATAGTATTGCTGCGTATCAATAGTATTGCATTAAAATAAATATCGATAGTATCGGCTATCGATACTATTGTTTTTTCTTTAACTATCGATAGTCTCTCGATATTGGACTATCGAGCGGCAACACTAATGCCTTAGCATACCTTTTCTCTCAGATTTTGCTTTTGTAGATGCTAGTATTTGGTATTCTGTGCTTTTGCTAAGTTGCCAGTTGCATGATGTAAAAAAACTGTCGTATGTGTATAATCAACTAAGACTAAATTATAAACTGTCCAATTTGTACCGGCGGCGGCGCGGCGGCGGCGGCGGCGTGACGATTAAAATAAAATAGTTTAAATTACGGGATATAGATCTGGCAAACCTAGCGAGACTGCCCTAAACGGCTCATAAAAATAGTTTAACGACACGAAAAACGGCCATTGCTAGCCGATTTCCCGCCATTTTCCCACGCCACTACACGGGGTGTTGTTTTTACGACGGGCTATGTGTCAACGTCGCATACAGCCCGACAATACTGATGCCATCAAAAACACAACTTGTAAAAAAACCAAGTCTCGCAATTCAGTTCTTCTACCGTAAAAAGTTGTCAGATCCATGTAATACCAAGTCGGTTAAATTATTCAGTCCCTACTTAAAGGGTCCTTCTGTCTTAAGTTGATACGTAATTAGCTAACCTAACAACATCAGTAATCATATTAATATTTAAAATCTTTTATGTTTTAAATAAATAGACTGACTTGGCCATCGCATGAAAACACAATGTATCTCACAAGTAATACATATTGTATTAAATTAACTGTTTAGTGCGATTGCCAAGTCAATCTATTTATTTAAAACATAAAAGATTTTAAATATTAATATGATTACTGATGTTGTTAGGTTAGCTAATTACGTAACAACTTAAGACAGAAGGACCCTTTAAGTAGGGACTGAATAATTTAACCGACTTGGTATTACATGGATCTGACAACTTTTTACGGTAGAAGAACTGAATTGCGAGACTTGGTTTTTTTACAAGTTGTGTTTTTGATGGCATCTCATTTCTTTTTGTAGGTAGTCTTCCTCTTTTTCTTTTCGGGTACTGCACTCGGGGACTGCCGCGGTAAAGCTATTAGCATTTTTTATCAACTTATGCAATTATAATTACACAACAACAACAAACTGAACTCCAACACTCCAACTCCAACACTCCAACACCCCAACACCCAAACACCCCCAACACCCAAACACCCCATAACCCAAACACCCCAACACCCCAACACCCAACACCCCAACGACCCAACCCCAACCCCAACACCCCAACACCCCAATACCCCAACACCCAAAACCCCAACACCCCAACGACCCAACCCTAACACCTCAATACCCCAACACCCCAACCCCAACCCCAACCCCTCAACACCCCAACACCCCAACCCCAACCCCAACACCTCAACACCCCAATACCCCCACACCCCAACGACCCAACCCCAACACCCCAACACCCAGCACCCCAACCCCCACCCCTCAACACCCCAACCCCAACCCCAACACCTCAACACCCCAATACCCCCACACCCCAACGACCCAACCCCAACACCCCAACACCCAGCACCCCAACCCCCACCCCTCAACACCCCAACCCCAACCCCTCAACACCCTAACACCCCAACCCCAACCCCAACCTCAACCTTAACCCCAACCCCATCCCCAACCCCAACCCCAACCCCAACCTCAACCCCAACCCCATCCCCAACCCCAACCCCAACCCCAACCCCAACTCCAACTCCAACTCCAACTCAACTCAACTCAACTTATCAACTTAATTATTATGACGTGTATAATTATTTATATATTTATTTAATATTAAATATAATTATTTATTTATTTTATTTAAGCAGTATTTTTTTCCTTTGTTTTTTTTTCTCAAAGTTATTTAGGTACTTATCTACACCTATTTAATCCATTAATACAGGTACACTGATTCGATAACTGCAAACGTAACTTTGTAATTCTATGTTTGCCCCCAGATTTATATAGGATTACAAAGTTATCTAGCAGATGATGTATCTAAAAAAGTAGGCCGAAATTGCAAAATATTTTAGTTTTCCCTTGGTTTATATGCTAAACACTAACTTCATTTTAAATTTAAAGCTTCTATGTCTGCTAGAAGTGCCTTAGAGTTTTGATGATCGGTCAGTCAGTCAGTGAGTGAGTGAGTGACAAAATTAAGAAACTTTGACTAGTTATAATTCATAAACTACTGGTTCTAATTGATTGAAATTTGAAATGTACCGTATTTATACAATGCCTGCTTGGTTACTGAAAACTCAGGCTTCTTGTTTTATCCACAACGAAGTTATAGGGGGGTCGAAAATGGCCTGAACTGCTTCGAGAAAAGTATGGTACGGCCGTGCCGCTTTTTTGCTCGACTTGGCGGGGGCACTGCCGTGCCCCCAGATTTATGCAGGATGATTGCTCGCATCGCATATCGGAGCTGAAACTACCGGAAAAAAATACTATTCATATTTTTGGGGTTTTAAAGCTTTTTAACCCCCCCCGACGAAAAAGAGGGTTGTTATAAGTTTGACGTGTGTGTCTGGCTGTCTGTCTGTCTATCTGTCTGTCTGTCTATCTGTCTGTCTGTCTGTCTGTCTGTGGCATCGTAGCTCCTAAACGGATGCGCCGATTTTGATCTAGTTTTTTTTGTTTGCAAGGTGTTACAATCGGGAGTGTTCTTAGCTATGATCCAAGAAAATATCTTCAGGCATTTGAATATTATCAGCTCTTTTCTAGTTGTTGAAAGGATCAAGTAATCGTTTTGGGTCGGGGGTTATTAAATTTTTTATTTAGTGTTTATCCCCAAAAATTAAAGAGTTTCCGTGGGATAATTAAAAAACTATAGTAACTTATATATATACGGCTCAGTACTGAGGCAAATTCTCGGAACTGTTGGACAGATTTGAATAAAATTTTGCACCTTACATCCCCGGTTAGCATCTTAGATACCTACTTTGTACCACGGGAAATATATCATTCCTACGGGAAACTGTGCAAGGAAAAGTTAAAAAACAACGCAGGCGTAGCCGCGGGTGGACAGCTAGTACTTAATATTTACTTATAGTGTAGTTTTCAGTATTCTATTATATTTAACGTTTAAATCGGTCTAAAATACATCAGATAATATATATGGATGGATGAATGTTTGTTACCCTTTCACAAAAAAACTACTGAATGGATTTTAATGAAACTTTACAGTAATATAACTTATACATCAGAATAACTCATAAGCTACCTTTTATCGCGGAAAATCCCCCGGTAGAATATATAAGATACCTACCTACTTAAATATAAAATTTCGTCAATATCGGTCCAGCTGTTTCGGAGCAATATGGTAACTATAACTGTTACATGAGAATTTTATACTTATACTAGCTTTCCTTCTTTCGTTAAATTCCCTCGGTAAAAGGTAGCCTATATGTTATTCTGATGCATAAGTTATATTACTGTATAATTTCATTAAAATCCATTCAGTAGTGTTTTCGTGAAAGAGCAACAAACATCCATCTATACATACATACATACATCCTCACAAACTTTCCCATTTATAATATTACATAGTAAGATTAGATAAAACATCTCATGTCATGTCATGAGATATAGTTTTTTTTTCAGCAGAAGACAGAATAAGACGAATAGTGTCAAGAGCCAGCATAATTGTAAAACAAATGCCAATTCAGTGACCAGGCCGGGCCTGGAACCCGCACCGTCTAAACCAGACACTTCACTAAGCTCCGGACGCCGGCCCTGTTTGCATGTGCATCGCTCTAGCTGAACTAGGGAAATCTATATAATAAAACTGTAGAGGTCGAAAATCTGTAGTACCATCAACAAAGTTGCCGCTAGCCCACCTGGGATGATATTGTGTGCAGTGGCTCGAGACAAAGTATGCTATTTCCCCGCCTTGATGTTTTTTTTCCCGTCATAAACGTTATATTGACATACTCAACTATAAACATTCTTTTTTGAGTGTTATTTTTTTTAGAAATATACTTCCAAAAAGGCGGGGCTAGAGAAGATCGTCGCGTGCAAGGGAAATATTTTTAAACTGGGCTAGAGCGGGAACTTTGCTGATAGTACATAGAAAAAAAAAGCTTATAATCGAGTCAGGGCGATGTAAGAAGTGATATAGAACATATCCAGATTCTTTTCATTTTTTTTGTTTCTCTGTTTGTCTGTTTGTACGGGCTAACCTCCGAAACTACTGGATCGATTAATGAAATTTTGCACCTTATATCTTCAGTCAACTTTATTATTGTGATTTCAACCTATGTCCCTTAGGGAAAGTTGTTCAGTTTCATGAGACTACCACTGTGTTGCGGATAACAACCAGTTAAATTAGTCAGTATCAATTTATTTATTGCTTTTATGCAGGTAAAATAAAATTACTTACAAACTACATTAAGCCCACCACACACGCACGTGGCTATAATATTTATTGATTAGAGCAAAATATAATCGTTTTTGGAACACTTTTGGGGTCTTATTTTGTATTCTAAAATTGTTTTTTTCTATTAGGCAACAAATTACGTCATATATTTGTAATTTAGTTTTTTTTTACACATTTATTCATAAACGAAATAAACGGAATAATTCTTATTTCTAATAATAAACTGAAAAATATAATAGAGTTTTTCTCACCTCAGAAAAAATCGCACAAAATGATAATTATGTAGTTCATTCCAACTGTAAAAAATAATAGTAGGAACCAAATATACATTCTTAATATCTTTTTAATTAAGCTGCAAATAGTATAAAACTTTTGTCGGACTATCCAAAGCTTTGTCCCTTAAAAACGGCTTCGCTTCGTATGTGTGAGTGCAGCCCTTGTGTGTTTACACGAGCCGCTGTGAAAGGCGCGTGTGTGTGTGCGTGCACAGGTATTGGCCGTAATGTGGCCGCGGCGGGAATTTACCCGAGAAATTGGGTAAAAATGGAGTGACGTAAATTTTACAGAAATAGATGCAACGAACAAAATTAAGGTGATGACCTCAGAAAAATAATGTGATCGTTCCAAGATGTACTTTTCGATTTAAACAATTAAACACTTTGATTGAAATTCCTATTCTACTACCAGTTCTTAGCAGTATTGAGTGCGCAAACTAATTTGAAATTATTTGCCAATAATCTATGGTTTTTCTCACAACAAAGTTATTTTTTATTTTAGTTTTATTTAGTTAGTCAAAACCACGCTCATTTATTGCACCGTCCTTTCGAAAGAGAGAATCGCGATGGGCGTGTTTATTTTATCTTGCATTTGACCATACTTAATGTAAAATATACACAACTCAAAATCGGTAAAAATTCAAGCTTCTCTTATGTTTATTCCTAAATTATTTCGATAGTGTTTTGAAGATAAATATTTATGCTATTCTTTTCTATCTAGAATGTAACGATATATTATAGTGACTTAAAGGATACTTCATCTCATAAAATTCCAAATAAAAGACAACAAATTTAGAACCCCCCTATCTGTTGCAAGTCGGTTAAATAGGGAGTTTAATAAACAGGGTAAACGCCCTAAAAACGCGCCCACACCAATATTCGGAGTCGGGTGTCGGCAACATTCCTCTTTAGTGCGCGTTCTGACCCCTCCGTCGGCGGTTGTTAGTGTTCCAAATTCGAAAAACTGAATTCGATTGTTTTGTGTTCGATTCACCACCAGCCAGTGTCAATTTACAGTGTTCAGTGATAATTTGAACTGGATTTTTGCAGTTTGACAGTGAACCACGCTTTCGTCAAGTTATTAGGTGAGCCTATTGATATTTTGAAAGCTCCGAGCTTCGAGGATTTCGATATTACATTTGTTTTGATTCCGGTTTTCTGATTGGTTGCTGTCGTTGCGTAATTTTTTTTTATTCAAGCTTTAGAACTTTTTTCGTTTTGTGGTGAGAGTGAAAAGATGAGCTTGCTCTACTAGTGTTTTTATTCTGTTTTATATAATTATGTTTTTTATCTTAGGTTTAAAAAATATTTTTTTTAACTAAATGTACCTACCTACTAGTATGAAATATCATACATAATAAAATATATATTTTTAGCTAGCAGCTCTATTTTTAAGTAGATACAGATTTGAGTTTTAAGCGAAGAAAATATAGACGACTATCCTGGATTCAAAGGAGCTTTTTTGCCAGTTAAACTATAATCATGACTAATTGCTTTTAAATTATGCTCTCTAAATATGTAATACCGACTCTACATTTTTGTTCAGCATGAATTTTTGAAGAGTATCTAGGTAGTAGGTTGGAACAATAATTAATGATCAAATGCTTTTATAAAAGAACTTATTAATTATTTTAAAATATTTATTTCTGTACCTAAGTATCATTTAAGTAAGTAGGTACCTTTTTTGAATGTTTAAAAATTTGTGCCAAAGGTTGTTAATGCAGGTAATAAGTAGAAAAGAATAAAATATGTATTTCTTAATATACCGAATAACTTTTCGGTTCGTTTTATATTCGATACGCAACATGAATAGAAAGAAAAAGAATTAAAAAAACTACAACCCGACTTGTATGGAACAAAAAATAAAACAGAAACAAAAAAGTAATGACATTTATAAAAAAACTAGCGACCCGCCCCGGCTCCGCACGGGAAAATGGTTATTGTGGGTTATCCTTAAGTATATTATGCATGTATTATACATATAAACCTTCCTCTTAAATCACTTTATCTATTTAAAAAAACCGCATCAAAATCCGTTGCGTAGTTTTAAAGATTTAAGCATACATAGGGACATAGGGACAGAGAAAGCGGCTTTGTTTTATACTATGTAGTGACTAGCTTTCGGCCGCAGCAGAGAAATTTTCCTGCGGTAAATCGTAGCCTATGTTCTTTCCCAAGGTTTATTCTACCTATGTGTAAAGTTTCACCTAAAATCGGTTCAGTAGTTTCGGAGCCTATTCGAAGCAAACAAACAAACACCTAATATTTTAAGTATTTTTTTACACATTCGGTTACATTATTGAAGTTTTTGTTAAATATCCCTATTTTTTTTTTATAATATAAAGGTAGCTTATGTTACTCAGGGATCATGTAGCTTCTGAGCAGTGAAAGAATTTTTGAAATCGTATCATTAGTTTCAGAGCCTATTCGATGCAAACAAACAAACAAACCTTTCCTCTTTATAATTTTTACTAGCGACCCGCCCCGGCTCCGCACGGGAAAATGGTTATTGTGGGTTATCTATCCCTAAGTATATCTTAAATCACTCTATCTATTAAAAAAACCGCACAAAAATCTGTTGCGTAGTTTTAAAGATTTAAGCATACATATGGACATAGGGACAGGGAAAGCGACTTTGTTTTATACTATGTAGTGATCCAAAAGGCGCTATAATTTAGATAATGCAATGTCACACTATCCATCCTTAAACTAACGACTACGCTTCCAAATTTCAACGACATGACATCTCAATGCTAAATTATGACAAGTAATTTAGAAGTTATAAGGGAACACTAGTTCACAACGTAAAACGGTTAACAATTCATATATATGTCCCCACCGAGGGGCTCGAGCCTACGCTGGAATCAGGGTGAACAGGCCTTAGTCGACCACGCTTTGAATTACTTCGCAGGTGTGTGCAGGTTTCACGATGTTTTCCTTCACCGTAAGAGCGTCGAATAAACGTACATATGAATTCGAAAATCGAAAACACTTTGGTACGTGCCGAGGCTCGAACCCGCGAACATCCGAATGGCAGACCACTAGACCACCGACGCTCTATTTTAATAAGGTACATTATAAATCAATACTTCACGAATTGGGTACATACACACATACAAATAATATCCTGTGTCGCTTCTTCACCAATAAAACCTAATTGGTTCAAGTGTCCACCAATTGGAGGAGGTTATTTGAAACAGCTGTGTGTTCCCTATTGAATAATACATAAAGACTAATTTCTGAAATTCAGAAATAAGGAATTTATTTGTGTACAGAATTACATGCTAAAAATAGAGCGTCGGTGGCCCAGTGGCTAGGACCGTTGACTTCCATTCGGAAGTTCGCGGGTTCTAGCCTCGGCACGTACCAATGTGTTTCTTCCTTCACAATGTTGTTCCGTATCAACGCGCTAGGCCTAGGTTCGAGGCTCCCTCTCCCCGCCCCTAGACGCGTTGGTACATGACTACTCTGGGGTAGTCTTCCGCTCCCCCGCAAGTCCGGTGAAGCTTGATCCGTCGTAATTATCGACTCAAACCTATGTCAATTAAAGAAAAAGACCACACCACTATCTTCTTGGGTTTTTTTAGGGCACACTTTGCGTGAATATTAAAAATACGTACTACGCGAAGTGTGACTTTTAAAATCCTTTTTACTTCTTTCCAATCCTATATGGCAGTATATGGATCAGATAGATGAGTCAGAATGTGACTATTCTATGATTTAGTTACTTTGTATACAAAACACAAAACTAATTGACTTGAAAAGACAATCTTTTTATAATATTAGTAAAAATAATCTGCTTACAACTTGTCGGGCTTCCAGTTTCGCTAGTCCACTTAACTAGTCATATAACGTTGACAAAACCACTTGAAAAATATTCCTTTGTATGATTTTGTTTAAATTGTGTACTGTAATTTATATGCTGTAGAAATGAGAGCATTGAGAGGTATGATTGGCGTGAAATTGTGTGATAGAATGAGGAACAGTGTGATAAGGGAATAATGTGGAGTAAAAGAAGATGTTGTGACGAGAATTGAGAAAGGGATGCTTAATTGGTTTGGTCACGTGGAGAGAATGAGTGAAGAGAGATTGACTAAATTCATAATGCGAGAGTGGAAGGAAGCGTTGGAAGGGGAAGACCAAGACGAACGTTCCAAAACCAAATCGGGGACGTTCTGACAAAAGGTCGGGTCAATAGTACCTACTCTAAACCGACGAGCATGCATGAGGAGATTATTGAATGTGGATGAAGCGAAACAAGTGTGTCTGGATCGTAGCAAGTGTAAGGAAGTGGTCTCTGCCTACCACGCAGGGAAAGAGGCGTGACTGTATGTATGTAGGTAATCAAATAGTTGTTATCAATCGCTGTCGATCGAACACTAATATTGTAGTGTTGATATGATAACGGTCAAATATGATGAATAATGTTTGCTTTCCCACGATCAAGATGATGTTTGCTCAATATTTAACGTATGCATTACACTTTAAGTACCTACATGTGCTTAGCGGTTCGGTAAACCGTAGCGAACTTCATCGGTTGAGTTGGTATGCATAATACCTTCCCTTTAGTTTCATTTTTCTGATGAAAAATCGGCGCGTTTTTGCTTTATGGTTCTACTAACCTTCCGCCCCGCGCCTCCGCTCGCGCTACAAATTTTCCCGTGGGAATGAGGTATTTTCCCGCGGTGAAAGGTAGCCTATGTGTTACTCTGATGTATAAGCTATATCATTTACGATGTTGTTCCGTATAAAATATATATAAAATTAGTCTATGTAACTCAGGGGTCATGTAGCTTAACAGTGAAAGAATTTTTGAAATCCGTTCAGTAGTTTCAGAGCCTATTCGATGCAATCAAACAAACAAACGAACCTTTCCTCTAATATTAGTTTAGTACCTACCTATTGAAGCACTTTGACATATTATCTCGCATTTAACGTCAAAAATCTGTGAGAAAATATTGAAATATTTCCCAGACCAATTTCTATTGGAATTCGTTTAGCTTTTTGAGGCACAAAAGCATAATAGACTGACTGGCAATTTGGCGGAATTTTAAACAGAAAATCCATAGCCCAACAAAAATAATAAACATTTTCATCGAAAATAACATTAACTACGTAGAAAAGATGAATTGTATGTTTATTTGTCGCAACAAGAACTAGGAAAAGCACTTTTAGCCAGCTGTTGCCGTCTAGACGGGAAATATGTAATTCGTGGAGCCACAAACAAAATCCAATATGGCGGCGATGAAGTTAAGTTTTACTAGCTGTCAGCCTACGGCTACGCTCGCGTTGTTTTTCGACTTTTCCGTAGTATTTTTTTATTATCCCACGGAAACTCTTCCGCCATTAAAAGTATTCAAGATGTTGACCCGGGATGGTATGGTACCAGCATGCAAAATGTCATTCAAATCGGTTCAACAGTTTCGGAGATTAGCCCGTACAAACAGAGAAACAAAAAAATTGAAAAATATCTGGTATAAAATATAAAATATATTATGTTCTATATCGTTTCTTACATCCCCAGTAGGAGTAGCTTTCGCTACTGTCGCGTTATGTCGCGTATATGTCGCGTTTGACAGCTTCTCGAGCCTGTCGCTACTTACAAAGTAGGCCTACTGAATCGGTTTTTTTTATATGTACAGATTTTCGACCTCAACAATTTTATTATATCTATTGATAACGTTGGAATGACATAAAGGTTGAATAACTTGTGTAAGTTGAAAGCTAAAGCGTCGGTGGCCCAGTGGCTAGGGTCGATGACTTCCATTCGGAAGTTCGCGGGTTCAAAAACCTCGGCACGTACCCATGTGTTTTCGATTTTCGAATGCATATTGACGTTTATACGGTAACATCGTGAGGAAACCTGCACACACCTGCGAAGGGATTCAAAGGTTGTGTGTTCGTGAGTCGTGACCAATCCGCACTGGGCCAGCGTGGTCGCTAAAGCCTATTCACACTGATTTCAGGGTAGCCTTGAATCCCCTCAGAGATGACTCCGTGCTTCGGAAGGCACGTAAAATCGTTGGTCCCGGCTACAATCTACGGATGTAGTCGTTACATGAGCCATGTCTTGTGCCTAAGGCGGTTCAATTATTCCGAAACCAGGGTTTGTGTGGTAGGGTAACATCGAAAGAACCAGATAAGCAAGCTAGCGTGCTCTTGACTGTACCTACTTCATTGCATCGCGATGGGTGTCTCGAGTCGATAATCAAATGCAGATGGGATGCGGCGCGTCACTATTTGAACAGGCTATCGGCAGTACGCAGGGATGCGCTAGGGATGGGTATGGAAGTTATCGATAGACATCTAATTACCATTTCTTTTCAGATATTTTTTCTAAATAAATATATTTTTTAGATTCAATTCAAATCATTTATTGCTAGTCACAATTGGTACATAGAGATCTCATAACAGTAATATAGTACAGACAGTATTGACGCTCTAAAAGATCACAGCAATATAGCGAGAGAGCGCAGTATTAAATATTATTTAAATAACAATATATTTATTTCATAGGTATAGGTTTCTGCAACACTAGCGAATTTTATATTTAAAAAAGTATTTATAATAAAATGTGACGTTCGAAGTTCAAAGGTACCTTATGGTTGGTATTGAGTTACGCATATCCCTGTAATCAGCAACTCGTAAGCTATTCAAAGCCAAAAAGATTTTTTTTACTAAAACC
Organism: Teleiodes luculella; assembly: GCA_948473455.1. Taxonomy (NCBI): domain Eukaryota; kingdom Metazoa; phylum Arthropoda; class Insecta; order Lepidoptera; family Gelechiidae; genus Teleiodes; species Teleiodes luculella. The sequence goes on along the minus strand of OX419611.1, from coordinate 2,049,098 downwards.
ACCTAAAACCCGCCATCATAAAGTACCTTTGCACGTGGAACCATAAAATTTATTTGTTACTGCACAAAACCAATCGTTGGATTGTAGAGATCTTGTTTTTCAGCTGATGTTAAAGAAATTTAATTTTCTAACGTTTTTAACACAACATGAGATTCTGTGACGGTACAAAATTCGCCGCGTCCGCTAGTGCCTATTTCATAAAAATAATATTTTGTTGTTAATCGTTGTAATAATATTAAATTGGTAAATGTTTCGCACTATCAGAATTTTTATTTTCTAACATAATTTTAAAATAACATGACGTAGTGAAATAATTTATATCGATAACTTTTTCTATCGACAGTCGGCCAACACTACCTCTACAGTGAACAGTATAATTAGCAGCTATCTCATCTCAACTAGATGTTTTGTTTGTTTGTTTATTCAGTCGTTCCCTGCGACTATATAGTTACAATGTTGTGATTGATTCGATGTTTGTCCTGAGCTAAATTGTTATTCAGCAATAAGACTGCTTTCGTTGCATTAGAAATTAGGCACCAATTATTTATTTGTCTATACTAATATTATATAGGGGAAAGATTTGATTGTTTGTTTGTTTGCATCGAATAGACTACGAAACTACTGAACCGATTTTAAAAATTATTTTACTGATGAGAGCTACATGATCCCTGAATATCATGACATAGTGACATAAAAGTCATATTTTGTCGCGTTTGACATTTTCTAGAGCTTTTCAGTATAGTATTATGTGTTCCGTCACAGCAGAATGAATAAATCAGTTTTCTTTCTTTCTTTAATTATTTTTTTCTTGTCACGTGATAAGTAGCAAGCCTACATATTATTGTGAATTTGTGGGAGTGTAATTTCATAGAAACCAACATTTTTGCTTAACTAAAATTTTGATGTAAAAGTCTTTACAAGTATGTACTTAACTAGGTATTTTTTTATTTTAGGTATTTTTTAGAATAAGTAGGTAATTTTAAATTACCACTTTGAGATCTTTATTCATGCGTAATCAAATGCCGATACCTAAATAGTTTCAATTATGTTCATTTTCTACATTTTAGTGCATAAAATGTGAAAAGGCGTGTTTGTTTTTTTTTTACTAGATTTTTAATTTATTGTTTTGTCAAGTTTTATTTTTAAATAAACTTCCTAATTCAAACCTTGAAAAGACGTTTTCCACAGAATTAAATATTAAGGAATCCAGAAACCTCCTTTTTCGAACCTTTCTCGTCGCTATTAAAAAAGAAACAATTAATTTGTCCGGTCCCGCCTTCTCTCGTAATAACTCGGTCCTTTTTTCGTTTTTTCCCTCCAAAAATTATGTTCCCGTAAAATTTTATTGTTAATTTGTTTTTGAAATGATAATTGGTCGATAAAAACAAATTTTTGATTGTTCTCTGTATGGGGTCGATGGTAGTTTTTTTACAAATCTGAGAAGTAATTTATTGTTAGGTTCTGTTTTTTAGAATGACGTTTTATATCGCACGAAAATAAATAAAAAGTAAATAATAAATAATAATATCAAAGTAAATAATAAATAATAATATCAATATTATTTCTTACTAGTTGTCTGCCCGCGGCTACGCCCGCGTTGTTTTTCGACTTTCCGTAGTAATTTTTAACTATACCAAGTTTCCAGGATCAAAAGTATCTAAGATGTTGATCAGAGATGTAAAGAACCTCCATGCAAAATTTTATTCAAATCTGTCCAATAGTTGCGGTGATTAGCCCGTACAAACAGACAAACAGTTAGAGAAACAAAAAAATGAAAATTATCTGGATACGTTCTATTTCACTTCTCCTGACTCGGATTTCATCTTTTTTTTCCTATGTACAGACATTTTACCTCCACAGTTTTATTATATAGATTGTATATGTATTTTTGTTACTATATTAATTACCTACTAGCTGTTTTTTTTTTGTTTGACTTTCCCGTGCACCGTTTCCCGTAGGAATAAGATATTTTACCGCGGTAAAAACTATCTAAGATGTTGACCAGGCATATAAGGTAGGTACCACCATGCAAAATTTTATTCAAATCGGTCCGGCAGTTTCGGAGATTAGCCCGTAAAAAATTACAAATAAGACATTTTATTCTATTCTATTCTATTCTGTATATATTCTATGTATATCGCTTCTTACATCCCCCTGAATCGGTTTTTAGCATTATTTTTCTATGTACAGATTTTATACCCCTACAGTTTTATTATAATACTAGCGACCCGCCCCGGCTCCGCACGGGAAAATGGTTATTGTGGGTTATCCTTCAGTATATTATGCATGTATTATACATATAAACCTTCCTCTTGAATTACTCTATCTATTAAAAAAAACCGCATCAAAATCCGTTGCGTAGTTTTAAAGATTTAAGCGTACAAAGGGACATAGGGACATAGGGACATAGGGACATAGGGACGGAGAAAGCGACTTTATTTTATACTATGTAGTGATAGGTTTATACCTACATGGCTAAGCCGATTGTTGTATTTTTTTTCTATTGTTCTTTAGTGAAATTTTACTCTTTGGAAACACCACTGAAAACTTGAATTTACAAGCTTATTTCAACATGGCAACATTGACCCTTATAAAGAAAAGTCTTTTACCAAACTCACAAAACATTGTGAGTCTTCATACTAATAATATTATAAAGATGAAAGATATGTATGTTTGTGTGTATGTTTGTAATGAATAAACTCAAAAACTACTAAACCGATTTCAAAAAATCTTTCACCGTTAGAAAGCTACATTGAACCTGAGTGACAAAGGCTACCTTTTACCGCGGGAAAATGCCTCATTCCCGCGGGAAAAACTGTTAACGCGGACGGAGTCGCGGCGGAAAGCTAGTCTATCATAAGTTCAAATAGTTATGGTCACATTCAACTTAGAAAACTTAATGAAAACTTTATCCATAAACAAATAAACAAATAACACTAATAAGATACCCGATAGCTTTTTTTTAAACGCATTATTAACATAAACGCGCGGTTTGTATGTAAATGTATGGAAAACGGGGCATGTTTTACATATCATCGAGTTAGGCGCCGTTTTGTACGGAATATATACTTTTTATAGTATTTTTTGATGACACGTGTTGATTTCTGATTAAAAATGTACGTTAAGGTTTTGATTGAGGAACTAACTTATGTGTCACAATATCTAATAACCCGCTGTCTGCCCGCGGCTACGCTTGCGATGTTTTTCGACTTTTTGCAATTAACACTATCCAATATGTTGACCGGGGATATAAGGTACCTCCATGCAAAATTTCATTCAAATTGGTCCAACAGTTTCGGAGATTAGCCCGATTAGACAAATAAACAATTTGAAAAATGTTCCATATCACTTCTTACACCCCCCGAATTGATTCTTAACATTTTGTTTCCTGTGTACAGATTTTTGACCTCTACAGTATTATTATATAGAAGAAGTTGGCACCGTAGCCTTGTAGGTAGTACGAATGCCCTCGAAGCACAGTGTTTTGATTCGAATCCCGCCCAGGAGCACTTGTGTATATCTTGTGGAAATCACACACCTGCGAAGTATTTCAAAGATTGTGTGTTGGTAACCAACCCGCACTGGGCCAGCTTGGTCGACTAAGGCCTGTTAACCCTGATGAAGAGTAGGCTCGACTCCTAGCTGAGGCACACAAAGAAGCAAAAAATATATATCTTTATTCATTATAGACTCCCTCTGAACATTTAATGACATCATTTCTGAAGTTAATAAGCTTTGCTCTGCCCAAGATCGGCTCTCGTCTCAAACAATGTACAAGTCTAAGCAATAACAAAGAGATCAAACCTTAGAGTATAAATAAAAAAAATCTGGGAGGGATAGAGTACGCCTAATCGAGTATGAACCGTAAGCACGGATATGAACAGTCCGAATATCTTCAGCGCGTTCGTGTAGCAAATGGTTATCGGAGCTAATAATTTTTCCCGGTGAAAATAAGAAATTTAATAGGGGAACATTTTTAAATGTGCAGTGATAAGTTACAAACATGACTCGAGGAACAAATCAAAAAAGAAAAATGTTATTGATTTCACCGCCCATACAAAATCTGCCAAAATTTGCTTACGCTTGACATAATATAAAGGCAGCGGAGCGATGTGCGTGCTATATGTATATTTATTCTCTAGGAGATCAAACAATCTAAAAGAGGCGATGCGATATCAGTTGTTCACATAACTGGCAGGGTCGCGCAATGTGGAAAACAACCCGCCGAAGAAACTCCACAGGATCGCATCTTTTGTATTTTCCTTTTTTCATTAAATATGCTTAAAGATTAGCTTCTTAAAGATATATAAAGAAGGGTAATCTAAAGACAATGATACGTACCTACAAATTGTCCATGAGTTTTATCATGGTCTAAGAAAACAAGTTCTAACACTCCGACCACGTGACTTAACACAAGCCTACGTCACCATGCTGTTCATCCTTTTCTATCGACAAGAATCTTTAAGAAGCTAATCTTTAAGCATATTTAATTTAATTATATACATACATACATTGCAAGTTAAATAATAGCTTTTAAAAAAGAGGAAAATACAAAAGATGCGATCCTGTGAGTTTCTTCGGCGGGTTGTTCGTTCATTATATCACTAACACGCATTCGACAAGGATGAACAGTATGGATGACGTAGGCTTGTGTCAAGTCACGTGGTCGGAGTGTTAGACCTTGTTTTCTTAGACTATGGGTTATATGGTATCGGGTATTATGTTCAGTAGTGGTTGACTGCACTTATAAATAAATATCCCGAAATTAACTTTCTCCTTGTACGGTCAGACACATACGAATGTTGACACACGCGAGTGCCCGTCGATAGTTCAATATTTGTCGGGATGGGGATGGGCGGAGGTCGATAAATATATCGATGAAGTTACACTAGCTTATCGATTCGAACCTCGGCACGTACCAATGTGTTTTCGATTTTCGAAGTGGCATTTTATTTCTTTTCATTTACTTGGCCAGCAGCAATTAACGTACTTAATTAAATTCGAAATTGATACGTGTCGGGATTTGAATCCACGTTTCCCAAATGAAGGCAATTTTCCAAACTCCGAACCACAACACTACCTAGTAATATTATCATTAGAGTTTGGCTATTGAAAATAGACAATAAAAAAACGTGGCAAATTTGTCAAAAATCATCGTGGCAACCCCGTTTCTATGGATTTACTTAATTTGATTTTTTCTATATATCTTTGTTGCCAGTACAATGTTTTCCAATTACATCGATTGTCTACTTTCAATAGCTAAACTCTATCTGTATATTCTGTCTCTACTATACAATCACAGTAATCTTTTTTTTTTCAATGCTCTCAAAATTACATTCTTTTCTCCAAAAATGTCGGCTATTCCCAATTGCCGCCCATCTCATGTTGACAGTTGACATTCGAGGTCGACATGACAGCCGATCGCGTCAATATTGACACAGTGACGTGACACATGTCGATAAAAACGATCTATAATATCGATAGTTTGTTTGTTTAAATTAGATCGAGTTTGAGCAGGTGTAACGGATGTAGGTATTAGGTATGTAGATATTAAGGTTGACCCTTTTTGTCACTCTTAATACTGAGACTGAAGTATAGACGTCCTTTCCACGCTTTGAAGGACAAAAAGCGTCAAAAAAAACTTCGATTTGACGCGTCAATCGTACAACTTTTGGGGTGTATTTAATTAAATAATGAATTTATTCACCTTATACTCATAGGAAGAATTGAGTTGGTCCAATTCAAGAAATCAAATGGATTCGATTTGACGCGTCGTCAATTGTACAAGATTTCGGGTGTAAATAATGAATTTATTCACTTCATACTCATTGGAAGCATTGGGTTAGTTTGGTTCAATTAAAGTAGGTTCTAAGGACTACATTATTGGTTAAACCAAGTAAATCTTTAGCCTTAAATAGTTTAAATCAGTAGATAAGTTGAGAGCGTCGGTGGCCAAGTGGCTAGGCCCGTTGACTTCCATTCCGAAGTTCGCGGGTTCCAACCTCGGCACGTACATTGGTACGTGTTTTCGATTTTCGAATTCGTATGTTATTCGACGCTCTTACGATGAAGGAAAACATCGTGAGGAAACCTGCACACACCTGCGAAGAAATTCAAAGATTGTGTGTTGGTGACCAACCCGCACTGAGCCAGCGTGGTCGACTAAGACTAAGGCCTGTTCACCCCGGTATCTGGGTAGGCTCGAGCCCCTCAGTGGGGACATATATATGAGCTGTTATCGAGTTTAAATTTTACCAGTCGGACATACATTAGAGTTACAGATTCACACGTGAATTATAATAATATCATCATTTGCCTTCACCAATTAACATAGTCAGATAAGAATTGTGTTTAGATTATAAATAACATGGAGCCATGTATAATTTGAATCAGGAACACGTCCAATGGCTGATTCTCATAGACGGTTGACTTACAATTTCATAATCATTTCGTTTGTGTTAGCGTTTTTAGGAAATATATTTTTCCCATGTTAAAATGTAGCCTGTGTGTTTATAAAACTTCGTCGAGTAAATCAGAAAAATCTGCTGTGAACTAAAAGTGACGCAACAAAACAAATGCACACGACGATTTTAAAAAAGACAGCTACAGAAAGCTTTTGGAACTTTATTTGTTTTTCAACTTCACAACACAGAAAACTAGACAAACGAAAATAAAAAATACATTTGAAAGAAAGAAAAGGAAAGAAATTAGATGACTTACGTAATTAGAAATGTTTTCTTAATCGTTTTAGTTTGACTGCAAAATACAATTATAAACATCAAAACGCCTAAACTTCCAAATTAAGTGAATGTGTTATTGAAATATGTATTTTTTTCTTTATCAAAAATCTGTCTACAAACCTCAAGCATAAACCATTACAAGAATAGGCCTTAAAACGTTACCTTGCGGTACCCTTCCTATAAATCATCAAAAAAATGCCTTATTAATTTATGTGACTACGAGATAAAAGGTGGAACATAAATTTTGACTAAATAGTTAACAGCTGTGGCTCGAACAACTTATTGAGATTAATATTTTTGATAAAAATATCGTGATAGAGATTATCGAAAGCTTTTTGAAGGTCAGAAAGGTTGTGGTGAGCATATCGTTTAGAGTTTCCGGTAATTATTTATTTATGCAAATAGAAATTTGTGGTTTTTAAGGAAAACTCCGGCCAATTTTTTTTAAAGCTACGTTTAATAATATAGAACGACCGTTTTCATAATTCTATTAATTTTTAATTTTGTTGAATATAATTTTAATGAATGTAATTAATAGTCAGATCAACTAAACAATGTTAAGAAGAATGCCCTGCCTTGAGAATAATTGAATATATTATTAAAACGAAAAGACTCTAAATTCCCACAGAGGGACTCGAATCTACTTCCGAATTGAATACCAAAAGTCTTTCATTTTTCGTTTTAATTGAAAATACATAGACGTCCGGCTTAAGAAGTAATTAAAACTATAAAAAATGTACTAACATTTATAATGCGTCTTCTAGCCAGAGCGAAAATTTACCTGCGACAAAAAAAAACAAACCACCGATGCCACAGTATCTACGGACCAATGGAATTGAGTTCAAAGATCAATTTACATTCGCACACTTTGATTAAAATGACAATCGCGGAATCGGCTCTGACGTAACAAGGCAATGACGTCATAAATACCAAGCACAAACTATAAACATGTCTCCATTTGATGTGATTCATAGCAGTCTGTATGTGTTTTGCAATTTAGCATAGCAGTGGGACCACTTAGCATGCATTCTTGATGAAGATTGAAGATCTTAGCTTATTTATTTGCTTACTAGCTTCCCGCCGCGGCTCCGCCCGCGTTAATAGATTTCCCTTGAGAATGAGGAATTTTCCCGCGGTAAAAATTAGCCTAATGTTCTTTCGCAAAGTCTATTCTATCTTTGTGCCAGCTCCACCCGCTTTAACAAATTTTCCCGTGGGAATGAGGAATTTAAAATCGTAGCCTATATTCTTACCCAAGGTCTGTTCTATCTTTGTGCCAAGTTTCACCAAAATCGGTGTGGTAGTTTCGGAGCCTATTCAATTATTAGGAATATTTTTGGTATTTTTACACCTTGGGTTACATTATTGAAATTTTAGTAAAGATCCCTAACTTTTTTGAAAATAAAATATAGACTGTGTTTGTTTGTTTGTAATAATGTATAGCATGTTACTCAGGGATCATGTACCTTCTCAACAATGAAAGAATTTTTGAAATCGGCTCAATAGTTTCGGAACCTATTCAATGCAAACAAACAAACAATCAAACCATTCCTCTTTATAATATTATACTTGTAATTATATAAGTACCTATTGTTATTAGATTGTGCATTATTTTATCTTTAGCCTGGGCGAGCTTCGAAACAAGACCCTGTGTTTTGAAGGCGAGAACACTATTCAACTGAACACAACAGCATTTGTGGCTGAGTGGTAATACGCTTGCCTCATCATTGCAGAGATACCGGGGTTGAATCTTAGAGCACTCATCAAAATATCACTTTTTTTTCTTTCTTTTTTTTGAATGACCTATGCTTGTGTCGAAAAGGTACGACCAATCAAGCTTCACCGGACTTGCGGGGGAGTGGAAGACTCTACCCCAAAAAAAGTCATATACCAACGCGTCTAGGGGCGGTTCAAGGGAGCCTCGGACCACGGCCTAGCGCGTTGATACTGAAAAACATCGTGAAGGAGAAACAGGCGTCGCCTGAGGGGCTCCGTCTCTGATTTTCAACTTTGATTTTGGTACTGGCCGTCCCCCCGCCGGCGGGTGCGGGCGTTGTTTCCTGAAGGGTTATTATTACCTGAAGGGTATTCACTACCAGAAGGGCATTCTGTAAGGTGTAATCTAAATTCTTTGGCTGCTTTAACTGCATCAGTGATTTCGTTGTCACGTTCGGAAAGGAAAAATATCACTTACCTACTGAGTTTTCCCACTTCGGTTTGGTTAGGATATTGTTGGCTGAATCACCTGATTGTCCAAATTGTCACCCGGCTGAATAAACCTCGTAAAGGACAGCTCCTGTAAAATTCATTTTTTTACAAATTGGACAAAAAGACGCGCAGTATTTGCACTATAAAATTTACGCATTTGTTTTAAAGCTCTAAAGGTAATATAGTAACTAAAAAACTACAGAATTATTATGTACCTTTTTTTTTAATAGCCTACTTTATTTCCCACTGCTGGGCAAAGGCCTCCCCTCCATTACGCCACGCATCACGATCAAGCGCACTTGTGGTCCAGTCTGTATCATACGCGTCCAAGTCGTCCCGCCAACGTCTCCGAGGCCTGCCTCGTCGTCGGCGTCCATTTTCGGGTATATAATCTGTAGCCAGTTTAGCCCATTATGTACCTATCATACTTTTTTTCAGTAGGTAGTTGTTTGTGTCTCCTGTAAAAGGTTTTCTTACCCGGGTGATGAAAAGGAAGATGATTCTTTGCTTCGGATGACATGTAAAGCCGTTGGTTGCTTTTCTGGGTACAGTCGTTACACGTCAAGGATCTTATAAGAACAACCGTTTACATGTACAATTCAGCAGTCACCAGGGTTTTTAAGGTAAAGCCTGCTGTACATTCCGCAGCTTTGCCGAGAGAATAGAATAGAATAATTTATTTGCTGAATGGTAACTTATAGATATTATACATAATTTTTAGATCAGTATGTTTGACCACAGATGCATGCAAATACTTAAATTAAATAAAGATTAAATCTCAATACAAAAAATTAAAAGAGAAAATCAATCATTTAAACTATTTTAAACAATGCAATAGTCATCGATCAATAAAATATAATTATTAAATTGTCATTCATGGAATACTAAATTAGAACTTATAACAGTGTCGAGAGAGCCGAGACAGGCAAAACTATTGTCGAAAGGCCAATATACGTGAGACAACACGAATATAGGCAAATACCTCCCTCTACCCGATCCGATCATTGTGGAGATGGGGGAGGCCTTTGTCCAGCAGTGGACGTTTTTCTGCTGAGATGATGATGACCTCCCTTTACACTCTCGTATTGGGCCTGTCTCGTCTAGTTTTAGTTAGTGGAGAATGTAGAGCTTTAGGGCAAAGAATATTGAACACTATACCTAGAGGTGTAATACCTACATGCAAATCTAAAGAAAGAGATTCTGTCAACTAGCTGAGGTGCGGGGGGTTGTGATTGCATGTGAAGGGCATGCAGCTGAAGCAGGTCACTTTCTATTGGTCACAACTGACGGAAAACAAAAATATCTTAGTTCAGTACCAAAGGGTATCATTCATTTTGGACCAAAAAAGTAAAAGTGCCGGCCAGCAGAAAAAAGTATAACTTTTTTAGAACACACAATTCCTGTATTCTTTTACTATGACACTAATCCTGTGCACCCCATAGTTGTGTTGTTAGAAGCTATTAATTAAATAATAAAAATGTTACTATAAAAGTATTATTCTGACGCATGTCTCAGCGCATGTAGTCATATTGTATTGAATATATTATATTTCTTTATTTTATGTAGTTTAACTTTTTTTTATTATTATTACCTATAATAGAGGCCCACTTGGATTAAGTATGTATTTGTTTAATATAATTAAAAATATATTATGAAAGTATTCTTATGATGCATAATAATGATCATTCATCAACTTTTTTTTGGTATTATTAACAAAAAAAAGTAAAAAAAAAAAAGAAAAATTAAAGAAAATGTAAAAAAAAAGTGAAGAAATATAGAAACTACGACGCGTTCTATCCGAAAAATACACTTTTTTCCTTGGCCGGCATTTTTACTTTTTTGGTCCAACATTGTATGAAACGCGAATGATGTCCTTTCTGTCTTCATCTATGGGTTAGGGTAGCTTTGTAACCCACACGATAATTTATAATTTGTAAATGTAACGAAGACGGAAGACGTAGCGTGGGCAGGCCCCCCACAAGGTGGACCGACGATCTGGTGAGGGTCGCGGGAAGCCGCTGGATGCGGGCAGCGCAGGACCGATCGTCGTGGAGATCACAGGGGGAGGCCTTTGTCCAGCAGTGGACGTCTTTCGGCTGAAATGATGATGATGATGAAATGTAATGTGTGATGAAAACAAATGGTTTTTAAGCAAGCAAGCATCCAACTAGGCAAGGGTCAACAAAATACATTGTTCACAACAACAAATGAGTGTGGCGTCCCAGAAATGCGTGTATTAATCATAATTAATGATCTTGACACACCTGTACACGTGTGACACGCAACACATATGTTTCATTCTTTTATTTCGTTACGAGTACACAAGCGTTTTCACTGACTCCAAAAATTAGGTTAATACTTCACCCATATTTAACCACTTTAGTGTAAATTTTGCGGCTGCTTTAACCGCATCGGTGATTTCGTCGTCAGGTTCGGAAAGGGATCAGCTCATGTTTGCGTCCCCACCGAGGGGCTCGAGCCTACCCCTCATCAGGGTGAACAGGCCTTAGTCGACCACGCTGGCCCAGTGCGGGTTGGTCACGAACACACAACGTTTGAATGACTTCGCAGGTGTGTGCAGGTTTCCTCACGATGTTTTACTTCACCGTAAGAGCGTCGAATAAACGTACATATGAATTAAAAATCAAACACAGATTGCTACGTGCCGAGGTTCGAACCCGCGATTTTCGGAATTGAAGTCAACGGCCCTAGCCACTTCGCCACCGATGAAACAATTTGTATACCTACCTGTGACAAATCTAGGTATATAATAAAACTGTAGAGGTCAAACGTCTGTACATGAAAAAAGATGAAATCCGAGTCAGGAGGATGTAAGAAGTGAACATATCCAGACAAATTTCTTTTTTTTTTTGTTGTTCTTCTTGTTTGTACGGGCTAATCTCCGAAACTATTGGACCGATTTGAATGAAATTTTGCATGGTGGTACTTTACATCCCTGGTCAACATCTTGGATACTCTTAATCGTGGAAAATTAAAGAGTTCCCGTAGGATAGTTAAAAAATACTACGGAAAAGTCGGAAAACAACGCGGGCGTAGCCGCGGGCAGACAGCTAGTAAGTAAATAAATATGATCAAGATATATCATCTAGCACTCAAGAAATCAGCATCTTTCTTTTGCAAAGCAACTCGATCGGCCATAAAATTAAAATTACAAAACCGACATCGTTTTTGTTTAATTTCACAACGTGTCCATTTTTCAGAACCCCTGTGTGGTCACTATACAGTATGTTCTCTATTTTACTGCCGTCGTTTTACTGCGCCTTGTAAAGTGTAGCACGCTGTATAAAGTCATAAACAAATCTGTGCTTGCATTTCTTGTTAAGGGGAAGAGCTTAGACATTATTTTTTATCCATATTTAATTTTAAGTGAAAGTTGGTTAGACAATAAAAAAATTTTTTTCTATGACATGCGATCAGTCCTTAGACTTAAAGCAATTGTTTTGTTTAATAAGTAGCGGATTAGGCGTTCCCTTCCATCGTTAGGTCGTCTTAGTAGAACATTATCACAGGTATGTAGTTTATTTTTAACTTTAGGACATTCTACTTCACTTAGTTATAGTAATTTTACAAAAAATCCTAATTCTGACTAGACAAATAAATACTATAGTAACCGCGAAAAGAAATTACCACTTCAGTACTAAACACGTCGAAAACGGTAAAAATGAATAGGTACATTCAAGTCATAAAGCTTTCAAAATGTAATTCTTTAAAAATTGTTTTTAAAAATTCTCTTCGAAAAAGTAAAACTTTTTACACCTTATAACATAATATTTTCATAGTTCACGCAAAAGCCTCAAACAAATGATAAAAATATATACATAGTTACTTACGTAACGAAATATTGCATCGCCTTAACGGAAAGCATGTCACATGCGCCCACGCACGTAAACAAGCGAAGCTCGCGCTTTGTGCTCATTGGTCCGTTTCGAGTTAACGGCGACAATATAACAACTACTTCGTGCATTGATTCTGTTGTCTTCTGCTATTGGTACATACATTTGTTGAATTGATTTTTATTTATATGTAGGTTAAGTAGATTTCAATCGAATCGAATTACAATTTTAACCCCCGACAAAAAAGAGGGGTGTTATAAGTTTGACGTGTCTGTCTGTCTGTCTGTGGCATCGTAGCTCCTAAACGGATGCGCCGATTTTGATCTAGTATTTTTTTTTGTTTGCAAGGTGTCACAATCGAGAGTATTAGCTATGATCCAAGAAAAAATCTTCAGCCCTTTGAAGATTATTAGCTCTTTTCCAGTTGTTGAATGCATCAGGTAACGGTTTTGTGACCGGGGTTATTAATTTTTTTAATAGTAAAACTTGAGGAAAGCAATATTATGATGTGAGCGTGAGATATACAGCCAAGTCTACAACAATTACACGGGAAATTCTCTCTGTCTCTCTGTCTGTTACGCTTTCAGGTTCGAATGCCCGAATGGATTGAGATAAAAAATTGCAGAGCGAAAATGTAGCATCACGAAAAACAGAAACGTGCACCCAAGGTCAACAATACGCTAAGTTTGATATGTTCTTAACAGTACTAGAAAAACGAAATGATTATTTAGAATCAACCGAAGAAGACAATGAACAGTTAGCATTTTATGAAGAATAACATCCCTTTCGTAGGATAAACAGTATTGTTCTTCAAACTCAGACCGTCAAGTGACTGGCGTCGAAACGAAAGACGTTACAAAGAAATGTTTATAAAAAGGAAGGTTTAGTGTAGTACCTATCTATGCTTCTGATAAAATGTTATTGTGTAAAAATGAAGTTGTGAGTTTTCAAACGATATTCGTGAAATTGACTGCAGTGCTTGTGATTAATAGGTTTTAAAAGGGTTGTATAATTAACCATATTTTTACCAGTGCTTGTTCTAGATTTTTTAAAGATATAATAACATTGTGCTGTTTGTCATGTCATCTACTCTGATAAACTTTAAATTAGTCATCTAAGTAGCTGCACTCAGATTTGAAAGAATTTGGACTTGTCAGTTACTTACTAGAATATTTTTTCTACAAACTGTATTGGATCTTCTTCATGACATTGAAATGTTTTACAGTATAGAGTGACATTCGCCATCAGCTTACTAATACGAAGAAAGAAAGATGGAGTCTTTGTCTCCAAGTATTATTGAATTTTGATGACCAAAATCACTGGAAGATTTGATTGAATAATATGGTGAAGTGTGCATTGTGATAATGCAGAACATAGCATTGATATGCCTCTGTATTTTGATCACAGTAAACGCTGAGGTATTCTCCTCTATAGCGAAGATGGAATTGTTGGTAGAAACACAGAAGATCATAACCGAAAACTTAAACAAATTAATGAAGACTAAGAATATACAAAACACGGTGTTAAAGAATCAGTTGCAGCGATTTGATGTAGAAAATAAAAAAGCTATGATGAACATTAAAGAATATGTAGGGAATCCTATGAACTGTTTTCGACTTATTAAAAGACTGTTAATTGATTTCAAAGTAATTGAAGACAATGTTGTTCTGACTAATGAGTCAGCAGTATTAATTGAAAAGGAGACATTTACTTTTCCTACTTCTTCTGATTTGGAAGGATCTGCTGAAAGTTGGTATCGTTTAGAGCAAATGTATGGTCTTGATATAGAAGAAATTGCCTCTGGTATTTGGCATACATCTTATGGTAGCATTGGAAAGTTCATTGATGAATTCAGTCCTATGACCATAAGCGACTGCATTGAATTAGGAAAGGCCATGTATAAATGTAACCATCACAAGGCTGGCATAGAGTGGCTCAAGATAGCATTAAGAAAATTAAACGACGAGAAATATAAATATCCAGAAGATGAGAACATTACTCTGAATGACATTCATAGTGAAATATTAAATGGATATAAAGGTCACCGTACTGTTATCAAAAAGTATAATTCTTGGTATAAAAAAACAACAGCTAAAATGCCGAAAATTACGCAATTAAATAAAACAGCAGCCATGAGCTGTTTTGCCAATGGGTTATCGCCTTCAGAAGTTGTTGAAAACATGAATACCAAAAAAGAGGCCATTGATTTTCTCGATCTCAATGGAAACGTAGATAACTTATGTAAAGGAATAAAGAAGGGAGATACTACTAAGAATAACGATGCTAAATGTTACCTAGCTCACGGTCCACATCCTTTCTTAAAACTAGCACCCATAAAAGCAGAAATGTTAGATCCACTACCTGTAATACTGTTTTATGACGTGATTCATGACTTTGAGATAAATTATATAAAAAGTCTTGTATTACCTAAATTAAATCGTTCTCTTGTTGGCCTAGGCAAAGGCAAGGTTGAAATCGCACGTGTCAGTCAAACAGCAAAAGCCAATAACAATGATACAATAGTTAAACGAGTAAGAGCAAGAATTGAAGAATTCACTGGATTAGAACTGTCATTTTCTGAGCCACTACAAATAGGAAACTATGGCATAGGAGGACGCTATTTAGGACATCATGACGCCACAGAACATTGGAGCAACGTGACTAGATATGCAACAGCTTTGCTGTATCTCTCGGATGTAGAACAAGGAGGAGCCACTGTGTTTCCCAAATTAGGGCTGTCAGTGTTCCCAATGAAAGGCGCGGCGTTGTTTTGGCTGAATCTGTTGGGTTCGGGAGATGGGAACCAATTGGCCTTTCACGCAGCATGTCCTGTCCTTTGGGGTTCCAAATGGGTCGCAACTCAATGGGTCCTCGGACGGGGTCAAGAATTGACTCATCCTTGCAGATTTGACGACAAGGCTTACAGTCCATAACTCATGTTATAGAAAAACATAATGTTAGAACTGTAAAACAGGCTGTATATTTACCTGTGCATTAAAAACTTACGTTACTGCATAGATATTGCAAATTTTTCTTCTGTTTTGTGAAATATTTGATAAAAATTTGTAAAATTTTAATAAAAAAGCCTTCAATGCAATCCTTTACATACGATGTTTATTAAAAACGTAGATAACCTCGAAACCCATACGATTAGCAAACCAAGCATACAACGAGTTAATCAAAATTCTTACCGTGTTTTCTGTCCCATCTAAGTGGTTGCCTGGAAGAAATTGCTACCTAAGCAATAAGGCCGCCAATTAAAAAATACAATACAAAATTCTTTTTTGTCAATAAAAACTAGTTACAAATAAACTGGTAGCTCACTGACATCCACACTAAGATTCCCTGTGTTGTGGGATATCAGCCTCTTCCCTGGGTATGTGCTAAATTGTACATTTTATGTATTATATTTGTATCTGTATCTGTGTTTCTGTTTGTGTGCAATAAAGATTTTTTTTTTCAGATTGAAAAGTAAAAAAGAAAATTACGATTTCAGAAAACTTGCAGAACTAAAGTGTTTCACAGGGTCCCGAGAGGTTTTGATTTGATTAACACGTTGTTTAACTTCAATGTATATTAAACACAACTCTTCGACTGTCGCCTAATCATAGAAAGTGACCATTGCATGTCTGTCATGTACTTAGATAGTTGAAAACATCATCAGCTCTTATACGACCTTTATAGAGCTTCAAGCTGTTTAGTAGCTCGTTTATTAGAGGCAGTGTCAAAACGTTGCCTTTGCTTAGTAATTGATGAGCATTTTTTGTTGAAATTTTCGATCGCCTTTTTTATGATTTTGAAATTGCCTTAATAAAGAATTGTATTTCGTGTTGGGTAAAACTTTACTGTCTTATTCTTATTTACGTTTTTAAGTTCACCCATAATACGACAGTGTGCAAGATTTTCACTAGGGTTTCATGGGAATTTCTCTAATCTTTTTCTAGGCGCGGTTTCGCTTGGTTTTCATTAAGTTCGTCCTACTTATGTAGATTGTGATTAGTCTTTCTATTGTAATGATAAGAGGTGAATTTGAATTTAATTGAATTTGTATTTTAAATTTGAATTTATAACGAGTATCATATCAAATAGTAAGTAATTTTTGGAAACTACCTTAGTAGGTAAGGTAGCAGTAAAAATTGACTTTGCTTTTTATTTAAACTTTGTACTTTGTTAAAAGCATTATTTCAAAACAGCACAGGTACTTATTCAATAAGCTTTTTATTATTAGTTTTGACATCGAATAATTAAGTAATATAAAATTGTCTCATCTAAATTATACACTACTAGCGACCCGCCCCGGCTCCGCACGGGAAAATGGTTATTGTGGGTTATCCTTCAGTATATTATGCATGTATTATACATATAAACCTTCCTCTTGAATCACTCTATCTATTAAAAAAAACCGCATCAAAATCCGTTGCGTAGTTTTAAAGATTTAAGCGTACAAAGGGACATAGGGACATAGGGACATAGGGACATAGGGACGGAGAAAGCGACTTTATTTTATACTATGTAGTGATGTCGTAGCTTATTTATTTTATTTTGCGGAGTTGGAAGAATTTTGAACCAGATACCTATCCTTGTCATTTAGTAAATCTTTTGTCTTGTAATAAATTTACCTTAACCTAACCTAACCTTTAGAAAATAAGATATTTATAATTTTACTTTTACATTGGCAATTCTTCAGTTTTATCATTGGTCCATGGTTTTATCACTACATAATATAAAACAAAGTAGCTTTCTCTGTCCCTATATCCCTATGTATGCTAAAAAAACTACGCAACGGATTTCGATGCTGTTTCTTTTAATAGATAGAGTGATTCAAGAGGAAGGTTTATATGTATAATACATGCATAATATACTTAAGGATAACCCACAATAACCATTTTCCCGTGCGGAGCCGGGGCGGGTCGCTAGTTTTATTATAATAGCTAAATTAAATCACGATGCATCTGTACACGTAAACGTGCTCTTGATCATACAAGTGTCTGGAAGTGCACTTATTCATCGAAACATTTTTCAAAAACAAATAAAGGAGCGAAATTTAACACCACAAACGCCTTGAGCTGTCAGAAAGGGAGGCGCGAAGATTTATGAGTCATTAAGACATCATTAGCTTCCGAAGAGGGTGTGGAAAAAAAGTAACAACAAACCAATTCACACTGGTGTAAAGTCAAGGCAAAGATTTTAATTTTCTCCTGCTTTATGCTCACTAGCCTTCCCACAGCCTTCCCAGTTTTTTCTGGGATTTTCACGCGGTAAAAGGTGGCCAAAGTCAAAAAGTCAAATGTTTTATTCGAAGTATGATTTAACAAATCACTTTTCGACGTCGAGGCGAGTTCACAATTTGGCTGTCTTCTGTGGAGAAGAACTCGCCGGAAGAAACTCCACAGGCGTTGCATCTTTTCAAAATATTTTACAAAATTATTATGCGGTTTATTATAAAATTATTAGGCCTATGTATTATTCTGATGTACAGTAAGCTGACGCATTAGGTGACCCCCGAGGCGCCGTTAAGCGCCATCTATCGCTACAAAGGGGCAGAAAATAACGAACTAATGGTTAATAATAATACTTTAACAGTGTAGTTAAGAACGTGTTGCCTTATTTCAACGGTATTTCTAAGTTACAGCGTGGCAAAAGTAGAGTGGCGTGTCGGGGGCGGGTTACCTTATTCGTCAGCTTGTACATACGCTATATTATTGTAAAGTTTATAAAGTTCATTTTGTAGTTTTTGCGTAAAAGAGTCAAGGCTTGAACCAGCCAACTTCCGAACGAAAGTCAACAGGCCTAGCCATTTCACCCGATGCTCTCAAACACCATTAACCTTTTAACCGCCATGGTCTGAAATATAAGACTTACCAAATCGAGCTCACAACGCCGCCGTCTCATAAATAAGACTTATGTTTTGACTGATTGATACAGATTTTGTTTCTATGGCTGGCGGTGGGAGCAAGTTCTTAGAAAATATGCTTGGCGGTTAAAAGGTTAATAAATTACCACAGACCTAAAAACCGAAACACACTTGATCGAACCCGAACGGTATCATTTCCCTTTGTAATGCGCAAGAGTTGATAATTTGATTATCGCCGTGATAAAGACGTCTACACACCGGTGGGAACCTCGTTAGTGTGAACGGCGCTTTGTCTTAACGAGCTGAGTAATCAGCTGGGATTTTTTTTAAATGATCGATTTTTATTTTGACTTTTGTATATCTCTATATAATAAAACTGTAGAGGTCAAATGTCTGTATGTAGGTACATAGAAAAAAAAAGATGAAATCCGAGTCAGGCAGGAGGATGTAAGAAGTGAAATAGAACACATCCAGACAATTTTCTTTTTTTTTGTTTCTCTGTCTGCTTGTCTGTTTGTACAGCCTAATCTCCGAAACTATTGGACCGATTTGAATGAAATTTTGCATGGTGGTTCTTTACATCCCTGGTCAACATCTTGGATACTTTTAATCTCGGAAAATTAAAGGTTTCCCGTGGGATAGTTAGCCGCGGGCAGACAGCTAGTTAATTAATACAAACAAGCTAATAATTGGGCGTCGGCGGCCTAATGGCTAGGGCTGTTGACTTCCATTCGGAAGTTCGCGGGTTCAAGTCTCGGTACGTACTAATGTGTTTTTTATTTTCGAATCCATTATGTACGTTTATTCAACGCTCTTACGGTGAAGGAAAACATCTGCACACACCTGCGAAGTAATTCAAAGGTTGTGTGTTTTTGACCAACTCGCACTGGGCCAGCGTGGTCGACTAAGGCCTGTTCACCCTGATGAGGGGTAGGAGAGAGCCCCTCGGTGGGGACATATAATGAGCTAGTAACGACGACAACTCTTCATTTCTTCCCTCCAGAGCACAAACCAAATTAATACACTCACCTGCTCAAAATATTTTTAGCTTATTGCATTGCCAAGAAAAACATCCTAACTCCGTTCCTTGAAGTGTGAAAGGGACAAAACTCATTGAAGAGTGAAAAAGACAGACAGTCAATCTGTCATCGCCCGTGGTTGTGTCAACTGGGATGATTCCGTGCTGACTAACTGATCCGGTGCAAACGGAAATATGGACGATACTAAAATAAAACTGTTTCCAGATTGAGCTCAAAGAGATGTATTGTAAAAGAAGCTTTTTTGAGGATAACTTCCACAGCATTAAATGTTCAATAGAAGCTACAGACTACAGAATCACTCTGCAAAATAATGCATATCACTACATAGTATAAAACAAAGTCGCTTTCTCTGTCCCTATGTCCCTATGTATGCTTAAATCTTTAAAACTACGCAACGGATTTTGATGCGATTTTTTTAATAGATAGAGTGATTCAAGAGGAAGGTTTATATGTATGTAGGAGCGGCCGAGCCCCGAACGTCATCAGACGGGTTTTGCATGATTGATTATTACAGTACTTCACTTTGTAGGCGACAAGGAAAACGCGCAAGGCAATTTTACAATTTTCTTATAATATTGTCCAAACTTATAAAACGGTAACAATGTCCAAATAAATCTATCACAATTACTTTTACAAAGTCTTTGTTTAAACTAAGTAACGAGAGCGGTTAACGAATCCGTGGGCCGCGCTCGGCAAAGGCTAAGAACAGAGAGCGGGGACTAGCTTTGCAGCCCCTCTCATAACTTAAGGAATTTTATCACCCACATAGAGAGCCGGCCCACGGCTACGTTCAGCGACATGCCAAATTGGTGATGTCACCACCGTTCCCAGGGTACGTTCGACCCTTGTACGTCCACACGTCCTGTGCGATAAGGTGGCGATAAGCCCTTAACTTAAACAAATCGTTCGTGAGAACTGGGTAATTAAGATTCCAATAGGAGAAGCGAGGCGCCAGATTTCGCGCCGACACGGCGATCCTGACTTTCACACGTCCTCGTGTGATCCAGGCAGGACCCCACCTGCAAAGATTACACCTCTTAAAGCTTCCGTTCGGCTATCCTACCAAACTACCGCAAGTACCAGAGTGTAAGGTCTCCACAAATGAGAACTAAGTGTTAACATTTAGTGTTATGTTAGAATTCAACAATGAAGAACAGATCTAGTCACATTATAAATCAACAACAGATCAAGTCAAAGAACTGATCTAATCACATTATAAATCAACAAACGTAACTGCAATTCTGACACACACTATGACATTATGAACAACGTGTCCACAAGCCATAACCCAACAGCGACGACCCTGTGTGACATTAAGAACAATGTGTTCAGAAGCCACGGAGCCGGCATGACATTATAACTAGAGGTGTTACAAGCCACACCAGTCCACGGAGCTGGCATAACGTTATGACTAGTGGTGTCACAAGCCACACCAGTCCAGGTCTCATATCGCAACGCATCGCTCATCACTGAGCATACCACAGTACCCATCACATGGGCACTCCACTAAGCCCGCGCACCCATTGCTCATCGCCGCCCGCGGCCTCCGATACCAGCTCAACTGGGTTACAGACTTGGCCTTGTGATCGGCAACAAGAACAGGTCGCGAACTAAATATGTCCATTCGAATTGCATTACTATTGTTCTCCAATTGCATTAATATTGTTCTCCGCCGACAACGGTCGAAACTGACTGTTCTTCATCATCGTCATCATCATCAGTTAAAAGCTGTTCCAACTCAGGGGGAACGTCATACTCTGGCATTGCTCGCAAACGTTCATGAGCGTATTTAAACGTTCGATTATTATTCAATGACTTCAAGAGATATCTATCTCCATCAAGTAATTCAATGACTTTAAAAGGTCCACGATATTTAGAATCAAGTTTAGTCTGATTTCTTTCATGATTCTCAATTAAAACAAAATCACCAACAGCAAATTTCTTTAGATTCGCTTTGGTTTTATCAAATTGCGTTTATCTTGGATTGCATTTTGATTCATGGAGTTTGCTGCACGTTCTCTGATTTCACGAATATCTACCTCAGTTTCATCTTGGTCACCCAGGGCTAACAAAGAAAGCGGTCTCGCTACTTTTCCAATAAATAACTCTAATGGACTTGCCTTAGTAACGCGATTGACTGTACAATTAAGGGCAAGTTGAACGTCGGGAATAGAGTCTTGCCACGTTTTATCTTTTTTTACTTCGACTGCAGTAAGCATATTTTTCAATGTACTCATAACTCGCTCCACTTGACCATTAGCTCTACATGTTCCAGTAGCAATCAAATGTAACTGTATGTTATTGGAATCACAAAAACTACGAAATTGTCTGTTTGCAAAACACCTGCCTTGATCAGCAATAACTCTAATTGGAGCACCAAATAAACCGATTCCGAATTGTAAAGCTTTAATGGCGTTAAGCGTATCAAGTTTAGTGGAATGATGCAACAAAACGTATTTAGTAAATGCATCTATCATTACAATGATGTATTCTTTTGTTTGGTTTGTACCACTCAATTTACCAGTAATGTCAATATGAATTGTATGCCAGGGCACAGAAACTTTAGGTATAGGATGAAGTTCAGCTTGTATTTTACCGGATCTGGACTTTGAAACTTTGCACGTTATACAGTTTTCTACTAATTTTCTAACATATTTGTTCATTTTTGGAAACCAATAAAATTCATACGCTTTGTCTAGAGTCTTTTCCCAGCCTAGATGCATTACAGACTCATGAATATTATTAATTACAGACCATTTGAAAGATCTAGTGTAGTGCCTAGATCTAGGCAAACATAAGGTCTTAGAGTTACGTTGTAGAACTCTATGTAAAATACCGTCTATAATTTTATAATTACTTGACACTTCACTATCAACATCATATTCATTTAATTTCGAAACAATCATTTGTAATTCAGGATCACGTTGCTGTTCAGCTTTTAACCACGTTTTAGACAATTCTAATAAGTTTATTCGTTTTTCCTGAACTTTTTCTAACAAGTTCTCATTAGATAAAGGATTACGGGACAAAAAGTCTACGTGAGACATTTTCTTTCCATCTTTATAAACAATTTCAAAATCGAATGCTTGTAAGAAAGACGGTGGGCTTCTCTATCTATGAACTCGTGGTGTGAGGTCAAGCCTGTTACGTGTAGCTTGAAGAGAGTTACAATCAGTTACAACAGTAAATGTTCTACACGGTAGAACACGGTGTAAGAAATGACGAAAATGTTTAATCGACTTGACCACTGCTAATGTTTCGAGCTCGTATGAGTGATAACGAGACTCGGGACACGACGGGTCCCTTTTACTAAAATAAGCTACGACGTGCGAATAATCTTGCAATAAATCAATAACTTTGTCACGGTAACAACCGGAAATGTCTGTGTTAATATTTTCAAAAGTTTTAACACTTTGACTGAAGTCGGTCATTAGATTAACTACATGATTCCTTTTCAAGATAAGACTATTACTGGAAACTTCAACAGAAAATCCTTGTTTAATTAAATATTGTCCAATCAATACATCGTATTGCATGGCATCATCTGGCACTACATGAAAAAGCAATTCAATAACAAAACGATCAATGGAAACTTGCGACAGTATCTGACATGTACAGCATACATCGCCATTCCCAATGCCCATTAAAGTGACCACAGATGAAAAACGTTTTCCCATAAACTTATTTGCAACACTTTCTTTAATCAGAGAACATTCAGCCCCAGAATCAAAATAAAAATAGAACGACTGACCGTTGTGAGTAAGGCGAGACGTGCCAACAGAACAGAGGTTGATGCGACGCCGCTGCTCCGCCGCCGCCGGGGACTCTCCAGCGCCGCCACCAGTAGCCGCCTTCGCTGCACACAGCGTAGAGATGTGGCCCATCTGTCCACATTTGTAGCATTGTGGAACAGGCCTCTTCTTAGGGTCTTCTTTCTTCATGTCTTTTCTTATTGGATTTTGCATAAGTTGTCTCATCTTCTCTCGATTACAGTCTTGAATTCTATGGCCAATTTTCCCACAGCCAAAACATTTTGAATCCATTATCTTAGGACGTTTCGACGCCTCTTGACCACTTCTAGGCTCTTCATTTCGGCGTTTTAAAAAGCTATACGCTTGCAGCTCCTTTTGTAGATCGTGACGTGTTTTCACTTCTGTAGTGCATGCAAGACGTCGCAGTCTTGGATCTTGTTGTGCCAATACAGCTAGCACTGTAGAAACTGCAATGTGCTCGACGTCTACATTTTTCCATCGATTAATTAAGTGGTTCACCTGACGACTAGCATAGGCTCCATAATTTTCATTTTCTTTGATTTTCTCACCATAGAGATGCATCAGTGTTGCGGCATGCGTTTCAACAGTTGAAAATCGGCTCAGGAAAATTGTTTTAAATTCCGCCCATGTCATTGACGGGGACTGAATAGCACAGATGAGTGTACGCAAATGTTCATTTTGCGCCTCAAACAATCTCTTCCATTCTTGATCATTTTCGCGATTTTCATCACTTCGCACTCGCGAATTAGTCCCACATTGCACTCGCGACGTGTACCCCGCTTCTGATGTAGGAGCGGCCGAGCCCCGAACGTCATCAGACGGGTTTTGCATGATTGATTATTACAGTACTTCACTTTGTAGGCGACAAGGAAAACGCGCAAGGCAATTTTACAATTTTCTTATAATATTGTCCAAACTTATAAAACGGTAACAATGTCCAAATAAATCTATCACAATTACTTTTACAAAGTCTTTGTTTAAACTAAGTAACGAGAGCGGTTAACGAATCCGTGGGCCGCGCTCGGCAAAGGCTAAGAACAGAGAGCGGGGACTAGCTTTGCAGCCCCTCTCATAACTTAAGGAATTTTATCACCCACATAGAGAGCCGGCCCACGGCTACGTTCAGCGACATGCCAAATTGGTGATGTCACCACCGTTCCCAGGGTACGTTCGACCCTTGTACGTCCACACGTCCTGTGCGATAAGGTGGCGATAAGCCCTTAACTTAAACAAATCGTTCGTGAGAACTGGGTAATTAAGATTCCAATAGGAGAAGCGAGGCGCCAGATTTCGCGCCGACATGTATAATACATGCATAATATACTTAAGGATAACCCACAATAACCATTTTCCCGTAAGGAGCCGGGGCGGGTCGCTAGTCCGCTATAAAAATGTAGAGGTCGAAAATCTGTACATAGAAAAAATGTTCAAAACCGAGTCATGGGGATAGAATAGAAGAAGTGATATAGAACAAATCCAGATTTTTTTTTAAGTTTCTGTTTCTCTGTTTGTCTGTTTATAGGGGCTATTCAACATTTTAGATGGTTTCTACCGCGAAAAATATCTCATTTCTACAGGAAACTGCACTGAAAAGTTAAAAAACAACGCGGATGTAGCCGCGGGCGGAAAGCTAGTTTATGAATAAGATCAGGTTAAGAGCGTCGGTGGCCAAGTGGCTAGGCTTGTTGACTTCCATTCGGAAGTTCACGGGTTCAAACCCCGGCACGTACCAATGTGTTTCCGAGTTTCAATTTCATATATTATTATGTAAGTAGGTACATTATTTGTTATTACAACACCTGCGAATTAAAATACTTTTAACAAAAAATTAAACCGCCGAAAAGACTGAAAAGTAAAAAACTTTATATATGTCTGTCCGTTTGTTACGCTTTTACCCATAAACCACTGAACTGATTTTGATGAAACTTGATACAGAGATAGAATATACTTTGAGGAAGGATATAGACTACCTTTTACAGCGGGAAAATACAAAGTTCCCACGGGAAAATCTATATCCAGTCTTAGCCTATTTTAGGGTTGGATTTTTTATTCTCACAATCTGTCTATCCTGTTTGCAAATGCGGAGTTTATATATTTTACTTTTTGTTTATATATATCACTAATGACGTCATAGACTTAATAACGTAATGGTTGACGTAGAAATATTCTAGCGTCACGTGACTTAAGACCTTTTTCTTGTTTGACCACGGAATGCATTATTATCAATCTTAAAATTAACTCCTGACATTTTTTAAACGTCTTCATCAATAATTTTGACAGTTATGACAGTACACAGCTAGGGTTCTCGTTATCCTGTCATCTTGACAGTTCTAACATGACAGGTGATAACAAGGCTCAGCTTTTAAAAAATATTCGTTAAAGCCCGACCAGATAAATGAAAAACCTCGCCATATTGCGGGATTTCAATGGAACTAATTTTATAAGGGAAATTGTTGCCATAAAACAAAAACACACGTGGCGCCCCCATAGCAGGTTTTTCATTTTCCTGGTCATGCCTTAAATAAAAGATACCATCATTTTATACCCTGAAACCATGAAAAAATAAACTACGGCAATTTTTTTTTTTAATTGAGCTGGTTTACTGTTTTGTTTTGCCTTTTGCTATTCGTTCAAGTTCTTTAATTTTATTACTTACAATTTTCGTTTTCAAATTATTAGACCGACTGGTTTCATCTGTCTTAAATAATAAAAAAACTTATTATCTACGTAAATTTATTATTATTAACATATTTTAACGCAGGCTTTATTTAAAAATGAGGAGTGTCTCAGAAGCCTGACTAAAGAACTAGGAAACCTGCTCTGGGAGCGCCACGTGTATATTTTTACGACTATGTCAACAATTTCCCTTAAAAAATTAGTTCCATTGAAATTCCGCAATATGGCGAGGTTTGTTATTTCTTTGGTCAAGGTTAATATTATGTTTAAATATTCATTTGAAAAATCTTCCTTACTCTATGCATTAAATCAAGCCAGAACTTCGAATAATTTGTTGTACTACCATAACTATAACCAAGGACTACCACGGTAGTACAGGTCTACCACGGTAGTACAGGTCTACCACGGTAGTACAGGTCTACCACGGTAGTACAGGTCTACCACGGTAGTACAGGTCTACCACGGTAGTACAGCTCTACCAGAATCTGATGGCAAAAAAATTAAAAAGAAATTGACGCTAGCAAGGTCTCTTCGACATTTTCACCACTTTGAAGCCAAACCAAAAATAATTTCTCGAAATTTCAGTTGACAGACGACATTTTTTTTGTTTCCATATGAAGATTGCTATTTTTAACCCCCGACGAAAAAGAGGGGTGTTATAAGTTTGACGTGTGTTTCTGTCTGTCTGTCTGTCTGTGGCATCGTAGCTCTTAAACGGATGGGCCGATTTTGATCTAGTTTTTTTTGTTTGCAAGGTGTCACAATCGAGAGTGTTCTTAGCTATGATTCAAGAAAATATCTTCAGCCATTTGAAGATTATCGCTTCTTTTCTAGTTGTTGAAAGGATCTAAGTAACGGTTTTGTGTCGGGGGTTATTAAAATTTTGAATTTAAATTATTTTTCAAAAAACTTCTTTTTTTGCTATCACATTCTGGTAGACCTATACTTATAACATCCATAAAACTGCGAAAAGATCAAAAACCGGCTTCAAACTTCAACAGTGGTCTACGGCACCTGCCCTGCCAACCCCTCATCGCATCGCCCCATGCAAATATCAGCGCAAAGAGGGTGGACAGGCATTAGGGACGTGTGATGGCATGCGCAGATAAGGGGACGTTACGATTAGATTCTACACGTGCTTAATTCTGAGCAATAAGGGATTTTAAATTTAGGGAATGTGGGGATTATAAGCATTATTCTAGATTGAAATGAAAGTGCGTATCGCACTCACTAATATTATTATAGTAAATGCGAAAGTTTAGATGACTGAATGTAAATAGCTTTTGTCTAGATAGATACAAACAGCCTCCGCGATAGAGTGGTCAAAACATGAAGGAAAAAAATGAAATTTTTTTTCTTACTTCATGGGTCAAAAGCTCGCCTGACGTTTCGGAAGTTCCGGGTTCGAACCCCGGTACCTACTCGTTGAACAAATATCACTTTGTTAGACTTTCCCCAGTTTGATTAGGACATGCAGGCTGAATCACCTGATTGTCCGAAAAGAAAGATGATTCCGTGCTCCAGAAGGCACGTAAAGCCGTCGGTCCCGGCTATGGTCTACAGATATAGTCGTTATAGGAGCCATTTCGGATGCCTCAGCTAGTAGACAAAATTTGTATTTAAGATGCAGCACGTTTTACGTCTATACAACAAAAAACAAAAATTATAAAGGGATCATAGACTATCAGAAAATGGGTCAAAACAACAATTTTACTTCGCGCCACAATCTCGAAACGGACCCTTGTCAAGTTTTATCAAATACACGGTCTTTTAATTTAGATAAAAACCTAAAACACAAGGTCTTTGAGATAATATCGTGTGTCATGCATCAAAACACCGTAGGGGGTTCGAAATTTGTAATTCTATATCTATCTATCCCTTTCCAACATCATTTTATAATGGTGAGTAAGAGGGATGGGTATGGGTGGTGATAGTTTGAAAATGAAATTAGTATATTTGGCTCAATTGTCTGCTAATTAGAGAGCGTCGATGGCTAAGTGGTTGACATATATTCGAAAATTCGCGGTTTCGAGCCTTGGCACGTACCAATGTGTTTTCGATTTTCGAATTCATATGTATTATTTGAAGCTCTTACGGTGAAGGAAAACATCGTGAGGAAACCTGCACACACCTGCGAAGTAATTGAAGTGTTGTGTTCGTGACCAACGCACTAGGCTGGGCCAGCGTGGTTAAGATCTATCCACCCTGTTTTCAGGGTAGCCTCGGCCCCTTGGTTTTGGAACATATTAAGCTACTAGCTTTCCGCCTGCGTTAATAGATTTTCCCGTGGGAAAGAAGTATTTTCCCGCTGTAAAAAGTAGCCTATGTATTATTCTGATGTATAAGCTTTAATATTGTGAATTTTCATCAAAATCCATTCATTAGTTTTTAGGTGAAAGAATAACAAACATACATTCATCCATACTCACAAACTTTCGCGTTCACATAATACTATCTTTCCGCCGCGGCTCCGCCCGCGTTAACAGTTTTTCCCGTGGGAATGAGGCATTTTCCCGCGTCAAAAGGTAGCCTATGTTACTCAGGGTGAATGTAGCTTTATAACGGTGAAAGAATTTTTGAAATCGGTTCAGTAGTTTTTGAGTTTATTCATTACAAAACACACACACACAAAAATACAAATCTTTCCTCTTTATAATATTAGTATGATTAGTAGGATTAACTTTAATGTAGAGCCAGAATGACTATTTTTACAGTTCGTTTATATTCTCCTCAAAAATCAATAGACACGTTACCACTTATCACGTTAATGTAATTTAATTTGTACCTAAAAAGCTTAGTATAATGCTAGGGGTCGCCACTGGCACTTAAAATGTTTGACAGGGGTGCTAAATGTATGCCCTGTAGGCCTACTATGTAAGTAGCGACAGGCTCGAGAAGCTGTCAAACGCGACATAGTGACAGAACTGCTATGGCTCTAATGTCACTATGTCGCGTTTGACAGCTTCTCGAGCCTGTCGCTACTTACATAGTAGGCCTACAGAGCAGTAAGAGAGTGTACAACATAGATATCGGCAAAAAACTTGTGCAAGTGAAATCAGGGTGAACAGGCCTTAGTCGACCACGCTGGCCCAGTGCGGGTTGGTCACGAACACAACCTTTGTATTAATTCGCAGGTGTGTTCAGGTTTCCTTACGATGTTTTCTTTCACTACCGTAAGAAAGAGCGTAGAATGAACATACATATGAATTCGAAAATCTAAAACAAATTGGTACAAGAATGTCAAGAATATTACATAACTAGCGCGTTGTTTTTTTATTATTATTTTTTATTTAACATGGTAAAAAGTATTTAGGCTGTTGACCGGGGATATAAGGTACTACCATGTAAAATTTCATTTAAATCGGTCCAACGGTTCCAAAGATTATCGTGTACAAACAGACATATAGACGGTTTTTTTTTTCAAATCTTGTATTTTTGTGTTCAGCACACTCTCTTTATCACATACAATCATTGTTTTTTAAAAACAAATCAATGTACAGACACGCCGATTCTTTAGTAGATAAAAACTAATTTATTTTTATTTTAATATTTTCATTCAATTTTTGGTACTTGCCGAGGTTTGAACCCGCGAACATCCAAATGGAAGCCAACGGCCCTAGCCACTGGGCCACCGACGCTATTATTTACTCTAATCTTATGAATATTAAACTACCTTCAATTCGATAATTACAGCATCACAATGGAAGTGGTCCCAAGGTCCCTTAGGTGATCAAAAGGCTGGTGCGATTTGGTCCTATGACTAATGTACTGTAATGTTTGGTCATATAGGTATATGGTTTGTTTCATAACAATCCGGACAAAAGGTCACTGACGCCTGCATACAATGTGCAAATTTTTTTCAAACGATACCTACGATAAAACTATAGGAAATTATCGCAAAATACGTAATTTGGCATACCGTAGTAGAAGGCGGGGTGAGCGTGTGACCTTGCCAGATATTTTGGCGATAAATTATTTTTAATAACTTTCAAGAAAAGAAAAAGATCAATGAACTTTTGTCCGGATTTATATGAAACAGACTGTACTTAGAGTTTGTAAATGTTTCCTTACGATATTTTGTTAACTATCTCATTCAGGATGGAAAGCATATAGCTGCATGTATTACAAAACGTGCTTTCCAAATCACGAAAAGCTATCTGATTCACATGTCACCGGCACTAACTCACAATCTGTGACAAAATGAGACCTGTGACCAATCGCTACTGTTTTTTGTACTATTATCATAAGGTCCCAGAGGTGATTGAGTCCCCTGCACATTGTCCGCTTATTGCGTTTATTGGAATGAGTTCAATGACCCCACATGAGAGCACTTCGTTTGTGACACACGACCGTTAAGTTTAGACAACATTAAAAAAATGTTTGTTGCTTATTTACCGTGCTGTTCTAATTTTTCGCTCGAAATTTTGCCCGAATATTTTAAACCATTTAATTATTTTATTTTCACCACAAATTACATTTGCGTAACAATTATAGAAATAAAAAAAAGTTTATAACGCGGTTGGTAATCTTCATACACAACCTTTAAATTACTTCGCAAGTTTCCTCACGATGTTTTCTTTCACTGTAAGAGCGACAGATAAACCTACATAATTACCCCTTCCTATTCTATTATTATTATAAATTCGAAAATCTAAAACACATTGTCGGCTAGTATTAACAACGTCGTCATTACGTTGTTCGCGTTGGTCGCGTTGTGTTTAAACAGCCAAATACACTACAACAGTAATAAGAACACTTACCCATTTTTTTAGCACATATAACATATTGATACAACACAAAAATGACGATACACGTTTTTCAAGTAGTCAACCAAGTTTAGGTAGTTAATTTCAAGGACGGTGGGAGTGGACTTTCTGGAAACTTTTTATTTTGTGGCCGGAGTACGGTAGACGTTGCCCGATCTCATAAGCAGTGTGTACCTCAGCTTCCGAATAGGGCCCCCCACATCTGCCTTCGTCTTTAAACTTATTTATATGAGATCCCAATTGATCTAAGTGTATTAAAGTAAGTCAGAGTTCAATTTCACTAAAAGGTTTTGATTCAAATTTTCTGAGAAAGGGCTTTGATTTAATTATATAATTAGACACCCTTGAGTTACTTCGCAGGTGTGTGCAGGTTTTTTCACGATGCTTTCCTTCAAAAAGTTCAAAAGTAAGATTTTACAAATCATTTCTCGACGTCGAGGAGAGTTCACAATTTGGCTGTCTTCTGTGGAGAAGAACTCGCCGGAAGAAACTCCACAGCGTTGCATCTTTTCAAAATATTTTAACAAAATTATAAATTATTATTTAATACAACTTTATTAATATAACAAAGAGCGCACACGAAATATACAATTAGAGGAAGGAGGCAACCAGTCAAAGTAGAAAAACTAAGCTATATCACTATCATCACTAGTTACTAATAGTATAATACAAAGTCGCTTTCTCTGTCCCTATGTCCCTATGTATGCTTAAATCTTTAAAACTACGCAACGGATTTTGATGCGGTTTCTTTTAATAGATAGTGGTGATTCAAGAGGAAGGTTTATATGTATAATACATGCATAATATACTTAGGGATAACCCACAACAACCAATTTTCTGTGCGGAGCCGGGGCGGGTCGCTAGTAGGTAACCAATAAATCTTTCACCGTAAGAGCGTCGAACAAACGTACATATGAATACGAAAATCGAAAACACATTGTTACGTGCCGAGGTTTGAACCCGCGATCTTCCGAATAGAAGTCAACGGCCCTAGCCACTCGGCCACCGACGCTCAATTTTGTAACCTTCTAATATTCTAAAGCTTGTACTTCCTAGACCATTTTGTGTTAATTTTTGAATTTTAAATATTTATTATCATTATTACGTTTTGCGGTGTTGTTCTGTGAAACGGTACTTTAGTTTGACCTTGTAAATGATGACCTTTTTAAAGTGGCATACAAATAAGTTGAAAATTCTTTTCGACACAATAAATATAACGAACACAGTGGTAGTACTGATGATACCGAACAACTTTCCCCAAGGAACATACATAGGTTGAAATCATTGCTTGCGGGGGGAAAGCTAGCATGAATATATTTACACAATAAATACGTATTACGAGTATAACTGAAAGAAAAAAATAATAATACATAGTTCAAAAAACTAAAAAACACGCTTCATGTCCGCCATATTGGATTTAAGTCACGTGACTTTTTTTCGTATTCCTGACAGCAAACCCTTTCATTTGATACCCATATCATGGGGTGGATTTCAAACAGCCAGTTCGCCATGTTAGGGAAGCCGCCATATTGGATTGGTAATGACGTTTTTTAGCTAGTCATGTATTGTCATCAAAACTCAGAGCGTGTGCAAAATTTCATCCTAATCGAAGACCGGCAAGTGGGTCAAATTAAGATTCCTACATTTTCTTACATACATAGTTACTTACAAGTGAAGCTAATATAAAGCGTGTAATAGGATTTTCTAGAGGTCTTGACAACCATCATAAGTAAAAAAAAATAGGATTCCATACATTTTTAAAGGCTTTTCCTTTTTTGAAACACAATCATTTTTTGAACAAAGAACATCTCAAATGACACTGGCCGGATGGTCTAAAAACAAAATAAGTAAGTAAGACGAGAAAACGAACAATTTGAATTTAGAATTCAATCTGGAGCCGCGCACGCGCCGTCGCGTTCAATCATATCAAAATAGAGCTGTGAAATTGTCGATAAAACGCTTTACTTAGTCGATTTGCTCTGCTCTTGGTAAGATATAGAACGTTTTTATGCACTTTGCACTTTGCACTTCAATAAGTAGGTGGCCTAGTGGGTTAGGCCGGCGACTTCCATTCGGAAACTCGCGGGTTCAGGCCTCGGCACGGCGATTTTACTTAGTGACGATCACTAACAAAATGTAGGTACAAATTACGAGTATTTATAAGTAAGTACTCATTATTACACGTTTAGAGGATAACACTAGTATGAATGAATGAAATATGTTTTATTTGAAGTAAGATTTTACAATCACTTTTCGACGTCGAGGCGGGTTCACAATTTGGCTGTCTTCTGTGGAGAAGAACCCGCCGGAAGAAACTCCACAGGCGTTGCATCTTTTCAAAAAATATTTCACAAATATATTATTTTATACAATTTGTTTAATATATAGGTAACAAAGAGTGCAAACAATAATATGCAATTAGCGGAAGGCAACCAGTCAAAGTAGAAAAAACTAAACTATACAACCAATAAAACAACCAGCAATCGACTAGAGCAGACCAGTCCCCAAGCAGCACCACGTTCGTACATATTCAAATTAGTCTAGTCCTTGCAATAGGGAATCCTAGTGCAAGGATTAGCACACACGTTGTATGTAAACTTAATGCAAATAAATTCATTTTTCATTTATTTTTCACTCATACGTATTTTTTGTATACCTACATTCGATTTGGTCCATTCATTATTCGTGCCTATACAAATTTGTATGTAGCTATTTAAAGCGTGAAAAAACCATTTGTAATCGTGCCAAAGACTACAAAACGTAAATAAAACCGTGCACTATACTTGAAGAAATAACAAGACCCTTTGTCATCTGCGTTTTGTATGTAATTAGAGGTCATTAGAAATTGCTGGATAGTGGTCAAAGTCCCAATGAAGGGGCTCGATTATGAAAAAAGAAAAAATTATAAGCGCCCAGAATTTTTTAAACTCTTTTCTTCCTTCATGGGCTCGATTTTAAACAGGTAGTAGGTACAATTATTTTCTTCTGTGCCTTGGTGAACAGTATTTAGACAATCACGCTGGCTTAGAGTTGTCTGGTATTTATCGATATCAATATTGCTCTTCTTTAAAAATAAATTATTTAATTGTTACTATTTGTTACAGGTACGCATATACTATTTGGCTAACATAGAAGAAAGGTAAAGAAATTAATTCTCTGAAAATAATGCATTAGTTTAATTTTCCCGTGAGAATAACATTATTTTCTCGCGGTAAGAAGTAGGTAGGGAGGTATGTCCTACCCCAAGGTCTATTCTTTCTCTGTATCAAGTACCATCAACATCAGTTGTATGGTTTTGCGCGTAACAAACAGACAGAGTGACAGATCTTCTCTTGTTATTATTTATTTTGCTCTTTATCCAGTGCTGATGACGTAAGCATTTTCCAGGTCACGTGAAGAAGATCGGGTTTTCTTTAATAATTGTGCGAATGTATGATTTTTAACCAATCTGACACCCAACGTCCACTTCCCTTAGTCGGCCACCAACTGTTTCCTCAAAAGGCCACAGACCCGAACGACCAACAGAACTTTAATCACATTGGCTGGCAGTGTGTTAGTTGGCAGGCACTGACAAGTTAGTAAGGCCCAACCCACCCTGTAATCGACCATCGCTCCGAGGCACAACACAGATAGAGTAGGGTACAGATATCAAACTCTACAGAGACTTAATTCTCTTAAACAAAAGAAAGAATATTTATTTCACTAAATAGCCATTACAAAAAAACTCTTGAAGGGGGTCACACTAGGTTCAACCTGTGACGCGGGCATCCTCACAATTACAATTTCCATCATCTTTCCAAAACTCAGCACAACAATTACCAATTAATCAAATTAAA
Source organism: Teleiodes luculella (assembly GCA_948473455.1). Lineage (NCBI taxonomy): Eukaryota > Metazoa > Arthropoda > Insecta > Lepidoptera > Gelechiidae > Teleiodes > Teleiodes luculella. The sequence continues at coordinate 2,014,351 of OX419611.1, read as the reverse complement.
TATTGTATTTAAAAGAAAAGAAAGAGAGTTAGTAAGTGGTGTGTGTGCGTGTGTTGTATGTATGTTGTTACCAAAATTGTCCTTGGCCAAGTGTCTAGGCTAGAGCCATTGACTTCCATTCGGAAGTTCGCGGGTTCAAGTCTCGGCACGTACCAATGTGTTATCGATTTTCGAATTCATATGTACGTTTATTCGGTGCTCGGTGAAGGAAAACGTTGTAAGGAAACCTGCACACACCTGCGAAGTAATTCAAAGGTTGTGTGTGAATTTGACTAACCTGCACTGGGCCAACGTTGTCGACTAAGGCCTGTTCACCCTGATTCCAAGCTGGTTCGGTGGGGCATATATTATTATGAGCTGTTAATGAACGAACAATTGCTACCAGAAATACTAGAAAAATTGCTTCTATACTCTCCCACTTCTGTGACTCAGGATTTGAATTTGAATTTGGAATGTCACTACGCGTTCCATGCGCGTACGCACGATTAACAGCGCGCCGTAAATCACTTAACACGATAGGGAGGGGACACGCGGTTTATCGATGTCGAAATAACCTGTCGTATTTTATGTCACGAGTGCAGGCTCGCCTTACTTGTAGTTGTGTGCGTATAGACACCCGCTCCTGTGTGCGTACTACTAAACAGCGCTACGCACACAAACACAATGTGCACAGTCACACACAAGACACAACAAGTATGGTTCGCCTGCAAGAGTGAGATAAAACATCTGTACTCACTCACCTACATTTAATAACAGTGGTTGAGTGGTCAAAAGCTCGCCTGACGTTACGGAGGTTCCGGGTTCGAATCCCGGTGGGGACTCGTCGAACAAATATCACTTTGTGAGACTTTCCTCAGTTTGGTTAGGACATTGCAGGCTGAATCACCTGATTGTCCGAAAAGAAAGATGATTTCGTGCTTCGAAAGGCACGTAAAGCCATTGGTCCCGTCCCGGCTACTATCTACCATGGTCTAATAAAACAAGGTCTTCCATTCAGACCACGTGACTGACATAAGCCTACGTCATCATTTTTTATATAATCTATTTTGCATGCTGACTTTTAAGGCTGTGTAGGTGTTTCGTTTATTTGTTACTAGCGACCCGCCCCGGCTCCGCACGGGAAAATGGTTATTGTGGGTTATCCTTCAGTATATTATGCATGTATTATACATATAAACCTTCCTCTTGAATCACTCTATCTATTAAAAAAAACCGCATCAAAATCCGTTGCGTAGTTTTAAAGATTTAAGCGTACAAAGGGAGGGACATAGGGAGGGACATAGGGACAGAAAAAGCGACTTTGTTTTATACTATGTAGTGATTGACCATCCTTTTTTGTACCCTATGCAAAGCAAATAAATGATTTGATTTGATTTGATCATTCTGTTCATCCTTGTCTATTAACACGAATTCGACAAGAATGAAGCGCAAGATAACGTAGGCTTGTGTCAGTCACGTGGTCCGAATGGCAGACCTTGTTTTCTTAGACCATGCTATCTACGGATGTAATCGTTATAGGAGCCATGTCTTGTGCCTAAGGCGGTTCTATAATTCCGACACCAGGGTGTGTGAGGTAGGTTAACCTGGAAACCTACACGATAAGTAAGCAACAAGAATTCTAACCTGTTACTGCCACAACCAGGCCCGGCGCACTCCGCGCCAGAGCTCCAGAATGTACCTGCGCCAGGCGGCCTAGTTAGTAGGAAACGCGCGCGCTTGTGACGACGCTATTATTTATTCTGTGGTAATACGGATTCTCGCTGCGCGGTCTTAAGGTGCATTTTGTTTTAATACGAGCGCAGCGACAAACGGTAGGCTATTATAGCCAGGGTCTCGTTCGACGCGTTCAATGTGATTTGAACGTTAGTGGCGTGGTAGCTAGAATTAAATTCGCACGTTTGCTATCAGAGAGTGCGCCTTCTGTACCTAGTACTGTTATTTATTCTGTGACGTAACATCAATATACGGTAGCGTATTTACCATTTATCACTATAGTGATCAACATAAAATACTGATGAATATGTTGATAGCATTACTATAGTAAATAATAAAACTATAATAGAATGTAAAAAGACTAAAACTCCGACGTCGTTGAGATGCTATCAAACGCGGTCGGGTTACTTAGCAGGGGTTGGAAACATTTTTTTAAATTATTTCTTACTAGCCTTCTTCCTGCCTTCGCTCGCCTTCTTTTTTTCAGTGAAAATTGAATATTTTCCAGTTGTAAAAAGTTTATAAAAACTTAGTCTTGATATTAAGTAGGTAATGGACAAAATGAAAAAATAAATAACCACTTCTGTGCAGCCATTTTAAAACGACAATATTACGCTATAACTACATATCTTAAATTTTTATTGTTTTATTAAAGTAAAATGGTAAATTTAATATCGTCCAGCAATAAGAATTATATCATCTTGTAATTGAGAGTTAAAAAAAATCCAGTGCAGGTATAGACCATTTTTTCGATAGCCTATCTTTTGGGTGGTCTCCTGTCCCCTACCTTAGCAGAAGAATAGGGATCTCATCACAGTGGTTATCGTTGATTTAGACTTTCTAATTGTCCATAGCATTATAAATACTATGTAAATATTTTCCATTTTATTTCAACCTCACTCAGCAGAAAAAAAAACTTTAAACTAAACATTTTAGGTGTATTATTTAGTTTTACATGGTTTTAATTATAATATTTTTCACTTCATTTTAACGTAAATATTTTTAAATATTTTTAATGGGGACAGCGGGAACAAACCTTTTATTTTGCTGCTAATAGTCGTTAGTTCCCGTTGTCCCCATTGCCGTGTCCCCATAATGGGGACAACGGGAAGCATTTAAAATTTCTTCCCGTTGTCCCCATTGCATTATTTTCCATGGGGACAGCGGGAATTGAAAATTTATGATGTGCCATTGTCCCCATTAAATTACATTTTGAATTTTAGTTGAGAGGAAAATTAAGTGAAACAAAATTTGATAAAAAGAAACTAAATAGTATAAAACATATTCTCAGATATTTCTTAATTCTTACAAGAGACGGGGCTAATTAAAACGTTATTTAAACCTACACAATAATTTTTATGCAAAAAAATCTTTCCACATAATATTTTTGGACAGTTTAGAAGTAATTTTGAAAAATTTAAACACCTTTGTCTGTCATCCAGAAACAAAAACTAAATGTTTATTTTATTTATTTATCATTTTATTGTACATAAATGTATACACAAGTAATGGACATTAAAAAAACAAACACAACAGGCACAGCTCTTATTTCTTGCGAAATGTCTTACAGTTGGCCTTGGCGGGAAATGAAATGTTTTACGAAAATAATTATAAAGCGATGAAAGTATTTCAAAAACATACTTTTAAATTCTTTTTCCTATTTGCACCGCCTAGAGCTTGGAAAAGTAGCTTTTATTACAACTAATAAAAATTAACCTTTCTCGGGAACGTAGGTATTGAGTAACCAAATGCTGTCAAGTCTGAAAGTAGGCACTCTATCTATATCGCAGACTACTCAGACATCAAATTATAACAGCTGAACACTACAGTTGCGAATGTCGTATTAAGTCACTGTGAAGAAAAAAATTAGCTATTTCTGTACTTTATGAAACACGTTGTATATTCACAATTTATTAATGTATTTTATCAGTTTATTTTGTTTTTATAGGGGAAAATCATAATAATAAGAATCATCTCCTTTTTGCTTTGTCATAGTCAGGTAAAATATGCTGCCGTCATAAGAAAACAAGACGCATCTACAGATTTTTTCGAAATTGAGTTACATATATATTCGGAATCAGCAAAAAAAAACGCATCTACCAGAATTTTCATTATTTTACGGAATTAAACACAGCCCTATATAACCATAGTGAAATAAGACGGATCTGCAATATGACATTATCACCACTAAATAGAAAAGTCGCTTCTGATAAAAACTAAGTTGAAAAGACGCATTTAAGTAGAAGCGTCTCATTTATTAATAAATATTGTACTTGCTCATAAGAAGAAAAGACGCTTCTGCGCAGATGTGACTTTTCATCGTAGTATAACCATTACCAACTCAGACGCCTGTGGCAGAGTCGCTTCTATTCTACTTAGTATTGGTTAGTGGCCGGGGCTGGCAGGGAGAGCAATTTGTCAGTTGCGTCCAGACCGTCGAAGGGGATACCCGCTAGGTTTACCTACATCCGTTAGATATTTGAAAAAGAAATTCTAATGAATTGTCATGGATCTAGGATGTCGGCTCACTATGGGAAGTACTCGGCGTAGGTTCTTGTAGAGCAGATGTAGCGGAAGATTTATTTTCATTGTCTGGCAAAAACAGCTGATTATGTAAAGAAATTGAGGTAGGTTCTTGCAAAGCAGAAAAATTGGTGGATAGCTTCACCAAAGACAGTATTTATGAGCATCGGTTATGCCTCTCAGACTGTAACAACAAAAAAATACAAATAATTCTAATTCGTATAATATTACCAACCGACCAAACCGATTCTACATCTATTTTTACTTAAAAACATCTACAACATTAAAATATATAAAAATAAGAAATGCGGCCAGCGATGAGGTCAACACAAACGTATTTCCCAGTTTTCTTCCTGGATAATAAGAGCAAATAATTTTAACATGTTATCAAACTAATGGTAAATGTTATATAATCTGTAACGTAATTATATTATATTCAATCAACATGGAAATGCAAACCTAGTCTGCCTTTTGCATGCCTTTAGAGATGTTTTTAGGCAAGTATTTTTCAAGTTCTTAGACAAAAATTGTAGAGATACTAAGTTGAAAAGTCGCGTCTAGCCAGTTGCGACTTTTCATTGAAGTATTACGATTATTTAAATATTTTTTTTACTAGGAAGAAAAGGAAAATGTCTAATATTCACAATAAAAAAATAATTTATTCATACTTTTTATTTACAACGAGAAAGATATAATATGCGTGTAAACACACACGCATTATTGAATTTCTAAATTTGGTTTTTTTTTAATATCTTAGTGCCTTATTTCACTGGCAACAAAGACAAAGTCGTGCAAAAACGAAAAGGGACGCAGTTATGCGTTAGAATGAGATACAAATACACCGCGCTCACTCTTGCGCATAACTGCGTCCCTTTTCGTTTTTGCACGACTTTGTCTTTGTCGCCAGTGAAATAGGTTACAAGCAGCAAATTTTTATATTTAGGTAACACAAAACATATTTTTTCTCTGATTGAAGCTCAGTGTAGATGCGTCTTTCTTTCTTATGACGGCAGTATGGGGACAGCGGGAAGTAATTTAATTAATTTATTACAGTGCCGTTGTCCCCATTACATGGGGTAATGCCAATGGGGACAACGGGAAGTATTTTAAATAAATTTAATAAGTGCCGCTGTCCCCATTCAATGGGGATATTTTTAATGGGGACAGCGGGAACAAACCAAATAAAAAATCTGTTATAAATTAAGAATATTGGAGTATTTCTTCTTTTATAAGAATCGGTCGCAATTTTAATAAAATAATAATAATTTTATTTGCGAAAAGACAGAACAGTGCATATCCTATTGTGCTAGAAACAGGACAATTGTCTTTAGCCCACAACAGCAAATTTATAATATTTATTAAAGTTTAAATTAAAGAATAATCTTCCCGAATGTTATGTACCCCTGCCCCTTAGCTGTGACAGCGGTTCGTTAGCTGCGGGTCGGACGGATCAAAATACTTTCAACAAACTATGTGCTGCAGGAGTGAGCGAGACAGAGATACTATTACGTCACTTGGGATTATAACTAACTCAAATGTATCTAGTATTCGTATAACATAACTGACAGAAAAAGGAAAGGGTGTTATCATAATAAATTAATAGTTTAAAAAACTCTAGAAAAACACGGTTAAGATGCTTACTTGAAGAGTTTCACAATCTAACTTTGGGATCCTTCATCAGACCCTGGTTAAGTGGTCACCTCACCTCGCCAATATAAAAGTCTTATTTAGACAAATCAAATGAGCCCAAATTCGGGGGTTTACTAGTAGCCGTTGAAGAGTTCCGCTATCCACCTTCCGGCTCCAGCATCAGATCAGCTTGTTTGTGTCAAATTATTGTGTTGTCATCGGAATTACGTATACATTCCAAATTTCACTACGCTACGACCCTTGGATGATGGTTAAATTAGTTACCTTAGATTCCATTACATACAAAGTTATATACAAGTGGACATTATAGCTCATATTATACGTCCCCACCGTGGGGCTCGAGCCTACCCCTCATCAGGGTGAACAGGCCTTAGTCGACCACGCTGGCCCAGTGCGGGTTGGTCACGAACACACAACCTTTGAATTACTTCGCAGGTGTGTGCAATGCAAGTTTCCTCACGATGTTTTCCTTCACCGTAAGAGCGTTGAATAAACGAGTACCTACGTAATATGAATTCGAAAATCGATAACACATTGGCCGAGGTTTGAACCCGCGAACTTCCGAATGGAAGTCAACGGCCCTAGCCACTTGGCCACCGACACTCGGGGAGTCCCAAACAAAGAATACATTATAAATCTAAAAGCCTGACCAAAAATTAAAATCCTCGCCATATTGCGGAATTTTAGTAGAACTAATTTTATAATAGAAATTATTGCCATTAGGATAAATAATTTGCAGAACTAAGAAGTTATCTCCAAAAAATTAATATTCCTTCTTCATTTAGAACAGTCCGTCTTTGCCTCGTACAGTCCATAACACGATAAGCGTCACAATTTGTCGTTTAGAATTTAGTCTTAAAAGACCTAAGAACGATACATTACCAACAACAAGAGATTAGGAGAGTTTAAAAATTATTTAGAAATTTACTTTTCTTAGATTGTCTATACTAATATTATAAAGAGGAAAGGTTTGATTGTTTGTTTTTTTGTTTGTTTGTTTGTTTGCATCGAATAGGCTCCGAAACTACTGAACCGATTTCAAAAATTCTTTCACTGTTGGGAAACTACATTCACCCTGAGTAACATAGGCTATATTTTATTTTCAAAAAATTAGTGATCCTTACTAAAACTTCAATAATGTAACCCAACAAGGTGTGAAAAAATACATAGTTTAAAAAACTAAAAAATACGCTTTCTCTCCGCCATCTTGGACGTCCTCCATATTGGATTTAAGTCTCGTGACTGTTTTTTTCGTATTCCTGACAGCAAACCCTTTCATTTGATACCCATATCATGGGGGTGGATTTCAAACAGCCAGTTCGCCATCTTAGGGAGGCCGCCATATTAGATTTGTAATGATGTTTCTTAGCTAGTCATGTATTGTCATCAAAACTCAGAGCGTGTGCAAAATTTCATCCTAATCGAAGACCGGAAAGTGGGTCAAATTAAGATTCCAAGATTTTTTACGTACATGTAATGGGGAGGCCGCCATATTGGATTTGTAATGACGTTTCTTAGGTAGTCATGTATTGTCATCAAAACTCAGAGCGTGTGCAAAATTTCATCCTAATCGAAGACCGGGAAGTGGGTCAAATTAAGATTCCAAGATTTTTTACGTACATGTGATGGGGAGGCCGCCATATTGGATTTGTAATGACGTTTCTTAGGTAGTCATGTATTGTCATCAGAACTCAGAGCGTGTGCAAAATTTCATCCTAATCGAAGACCGGGAAGTGGGTCAAATTAAGATTCCAAGATTTTCTTACATAGGTACATAGTTACTTACAAGTGAAGCTAATATAAAGCGTGTAAAAATACGTAAAATATTCCTAATAATTGAAAATACTCCGAAAGTACTGAACCGAACTTGGTGAAACTTGGCACAAAGTTTGAATAGACCTTAGGAAAGAACATACGCTACAATTTACCGCGGGAAATTCTCATTTTCACGGGAAAAATTGTTAAAGCGGGCGGAGTTGGCACAAAGATAGAATAGACCTTGCGGAAGAACATAGGCTAACTTTTACCGCGGGAAAATTCCTCATTCCCACGGGAAAAACTATTAACGCGTGCGGAGCCGCGGCGGGAAGCTAGTTAAAATATAAATATACAACATCTAGACCAGTGGTTTTTAACCGGTGGTCCGCGGACCACATGTGGTCCCTTTAGGCAGTCCGAGTGGTCCACGAAGCGATCGTAAATAAGTGACGTGACATGATGAGGTGAGTCGAGGCGACACAACGCGAACAGCTTTATTTATGTCAAGTTAGTTTAATTATTTATTTACATTTAGGTACCGTATATTACCAAAAAATCAACTGGGTGGTCACTAGCAAGACAGAAATTTGGCAAAACGGTCCCTCATCAAAGTTCAAAGTTCAAAATGTGTATTAAGTGCTCATCACAAGAATGTTTGCCCTGGGCGGGATTTGAACCCGCGACCCTGCGCTTCTAATCTAAGGCAGACGTACCTATGGTTTGTTTCATATTAATCCGGACAAAAGGTCATTGACGCCTGCATACAATGCGCAAATTTTTTTCAAACGATACGATAAAACTATAGGAAATTATCGCAAAAAACGAAATTAGGCGTACCGTAGTAGAAGGCGGGGTGAGCGTGTGACCTTGCCAGACATTTTGGCGTTACATTATGTTTAATAACTTTCAAGAAAAGGTAGTGGACTGGGCTCCGGTCGCAGTAATCCTTACCTCATAAGATTCACTTTTAGACGCACAATGCAGTGAAAGATAATGTGGCCGAGTAGGGGTATTTATATTGTTTTCTTCCCTAAACCTGGCAGGTCAATGAACTTTTGTCCGGATTTATATGAGACCATACTGCTGTAACGAGGTGCATTGCATGCTACCTCGTTGTCTCGTTCCTACCTCATTTCTCATCTTATTTACCATTTCTTTCTCTAAATTTGAATATTTAATTTTACAATTCATTCAAAAATCATCCGTCAAATCATCCATTTTTATTTTCACTTCTTCCTTCTGCCTCAACCTTTAAACAAGGCATTATTCAATAAACTCTATAAACTGTAATTTGTGACTAGTGGGAGTTTCATTTAACAATCGCTCAGGCAGGAGCTCCTAGCTCATCGTCCCTTCCCTCGTCGAGTTTACCAATTCTTCAAGAGTTGACGCCGCAGGCTCGCCCAGGAGCAAGGCGAGCCGCGGGCGTGACACTACTAACTAGACCACGTACGGGGCCGTCGAAAATAACTGCTAAATTGTTATACCTGACGCGCCGCCTACTGTACAGTCTGCTGCAAAAGTTTCCCTTACTGTTCTTGAAGTTTAATTAATTGGTGGAAAGTTTGATTGAAATGGTACGCGACTGTACTTTGTATTTCTTTAGTAACTTAACGTGGCAGGGAGGTTTAAAATTAAAAGGAATTTCTCATTTTATTAGTTTTATTACACGCTTTATATTAACTTCATATTTTGTAATTAACCATGTATGTAAGAATATCTTGGAATCTTAATTTGACCCACTTCACGGTCTTCGATTAGGATGAAATTTTGCACACGCTCTGAGAGAACCTAAGTTCGTTACACGCGGTTTTTGCGTGATGCGATAAAAAACATTCGTACAGACAGACAGTTAATAGGACAGACAGATAAAAAATATACTAATAAGTTTTTGGCTTCTACTAAGTACTATCAAAAAGTTATGAAAATCTTAGATTTTCGCGGTTGTTAATTGCACTAACACACATTTTCACGGGTTTTCTCCACGATTTATTTTTAAATTGAGCTTTCCGATATTTCAGCCGGGTTACACCGATCATGGTCACGGCAGAACTGTTTCAAAAAGTTACCCAAAATAGTATGTTTTTTCTGATATCTAATAATTTTTTGTATTGTTTTTTTTTTTGTGAAGATACTTATTTGGACCGAATACATTGGTTGTCTACGTAAAGTCATGCGGTCGTCTCTCTCTCTCGCTGGTGGGAGAGAGGGGATCCAGCTTCAGCCTTTCGGCTCTGTCTGGGGCTTTCTTCGCGGGCCTTGACAAAGGTCCCGGTCGTGGGGTGCCATCATTGGATGGTGGAATCTGAGGCCATCTTTGGGTTGTGGTGCTCACTGATGGGGTGCGGGGCTCTCCTCCTCGGCGCTTCTCGCCAGTAGAAGCTCCCTGGGGAGAGCCTTGGACCTTGGGTCTGGTGGGCGGCAATGCAGTGGGGCGATCCCGCGGATGTGCTCGAGCGAGGACTGGTCCGCTCGCTCGAACATGGTCTTCGCTAGTCGGCCAATGAACTCGTCCAGGTCTTCGTGCTCCAGGTCCCGCTTGATGGTGGAATTGCGCACGAAGCGTGGGGCGCCGACTATTGTTCTGAGGCTCTGGTACTCCTGTGATCTAAGCGTCCTCCTGTACGCTTCCTTTACAAGGGCGTACCAGGCCGGTGCGGCGTAAGTCAGTCGCGACCGCACGTAGGTTTTGTAGATCCCCAGCTTCGTGCGCACGGGGAGGCGGGAGTCGAGTAACGGACGCAGCTTAGACCTGGCGGCTTTCACCTGGCCCACCACATTGGCCACGTGCTTCCGCATGGTCAGGTTTCTGTCGATGGTCAAGCCCAGATATTTCACCGAACTTGACCATTCCACCGGATGTCCCATCAGCCGGACCCTTTCTGGGAGGTTCTTCTGGCCGGTGATCATTGTCTGGGTCTTCAGGACATTGACCTTCATCCGCCACTTGGATAGCCAGTCAGGCAGCACGTCGAGGGTCCGCTGGATCTTCGTGACCGCGTGATGAGGCTTGTAGGAGGCACTCATGTAGGCTGCGTCGTCAGCGAAGAGAGCCAGCTTTGTGTCCTCTAGGACGGGGATATCGTCCGTATAGGCCGCGTAACACAGAGGGGAGAGTCTGCTCCCCTGAGGTACTCCTGCCTGGATTGGTCGAGGTGTGGATAGGGCGTCCTCTACGTAAAGTTAACAATGGAACTACACTTATTGTTTTTGAGGTACTCGTTCTCGACTTACTAACGACATTCACCTGACTAACCAATCACAAACTTGGGTATTGTAGCAACATCTTAGGAGGTTAGTCTCTTAGGGAAGGACATAGGCTACCGAGGGGCTCGAGCCTACCCTGAAATCAAAAAGGGGTGAATAGGCCTTAGTCGACCACGCTGGCCCAGTGCGGGTTGGTCACGAACACACAACCTTTGAATTACTTCGCAGGTGTGTGCAGGTTTCCTCACGATGTTTTCCTTTACCGTAAGAGCGTCGAAGAAACGTACATAATATTATGAATTCGAAAATCGAAAATAGGTTGGTACGTGCCGAGGTTCGAACCCGCGAACTTGCGAATGGAAGTCAACGGCCCTAGCCACTTGGCCACCGACGCTCTTTAGGTGGTATCATGGTCTAAAAAAACAAGGTCTAACCGTTAAACCACGTGACTGACACAAGCCTACGTTATTTTGCGCTGTTCATCCTTGTCTATTAACACGCATTCGACAAGGATGAACAGCGCAAGATGACGTAGGTTTGTGTCAGTCACGTGGTATAATGGTTAGACCATGGGTGGTAGAGACATATTATTTGCTATTTATTGAAATTTCAAATAATAGTCTTTCTTATTTAAGACTCTCAAAGAATCCCCCATAGTATACATACAGTATGTCCGTCTGTCCGTCCGTCATTGCAAATTGGTCGGTAATTGAAAGCGGGGGGCGCTAACTTGGATAGACGCGTGACACGCGCCCGCAGACGAGTGAAGTCGCGTGCAGAATGCTGTAGTTTCACTGAAATACGTCTATTCTGAAGACGTCATCATTAAAAACAAATATTATTAGCTTTCCGCCGCGGCTCCGCCCGCGTTACCAGTTTTTCCCGTGGGAATAAGGCATTAGGCAGTAGCCTATGTCACTCTCCATCCTTAAAACTAACTCTATGTCGAAAATTAAGTCGATTGGTTGCTTAGTTAGGGCGTGAAGGAAGGACACACAGGAAACACCCTTTTGCATTTATAATACTTACTAGCGACCCGCCCCGGCTCCGCACGGGAAAATGGTTATTGTGGGTTATCCTTCAGTATATTATGCATGTATTATACATATAAACCTTCCTCTTGAATCACTCTATCTATTAAAAAAAACCGCATCAAAATCCGTTGCGTAGTTTTAAAGATTTAAGCGTACAAAGGGAGGGACATAGGGACATAGGGACAGAGAAAGCGACTTTATTTTATACTATGTAGTGATTAGTATGAATATGGATAAATCGGATGCTGACCTAACCCACTTCTTTTCATACTTAAATGTCCCGAGATAGTTTTATTTATATAAAGATGAGTCGTTATCCTTTGCTTTACAGCTCAACAGATTGCGATGAAAAATATCTAGGCTGATTATACTTACGACCTCGTAGACAACATGCTTTTTAACGCAGTAAATACTAAATTCCCATGAAAAAAATGCATGTAAAGCCGCTTGTCGGACTGTTAAGTTATTTATTACATTGTAAGCTTTTGTCTGTGACTGTTCTTTAATAATAGAATGAATAGCGGAACCCTTCTATCCCTCTTCTGTGAGGTCCTGTATTTATTCTAAACGAAAAGTCTAAAGCGTAGTTTTTAGCCTATATATACTTCTATTATCTATATCTAATCTATAGTTACTATTATTGTAAAGAGGAAAGATTTGTATTTTTATGTGTATGTTTGTAATGAATAAACTCAAAATCTACTGTGCCGATTTCAAAAATTCTTTCACTATTAGAAAGCTACATTCACCCTGTAACATAGGCTATATTTTATTTTCAAAAACATTACGAATCCTTTAGGCCTACTCCGACGCGGCATCGACACGGCCGTGTCGTTGTCAGGAGGAATTCCCTCTGAGGGACGAAGAGGAGCTGAAAGAGGGTCCAAAGAGGGTCATAGAAGAGCACCGAAGATAGCAGTGAGAGTGAAAACATAGACAATCTCATTGACCTCGCTGTTTTTTCTTACTCCATAGACATAAACTTATTGTCAATCGTCAAAAAATATAAAAATATCGTATTGAAGCAATAATTGATGGAATGATTCAATTATTAGACAAACCATACTGCTCTATCCCTTGAAAGTGTATTATAAAGTATATTTATAATGTATTGTGTCCTAAGGAAGTGAGGAAGATTTTCCGCTGTTGTTTAATGCTACACGTGATAAAAAAGGAACCCTGCTGCCCATATCTGGCATAGTATCAGTATTTCATAAGCATGGGGCACCTTTCAGAATATTTAAGTACACATAATGAACTTTCTTTTTCAAGTCCGGTGAAGCTTGAATGTTCGTACCATTTCGACACAAGACCTTAGGTCAATAAAAAAAAAAAGTACTTTCTTTTTAAATAACTCCTAACTTTTTAGAAATCAGATATTAAAGTAGGTAAATTTTGTGTGTAGGTTAGGTAGGTACCAGTTATGTTTTTTTAAACAGAATCTGACCTTAACCGACCAAGGGAATAAATTAAATTTTTTATACACGTAAAATCAAGGTATATGATTGCCTTTCGCAATTTCGCAAGTTCGCAAAAGGGCAGATTCTCAAAAAGACATATTCTCATAAGGACAGATGCTCATAAAGACGGAAATATCTGTATATAGCCTGACCAAAGAAATAAGAAACCTCGCCATATTGCGGAATTTCAATGGAACTAATATAATAATAGAAATTGTTGCCATAAACATAAAAATATACACGTGGCGCCCCCCGAGTAGCTTTCTTATTTCTTGGGTCAGGCTTTGCCTACCTTTACATACTAAATCAGATTAAGAACAAAACAAGAACAAGTGTAATGTTGAATAGTATATAATATTATACCAGTTATAATTTTAACAAGTAAATAGATACAACAACAATAATCTTGTACAAAAAGACCGCCCTGTTTCAGTGTTAAGATTAGTATTTTAAATGAGATTATATGTATAGTAAAGTAACAGATTTTTTTCTATTTCTCATGATACGAATATTATCTAATAGATTATCTATTCAATATAATTACCACCACCAGACACCACATAAAACGTTGCTTTATGCGATGTACATGTCTTTTGAAAGTACTTCGATAAAAGTTTAACTTTTTTAAATAAAATCTGAAAAAAAAAAGGATAGTATCAGATTAGATTGATGAGCAGACAAACTAAGCATGTCTGTTTACCATAATCACTGTACATACAAAATTTAAGAGCGAGGCACTTGTCCGTGGAGTAATCACCACCTCTCTCTGTCCATAGCCAGCTTCTTGACTTCCTGGTACGACATAACCTCAACTTTTTCCTTTACTTCATCTAAAAATGAACGTCTTAATCTTCTACGTCCTCTCCTGCCTGAAAATCATCTCTAAAGCTGCAAAGAGCGCAGATTTACCTCAATTCAATACTATTTCTTCCTGGCGCTTTTTTATTGTTGAAATATTTAACAAATAAATATTTAAATGTTATATTATAAATAAATGTCATAAACATCATTTGACAGACAAGAGGCTGAAAAGAGTTCCACTATTCCTCTTTTAATATGGGAGAACCTCCGCCACAGATGATTAAAATCAGGGATCCTTTCAACAATTAGTGAAAGCCAGATCATGATTACACTTGAAATCTTGTTTAGTTTATTAAACAACTAGCTTTTTTAATTAATGCAGATTAGGCACATACTTTGGTTCAAATAACAGCGAATGACAGTTTATAATTATTAATATAAAAGAATAATTAAAAAAATGGTTTCAGTTTAATTTTGAATATGATGGACCCAATTCCAGAGCGGCCGTTAAAATGTCTAATTTTAATTAGGTGTCGCTAAACCACTTTGCAATTCTACGCAAACTGTCAAATTCAACTGACATTGCTAATTTTAATCTGACGTTCCTTATTTTAGGCAACCATAGACAATTAATTCAACTTAGCTTTAGTTGGCCAAACGCAATATGCATGCCATTGCCATTGCCATTTTTTTACGGCCGTGTCGATGAACGCCTCGGAGTAGGCCTACTTGCTAAAACTTCAATAATGTAACCCAAGGTGTAAAAATATTCCTAATAATTGAATGGGCTCCGAAACTACTGTACGGATTTTGATAAAACTTGGCACAAAGATAGAATAGTCCTTGGGAAAGAACATAGGTTACAATTTACCCCGGGAAAATTTCTCATTCCTATGGGAAAATTATTAAAGCCGGCGGAGTTGGCACAAAGATAGAATAGACCTTGCGGAAGAATATAGGCAAAATTTTACCGCGAGAAAATACCCCATTCCCACGGGAAAATCTATTAACGCAGGCGAAGCCGCGGCAGGAAGCTAGTTTTGATTATAAAATACGTCGTTCCCACGTTAATCACCCCTTAAAATAATAATCATAAAACCGAACTCTAATTAGTGACCAAAAATAATTCGTCTAACCAACCGTGGCACACCATAAATCATTCTTTTGCCTCTCAATTAAAAAAAAGTGCTTCCAGCCAGCTTCCTAACCCGCTTTCGAAAGAAAAAAGTATTGAGCTGTCAAACGCCATTGTTCGGAATTCAAACTTGAATTCACACCTCGCGCGCTTTTGTGCTTTTATTTTGTTTTGGGGTTCGTTCGGAGAGGTGTTTGAGTTTGAAAAATCCACTGGTGTGTGTGGTTTTTGATTTCTCGATATCTAAATTTTCGTCGATCGGTCTAGCTAGTTCCTAAAGAAAGAACAATCAATGTCCCGATGACAAAGTAATGAGTAAGTGCACAGTGCAAAAGATACAAAACATGGTCCCAATTATTATTTTTAAGTTTTGAAAATTATTAAAGCGTTTTGAGCATAAATTATCGGTCAGACTCGGAAACATAGAGCCGCCCGAATTAAAAAAAACAAGTAAACTTATCTCGGAGGGATCAAAAAAACTTTTAGAAAAATATTAGGTAGGTACGTATTTTTTGAAATATAATTTTAATGTTTGGGAACGTTTTATGTTCTTGCAACTGGTCGATTATGGATTGAATGCCAAACTTAACTCTTCCGTTCCGAAACCCATAAACTATAATCAACAGATCCTTATAAACAACATTAAGATACACGCTTGGCCAATTCCGGCCACACTGCAGGATTCCTTTGACCGAATAGAAAATCCAAAATTGACGTTTCAATTAAGAACTACAGCAAGTGGCTTTCCGAGATTTTGTTTGTTTGTTCAACAATGCAGAAATGTAGGTCGAATCCGTATGGTCTCAAACATTTTTTTGTATGATCTGACGTTTGTATCGGACGCAACAATTGTTTTTTTTAGCAAATTGTGTTTGGCATTGTTGACTTTAGGAATGTATTGTATTTTTTGTTATCTTTGTGTGTATAGAAAAGCTACCGGTATGAATAAATGGTACAATGTGGTAATTATACGGTGGAAATTGTTTAAATTGCTAGCTTCCGACACTCGAGTCGAGAGCATTATCCGTCTATATGAAAAAGTGCGTGATAATAATTGTTTAGATCTGTTTCATAAAAGTTTTTTTTTTTCTTTTTGTTTTTTGACAATTATTATTTTTTAAGCATTTGATTTTGTATTTTGATTGATATTTTATTATAATCATTGTTATGTTTGTAATATTTTAAACTGTGCACATAAAAACATTTAATTTTAATTTAGTAACAACCATAGCTAGCTAATAACTAATATTTTAAATTTGAAAGTCGGTCTGTTTTTTATCTGTCCTTCATTCACACAACAATAGAGAGTCAGCATTTTTTTGTATAGACGTAGTTTTGTGGCTGGAAAATGATAAGGCTACTTTTTACCACAGGAAAATACTTCAATCCCACGGGAAAAACTTAACGTGGGCGGAGCTGCAGGCCGAAACGCTTTTAAAAATAATAATTTTCCGTCTCTAATTTTACGTTTTAGGTATTTTACTAATTTCCATGATTTTTTTCCATGAGAATTAGTACCCTACCTACTCCTTTTTATCTAGTCCAATTTTATAAGTCTTTGTCAATAACTTGTTTGTTGGAGTGTCATTGAACTAAAAACTGACTTATTTTAGCTTGTATCATCTCTAAGAAAATGTGCAATAATTATATATTTGCATGACAAATTGCGACATGTTTCCACACTTTAGTGAACAAATAAGGTAGGTATTAGGTACTTAACTGACTCATATTTAAAGTACCGTTCATTTTATTTTTGGATATTTCAATTGCCAAAAATGAATGAAGCAACTATTTAGTTTCACGTCCACGTGAAATTACCTATCTATGTAAATTGTACAATAGGCAGCACATGCGGCTGGACATTATGACCTTGAGAGCGCCCGTTTCCGTAGCGTTAAGGTGAATACTGGCTTCTGTACATTGCATTTTATATTACATCTCCTCTAGATTTAAATCAGTATTTTTTGTAATATTATGATATTATTCAATAACCTCTGTTACAAAATACGAAAATATGCAAATACATACTTATTATTTGTACGAGTAAGTACTCCATTTTCATTCTAAAACAGCTTAACTAACCTAAATAAAATAATAGTAAAGCTTTACAACGATGATATTATTATAATAAAATCATCTGCGGAACCCACTAACCATTACGTAAAACTATCCTCACTCAAAAACTCTCAATGGATTATTTTTTAAATTATTTATTCATATTTCGAACAAAGTAGTGCCCGCCTTTTTAACCACTCGAGTAGGCAAAGGATCTAACCCTTCCAGCCAACTGGCAAAGAAATTGAGTATATACAGCCAGATGTGAAAAAAATTAGAACTATTTTTATACTGCAAAAATTGTTTTTGTTATATTAGAGTAGAATGGAATGAGATAGGATAGGATAAAACTTTATAACACTTAGAATAACAAAAAATACGATCCACAACAGATCTTTTTTTCTCAAAACCATTTCAAATCAAACAAGATCACAACAGTAGTGGTACATAACACTAAATTTAAAAAAAAATAACCCCCGACACAAAACCGTTACTTGATCCTTTCAACAACTAGAAATGAGCTGATAATCTTCAAATGGCTGAAGATATTATCTTGGATCATACATAGCTGAGAACACTCTCGATTGTGACACCTTGCAAACAAAAAAAACTAGATCAAAATCGGCGCATCCGTTTAGGAGCTACGATGCCACAGACAGACAGACACACACGTCAAACTTATAACACCCTTCTTTTTTGTCGGGGGTTAAAAACCTCTGTTGTTGCCTCGGCAGAGGAGGCTCCTGCTCTTTTGATCATTTGCGCCCACTTGTCATTTCGCTATTTCGACCTTATGCTTCTGAACATTTAGACATTACATTATCTATCCATTAATAAAACTGTAGAGTTTGAAAATCTGTACATACCTAGAAAAAAATTATATAAAAACCTAGTCAGGTGGATGTAAGAAGTAATATAGAACATTTATCCAGATTTTATTTCTCTGTTTGTCTGTTTGTACGGGTTAATGTCCGAAACTGTTGGATTTAAATGAAATTTTTCATTTGATAGTTCATAACACAGGAAAATATCTCATTCCTACGGGAAACTGCACGGAAAAGTCAAAATACACGGGTGTAGCCGCGGGAGAACAGCTAGCCTAACATAAAGGAATTAAGTATCATCCATCACTATCACTACATAGTATAAAACAAAGTCGCTTTCTCTGTCCCTATGTCCCTATGTATGCTTAAATCTTTAAAACTACGCAACGGATTCTGATGCAGGGTTTTTAATAGATAGAGTGATTCAAGAGGAAGGTTTATTATGTACTAGCGACCCGCCCCGGCTCCGCACGGGAAAATGGTTATTGTGGATTATTCTTAAGTATATTATGCATGTGTTATACATATAAACCTTCCTCTTGAATCCCTCTATCTATTAAAAAAAACCGCATCAAAATCCGTTGTGTAGTTTTAAAGATTTAGCGTACAAAGGGAGGGACATAGGGAGGGACATAGGGAGGGACATAGGGAGGGACATAGGGAGGGACATAGGGAGGGACATAGGGACAGAGAAAGCGACTTTGTTTTATACTATGTAGTGATAATACATACATAACATACTTAAGGATAACCATTTTCCCGTGAGGAGCCGGGGCGGGTCGCTAGTTAGTAAATAAATGCCCAAAGAATTATAGCACCGATCACTTGATTAGGTCAAATCAATTGCCCCGGCCGGACATCGAACCTGGGAACGCGGCCAGTGGTCGCCAACATTGATGGCAGTTATCAATCATCAATTATTTGTGATCATCACCCATCGATCATGAACATAACTTTCGCTTTTATAAATGGGAATGTATAAATGTTTGTTTCTTAAATGTCCATCCGCATATTACGCCACACAAATTACATAATTTTTTAGTCGTTAACAGATCATATTCGTGGCGAATAGGCCTTAGTCGACCACGCTGGCCCAGTGCGGGTTGGTCAACTTCACACACAACCTTTGAATTACTTCGCAGGTGTGTGCAGGTTTGCTCACGATGTTTTTCTTCACCGTAAGAGCGTCGAATAAACGTACATATGAATTCGAAAATCGATAACACATTGGTACGTGCCGAGGCTTAAACCTGCGAACTTGCGAATGGAAGTCAACGGCCCTAGCCACTATATTAACTGACTTCAAAGGAAGTTCTGAATTTTATTTCCGTATAGAAATTAATTTGAGACCTATCCCATCTCTGATTTCGGATTACATTGCTTTGTCCGGTCCACTTGTTTGAACGGGAAATCAGTTTTTCAGGAGCAAAATTTGGCCACCGACGTCGATGAACTAACATTTATATTTAAACTAGCGACCCGCCCCGGCTCCGCACGGGAAAATGGTTATTGTGGGTTATCCCTAAGTATATTATGCATGTATTATACATATAAACCTTGCTCTTCAATCACTCTATCTATTAAAAAAACTGCATCAAAATCCGTTGCGTAGTTTTAAAGATTTAAGCATACTTAGGGACATAGGGACAGAGAAAGCGACTTTGTTTTATACTATGTAGTGATAAATATAAACAGCAATAGCAAGCGAAACTAAACGCGACGTGCTTTAATTATGATTTACAAAGCTATAAAATGTTATTACACGCATTTCGATGTAATGTCACTAGCTCGATGTAGCTAAAACGGAACGCATAATATTAGAGTCATCGGCGTAATGAGAAGAGGTCACACACATGCAGGCTACTAAACGTGGGGCCATTACTACAGCGAGTAAAAACACAGTACCTACCCCTACCATGAGTTGCTAACCAAAATAAACGCGCTCGATATCGACAACGTAAACGTGCATTTAGTATGGAGAAATTTTACTTCAGATAACTGTCAATAGATGGCGTAGTTTCAATTCCATACAAAATCGCGTTTACGCTGTCGCTATCGAGTGCTTTTATTTTGGTTAGCAGCTCATGGTAGGGGTACAGGATACCAAATAGAAGTCCCTACAGAAGGTTTACCTAGCAATACAATTCAAATAAATAGCAACCCTAACTTCGTTACAATAAAGAGCAATTCAGATCAGATAAAAACATGAAGTTGCTGCCTCCCTTTCTATCATATATCGCCCCGATTCGAGCCTCTCTCTCTACTAACACGAAGAGTCAGTAGAGTTCCCTATATAAAACGATGATGATGGCTGATCCATACGTCAAACCCGTGAACGTGGTGCTGCTTGGGGGGACTGGTCTGCTCTCGTCGATTGCCGGTTGTTGTGCTTGTGATAGATTTATTGGTTATAAATAGCTTAGTTTTTCTACTTTGACTGGTTGCCTTCCTCTAATTGTATATTTCGTTTGCACCCTTTGTTATTAATACAATTGTATAAAATAAGAACTGATTTTGTAAAAATATTTTGAAATATGCAACGCCTGTGGAGTTTCTTCTGGCGCTTTAGGCGAGCTTGGTCAATTTCTAAGATAGTCAATTTAGAGGCACGTCATATTCTTTGTACGTCATTTTCTGGGTTAGTCATATTCTAGGAGTTCTTCCCCACAGAAGACAGCCAAATCGTGAACTCGCCTCGACGTCGAAAAGTGATTTGTATAATCTTACTTCGAATAAAAACTTTTCGACTTTGACTAAAACCTCCCGGGGGGGCGCATTTGCGAAACATACCTAAAATGTGGAGTAGGTAACCAAGCCTGGTAAAAAAAGTATGAAAAGATTAACAAACCCCCATAACTCCGTCTATTTTCGATACGATATTTTACAGTATCGATACAAAAGCTTTCTTTCGATACATTAAGATACGATATATCGATACAAAGCCGTGTATATGGCAATCCTACTCTGCCCATTTCATGGCCCCACTTGCATTCAGCAGATAAGCTAAGTGCGGGTTTGATTCCAGTCCTATCTCGAGTGCACTTATGAACAACTACTGTTTATCGTTATGGAAACATGTGTTCCAAATGTAAATTTAAAATGTGGCGATTAGATGTAATGGGTGGCCAACTTCCGGGTAGGTCGAAAGTATTAAAGAAAAAAAATCGATATCTATGTAGTTATGAAAACAACCGTGAAAGTTTTAAAAAGTTATTTGATGCCCACACAGACTAGGTGACTAAGGCATATAGAGCTCTCGGGTAAGTGATGCGTTGCTCCAAAGATTTCGCTCAAGTGAAGACCATAAAATTCCTCTACTGTTGTTTTGTCCGTAGTACGCAGGAATATGCGTCGCAAGTGTGGAACCCCATGTATATCTATCAAGTATATTGAGCAAATTGAAAACATCCAAAAAAAGTTTGTTCGCTACCTGTATTTTCGAACTAGTCAGACGTACTGTTCTGATAATGACCTTTAAAAAAACACCATCTTCTTCCGCTTGCTAATAAATAAATATACTTATATTTAAAAAGCTTTTTGTTAGGTTAGATAGCCACAAAATCCATGCTAGCTAATATTATAAATGCGAAAGTGTGTTTGTTTGTAATATAGCCTACTAGCTTTCCGCCGCGGCTTCGCCCGCGTTATCAGTTCTTCCCGTGAGGCATGATAGGCCGGGAGATGCTGACAGAAATTTTTAGGTCATTTGTTACAGTATGGCGGTTTTACAGGGGTCTTAGTACGTAATGACGAAAAGATTAATGATGGTCATAGCGCTGGTACTGGCGGCCCAATCACGTGGGCGTTATGGGAACTTGTCGGATAATTTACGGAAGTCAGATAATTTGTTACACAAAAATTTTAGTATTTTCCGATAGCCCGTAAAAAATAACTAGACGGTAGTGTCATGCCATACTTTTCCGGTGCGGCTTACAGGCCACCATACCGACGCGAATGCGTTAATAAAAAATTAAAAATTCAACCATTTGTTACAGGCTAATTTTTGCACAGTTGATCATCGTCGTGCAGCCATTTACGAAAATCACCATGCCATACTTATCGGACGGTTCCAAATGGTCGCCATACCGCCGAAAATCTGCATATTTTTTTTATTTCGCCTTACGATTTGTACCACCTTCAAATTTTTTTTCAACAGCTCCTGAATGATGATAAATAGAAGTGTGATAATGCCATACCTGTGGGAGGCGGCGAATGAGTATAATTTTGTTTTTAAATGTAAGATTTTGTTCGTATTTTGAACGATTTGTAACAGTGTGTTGCCCCTTTTTCCCTCTATTAGAAGTATGGCAAATATAATAATGGTCACATTACGTCATATATTTTCCAAAAATCCAAATGCCATACTCGTACAAATCGTCAATTTTTAAAATTTATTTTTTGCGTCTTGGCTTCAGTCACACAGTCGTCCGCCCCATGGTTACAATCAAATTTGACGATTTGTACGAGTATGGCATTTGGATTTTTGGAAAATATATGATGTAATGTGACCATTATTATATTTGCCATACTTCTAATAGAGGGAAAAAGGGGCAACACACTGTTACAAATCGTTCAAAATACGAACAAAATCTTACATTTAAAAACAAAATTATACTCATTCGCCGCCTCCCACAGGTATGGCATTATCACACTTCTATTTATCATCATTCAGGAGCTGTTGAAAAAAAATTTGAAGGTGGTACAAATCGTAAGGCGAAATAAAAAAAATATGCAGATTTTCGGCGGTATGGCGACCATTTGGAACCGTCCGAAAAGTATGGCATGGTGATTTTCGTAAATGGCTGCACGACGATGATCAACTGTGCAAAAATTAGCCTGTAACAAATGGTTGAATTTTTAATTTTTTATTAACGCATTCGCGTCGGTATGGCGGCCTGTAAGCCGCACCGGAAAAGTATGGCATGACACTACCGTCTAGTTATTTTTTACGGGCTATCGGAAAATACTAAAATTTTTGTGTAACAAATCATCTGACTTCCGTAAATTATCCGACAAGTTCCCATAACGCCCACGTGATTGGGCCGCCAGTACCAGCGCTATGACCATCATTCATCTTTTCGTCATTACGTACTAAGACCCCTGTAAAACCGCCATACTGTAACAAATGACCTAAAAATTTCTGTCAGCATCTCCCGGCCTATGAGGCATTTTCCGCGGTATAATAAACTAATATCGGGTACTCACACAAAACAAATACCATGGCACAGAAGAAAATAACAGTACTAACCCGTACAGAAAGGTCACTCACCCTCCCGCGCCAAAATGAGTTCCCCGCACGATATAGCGCCCCACGCCCCGCACCCCGCAGGCGCCGCGGGACTCTGCCAGGGGTGTTCGGGGGTGTTTTACATAGCGTCTAGCGCCATTGACTTGTCGTTGATATTCAGTTGTTATTCCAAAAGAAGTAGCTTGTCAAAACGCGTTTTCTAGTGACCGCCCAGTGACCATGTCTCTGCGACTTCGGAACGCGCCCTCCCGTGCAAAAAGCTCAAAACGTCACTTTGACACATGTGATTGATTGCACTGTCGCACACACACGCATACCTAGCTATTTTTTTCTATAAATTAATTAAGAGTACGTAATTTGAATCGTAATGTTACTCAACTATTACTTACTTCATTAAAACAAGAAGCATCAAGAAAACGAGTTTTAATTTATGTGCCGATCCAGTCGCGCACACCATGGTAAATATCCCGTTTTAAATCTTAATAGTTACTTATAGCCTATTTTTCTTTCCAGCCCTGAAAGATGACCTAACCGCTCGCATCACGATGTCGCGCGCGCTGCTACTGCTGGCGTGCGCACTGGCCGCGCTCGGGTGCGCCGGCGCATGCCCGTGGGCGTGCGCGTGCCGCCCCGCCGCCGCCGACTGCGCGCACCGGGCGCTGTTGCATGCGCCCAAACGCGTGCCGCCCGAAACGCAGAGATTGTGAGTTGTTTGAGTTTTGTTTGTTTCATTTTTAAACCCGCGATTAGGACAAGGACAAGTGTAATTGCAGTTAGTGTCCTAATTATCGGAGCCTTACTGCAATTACACTTGTCCTTACTAAGGAACCTAACTGAAAAAGTGTCCTACAAATTGTGTAGCCTAATCGCGGCTTAAACCTTTAAGGTAGCAGTTCGAACTAAGCGTCAGTGAGTGTCGTTGACGCTGCGACACGAAAAATAATAATGGACTTACAGTAATGGATTTAAGAATGAGATTTGCTCAAAAGTGAGTTGTCGCGGCGACACAGATACTAGGAACAACGCCGCGTCACTGTCGCATGCCTCCAAAGTCCTTAAATACATCACCTTAGAGTCCATTAATCTTTTTCGTGTCGCAGCGTCAGTGTCGCTGACGCTCGGTTCGAACGGCTACCTTTTACAAGGCAGTGTCCACTATATTGCCATCCTAATTTTAATCTTATACCC